>VZRL01002562.1:226434-490711 GCA_013397895.1 Origma solitaria | reverse complement strand
CCATGGGCTGCAGGGGGACCACCTGCTCCCCCCATGGTCTTCACCACGGCTGGCAGAGGGTTTTCAGCTCTGGCGCCTGGAGCACCTCCTCCCTCACCTTCTCCACTGACCTTGGTGCCTCCATGTTGTTCTCCCTCACATATTTTTACCTCCTCCTCCTCCTTCCCTGGCTAAAAAGAAGTGCGTGCTCACATTGTTTTGATTTCTTCTTAAATATGTTTTCACAGAGGCGCAACTAACATCTCTAATTGGCCCAGGTTTGGCCAGGAGCATGTCCATCATTTTCAGAGCCATCAGAGACTGGCTCTGCTGGACACAGTGGAGAAATTTCCAGAATCTTTACTCAGGACATGCAGGAGCCATCTTTGTACCCCACCCTGTTCACTGGCAAAAACTGGGCCAGGCAAAACTACCACAGAACTGCAGAAAACCTTTGAGGTGAGGCAGCTAGTGATGGCAAGTGTGGAAGAAAACTGAAAACCAGCTGTGAGGGAGACTAAATAAAAGCTGTGGGAGAACTTTAAGCAGACGTAAAACCTAAGAGCAAATTTCTTTTTAATGCTTCTTTTCTTTAAAAGTGTGAAAAAAGTTTGTTTCTAATTTTATGTTAATGCTGAAAAGGACTTTTCTCGTGCCAGCTCTGCCTCCTTCATTCCTGAAATGGCAAAGCAGAGAGAGGGTTTTTTAAAATCTCATTAATGGGTATGTCCTGAAGGATGCAGTTCACATGATGGGCTTAATTATTGCCTTCCTTGCTCAGCTGCGTTGCCGGAAGGCAGAGCTGCCTGGCTGCTGCTCTCCCCTCTGATGAGGTGCAGGCATAGGTAGCTCTGGCAGCAGCAGTGTCAGGAAATGAGCTTTGCATCGCTGTTGTTCACATCAGCAATGCACCTGGACGCACTGGAGCAACAAAGTGAGGAGCGCCTCTTACAGGGTCACCCTAGCCCCGAGTTTTATAACAAACCAGGAGTCTTTCCAAGCACAGTGTTCCTGGGTACTGCTTTTCATTCCTAGGAAATCATGGTCACACATGTCTGTCCTTCACAAAGCTTTCTGTCAAATCCTGTGTCATCAGCTGCTCCTTTGGAACAGTTAATAAGATCTTCTACTAAATACTTTCTCTGTGGCAGAAACTGATAGTACTATGCCTGGAGTGCAAGTGATACTGGTTTTCTTATTAGGATTATTTTCTATCCTGATTCAATCAAGATATTTTTTTAAGTGCTTTTATATTCAGTTTGCATATCTTGATTAGCCTGTGATAATTTCTATGGCTGGAATCTCCAAAGTGTGCTGTCAAGAAATTATAAATGGTAATGAATTCACTTAATCAGGACTTCCAGGAGTACAATCAACATGAAATCTAGTCAATTAGAAACAAATCTGTTTAAAATATTTCTGGTTCTCCAGCAGCCTCATTTGAGGACTTACGTTACCTGTGACTGAATTAGAGACCTACACAGACAGGTGGAGAATACACTTAGTAAAGAAATCACTGCAAGGGTATAAATGAATCTAGAAGTTTTGGTGATGCCAAAACTTGCCTGAATTTCCATTATAAACTAAGTTGCATGGCCACCAGCTGGGGAAAAGCTACAATACCAGTTGTGACTTGGCATTCTGCAGACTACATCTTGCACATTTGTGTCCAGTTTTGGACCAACCACAGTACAGGAAAGATGGAGCAGTTTTTGTGAAGGGCCATCAAGAGAAAGGGAACTGGAGTACTTGTCCTGCAAGGAGGTGGTGAGGTAAGCCTGGAAGAGAGTTGGCTTTGGGGAGATTTTCAAGGCAGGCCTGGATAAAAGCATGAACAGCCCAAGCAGATCTGATTGCTGGAGCTGCTCTGAGCAGGAGGTTGAAATAAAGACCTCCAGAGACCCCTGTGATCCAAATGACTTGATGGTTCTCTGAATCCAAGGCACAGCAAAGAATCCAGTGTGTTCATGGAAAAAAAGTTGTGTTCATGGAAACTGATTTTATCCTGATTCTGCATTAAGAGAGGAATACTTCAGAAAAACAGCCTTGTTGGTACTCTAAACTGTCTCTAAATTGAAAGTATCGTGAGCAGTTATCCAGGGTGATTTAACATACTATTTATTTTTAATACTGAATTCCAAACTACACCTGGCATTTCAGTAGAAAAAGCTGGAAGAGTTTATGAATCTGCCTTGTCACACAATAATATTCTTCGTATATTTTGCTTCCCTTCTTTTGCCTAATGGTCACAAACATGGATCTCATTCTGTTTTCTTCTTGCCTAAGAAGTGTTATTTTATTTCTCAAGCTGTTTACTGAAGGTAATAATTAAATCTTTGTAGTCAGTGAGGAAATTTGCTCTTTTAATCAGTTTTATTGTCTTGACTGCCTAAATTGGGTCTAGCTATAATTTAGTAAAAAGAAGTTTTTTATCTACATAATGAATTGAATCGAAAATCTCAAAGGTCAAGAAAATGATTTATTTTTCAGTTATTCTACAGAGTCGCTGTGCTGCCTGGGTCAGTTTGGCAGATCTTTTACCCCTTCTAAGCTTGCAAATATCTTGCCTCTGTCTGTCATCACCATCATTCACCTGCAGAATCCTAAAGAGTATCTTTGCTTGTGCCACGAGCACAGGCTGGAGTATAAATTAAAGCCTAAGATATGCTTACCTCAGGTTGGAAAAAAACTGGGGAAGATGCAGGTAAGGTCAGCAGAGTTCCTTTTTCAAAATTACCTCTGCAAACAAAAAGTCAGGGAAGTTTTTCTGCAATGAGGAGAAGCCTGGAGACCATCTGGGCAGCAGGAATATTTGCTGCAGACACACACAGATGGGCAGAGGGATAGTGAGGACAAGGCACGTGGCTGTGTTTGCACTGGAGTTGGGCTAAACCAAGGGCTGCTCCCCTGCCCTGCTTCTCCCCCAGCCTTTCTGGGTCACCATGTGTTTGTTGCTTCCCCCTGGACTCAGGGAGGAAAGGAAGTTGTTGTGAAGGCCAGGTAAAGCCTGCCACTGTGGGGCACCTTGGCAGGGGGCTGGCCCAGAACTGCAGACCGGGAGAATCTGAACTCTGTGCCCCCAAATGCCACCTGAAGACACTCTATGTCCTCTGCAATCCTCAGGGCGTGTTTCCTGCTGAGTTGAAACAGAAATGAATTCGTTGAAACTAAACAAGAAAAAAAACCCCAACAATATACAAGGAGAAAGGGTAATTGATTTTATTTTTTCTACCTGCCCTAAACAAAAGATAACTCATCCTTTTGTAAGAAAAACAGAGCATCTATTTGAAGCTTTGCTTTTTTTTAACTGGCTTGTTACTCCATTGATTAAACTAAAGCAAACAATGAGACTATTTCTGTCAACACAACAAATAAAATGACATTGTAGCCCCCACCAGGATCACATCTGAAGAAAATTCAGGTTAAACTTCATTGCAAACTCTAAATGGTAACCTGTGTGTAAGGAGGAGAGGGAATCTGCTTTATCTGCTCTCAGGACTTGATCTAATCTACATAACAAGATACCAGCAGTGCTTCTCTGTTAACATTTAGTTCTGTTTGTATTTGAATTATCAGAAAAAAACGTTTCATGGGTAAAGAGGAAAAAGGTTGATAAGCATGAAATGCAAATTAACAAGCAACAAAGCTGCTTTGTCCATCAGGGACGTGAAACGGAGGTAAATATGTTCAACAAGCTTTGGTTTTTTTTCAGACCGCTGTTGTAAATCTTTTAAAATTCTCTTATGTCCTTTCTCTTCCAACATACCGTAACCTTTTTGATATTTACGTAGCTAAGTGCAAGCAGAGGCTGGAAACGGAAAGGCTGGAAGATAAAATGGCTTGCCCTGCATGCTTCTGTTTGGTAAGGAAATTCGGTGGGGATGCCAAAATGACTGTTTCGTCCATCTTTTTATAAATAGACTGTGACTTTAAAAAATGGAAGTGGTGTAAAACTTCAGTATTACTTCAAGAATGTGTCATAACTACTCACATTGTTGTAGCATTCTTGGTTTGATAAGGGGAATTTTTTCTTTCAGTCAGCGCATCTGCACATCTATTTTGCCATAGAAAATTCCCAGGGATGGGGCATCCACAGGCTGCTCTGGGCAATCAGTGCCTCACCACCTTCACAGTAAAGAATGTCTTCATAATATTTAATATAAAAGCTGTCGTGTTATGAAGAAATTTCTGGATCCAGAACTGGACTAAACTGGATAAACTTTTCAATGTTTCATGTTGGCTTTTCATACCTTGGCTGTTGCTTTGCTCATGAATACAATATTGAGTCCAAGAAGATACATCTCAGATTTGGGATGCAAGCCAACTTGGGTATCTGGGCCAATATATGTTTCTTGAAAAGTTTAGTTGTTTTCTACCCTGTTTGAATTAGTTATTTAGCTGCTGCTTATTTAGCTTTTTTTTTTTCGTGGTTTATCGTCTGTTCAAAGTGGTTTAGACTTCTGGATCAAGACATCCTAAACAGATGAATTTTCAAGTGGAATGTTGCTTTTACAACTAAGTGCATGCAGTTCCTCTAAGGATCCAATCTCTTATTTAATACTTCAAAGTGATTATTATTTTGTCATAAGTAAACTATAGTTTCCATTGCAAGAAGTACTTAAATCATGACTTAGGAGTGTTTTGTCTATCTGTTGGAAAGCAGAAGTTCTAATAAATGTGAAAACGAGAGGCCATGCTAAAAGCAGCTCTGGAAACGAACAGAGCCTGGAAGGTACCTGCTCTGGGGCTCACAGGGCTGGATGTAATTCCTTGTCTGGAAGAAGGACCTTTAAATAAAGGTCAGCCAGAATTGCACTGGAAACCTTGCAGGGGCTTAAAAGAAGCCACTTAAGAACTTACATTGCCACTGGGAGTTGGCCTTTGCTGTAGAGTTCCCTGTGCTTGTTAACATTTATAAATACGTGCTATGTTTTCCCTATTAATATGTTTGAATCTTTTTTTAAACATTTTAAACCATTTTAACCAATATTACTGCTCCACCCTGTGCTAAATCTTTATACCTGGTTCTTCTTCCTGCCAGCAGGTTCTGTTTTTTCATGTCGAAATCCTATTACAAATATTTTTCACGTTGAAATTCTACTTCAGACATTCAAAAGCTTTTTCTACATCTGCTTCTCTGCCTGTCTTCCAGCCTTCCTCCTTCAGTACAATAAGTTGCTTGTCTCCTGTATTCTTTGTACCTATCCTTCCCCAAAATGTCTCTTTACATCTGCCTGGCTGAACTTCAGTCTTTCCATGGATATGCCATGACCACCTGAATAGTTTACAAGGAAAATAAATGCTAAGTAGAAGAGACAGAGAACAAAGGAGAAATTTAACATCCAAAGCGGCTTGGTAACAAAAGAAACTTAAAAAACTGCTCTGTATTTGCAAAAATAGGCTGCTTGTGTTGATTTTGTATCTGTGCAGCTGTGATAATGGTGCAGTATCTGTGTTTAAAAATACTAAAATAAAATTACCTTCTTACAGACCCACTTGGATCACATGATATTGGCATTCAAGACTCTGAATACCAAAAGTTAATGGGGCTTAGCCTCTTCTTGGCAAGTCTGTGTAAATATACATGAGCAAGAGAGCTCAGAAATAAGAAGCAGGTTCAACAATTTCTTCACACAATTTTCTTCTTTAAAAAAAAAAAAAAGAAAAAGTGTGGTGAAGTCTTACTCTTGAGCCCTTTTGCAAAACAGTTTCGTGCCTGTGCAGATCACCCAGCAAAGAAATCAAGGACTCCATAAATCTGCTCTTTAACAGAGCAGTAAAAACAATCTGGTGGTGCTGGTGAGAACAAATGGATATGACCATTGACTTTGAATATTGATTTCCGATCAATAATTCAGTTTGGAAGCACGAGATGCCACACTGGCATCAGCATCAGAGAAAAGTACAGGAGGAATTTTGCTTGTCGTTGTGGTACTGTGGTACTTGTGTCAGCACTCCTAAAATATTTATCTGGGTGTTTCAGTTATTTAACAGAAAGATCAAAAATACATTACCAGGCAGTGTAACCGAAGGGAATTTAAGTGAGGGACTGCTGAATGGGGAATCAAACTGTAATCGGGGGGGTTGTTGTCCCTGTCTGGTGGAGCTGGGAGAGCAGGGGTAGCTCCAAGTGCCTTATCTCCCTTGAGGTTTTGCTGTGGATTGTTTAGCGCGCCTTGTGCATGCTCTGCTTTTCTTCTTGTAGAGATTTTCTTTTAGGTTTTGTGTTTGCCTTGCTGACTTTTGTGTCCGTGGGTTTCAGCCCTGCCCTGGTTGGAGCTGTGGAATTTGGGTACTGGTAACATTTCCATCAGGGTTAATCAGATGGCCCAGTTTATGGGGATTTCTTGTCAGTGGTGTCTCAGATCCACTGTGCTGGCAAATATTAATGCTGCTTTTGGATGGAGTGGTTGTGCCCTTTTCAAGCCCTGGCGTTCACTTCTGGCCCTGTGCCATCTTTCTCCTGCTGCTTCTGCAAACATTTGCGTAGTGATCCAGTTCAGAGACATGATGGATGTTGAAACTAACCTCCCAAACAAAAAAATAGCTGGAGTTTGACCTGGATCAGTGCTTTGCTCTGCCTCACTGTTCATGTTAAAGCAGTCTGGGGGCAAGAGTGGAGTGCTCCGCAGTGAGAGGGGGGGTGGGGTTGATTTTTGGGAGGCAGTGCTGCTTATTGCCAGCTTTAAAGTTGGAGTGGAGTGCAGAGGGAGACTGAACCCATCAAATTGCAAATTGCCCTCTGGAGCTGGTCTTCAAATTTTCCTCTGCACAACCTTTTCTGCCCAGCCATGGGGAGGTGTGAAATGCATGGTGTGCTGGGACTGAGGCCCCCACCTTCAGCTCTGCCTGAAATGCATTTTTGTTTTAATATTATTATAATTAGAAAAGAAAGTGCTTGATCTTCTCCAGCATTTTAATTTAGCAACTTGTTGAGCTGGTTCTTGAGCCGATATATATAATCCTGAATAAAGCCACGGAATCCAAGTGTTGGGAGCTCTGGCAGGTTTTACACAGAAATCGCTTTTCTGAATAGTTTTCCTTCATTAATTATTAAATACCTCTTTTTAGCAGTGGCTGTTCCTCTCCCAGCAAACTTTTCTCACAGTCTGGCTCATGGCATTACTCAGCCCATGACAATGCTCACTCTGTATCCCAGATATTCCCACAGGTAGGTTTTGAACTGGCCTGACAACAGCAGTCTGGGGGGCTTCTCCCTGTAGGCAACAGGGCTGCTATTGTGCAAATGGGTGTTTATATAAAAATAGATTGTTCTTATTTTGACGGGGAGCCAGTGACCCCTGAATTCAAAACCTTGCTCTGAAGCCTGGCCTTGGTGGCCTTGGACAAGGCACTCGGTGCTTGTGTGTCAGCTGTGTTTAGGGAGAAACAAGACCCAGGACGGTTTGTTACTTTGCAGGGTCAACAAAAATCACACAGAGCTGTAATTAAGCTGAAGATTTTAAACCATGATTTTTATAGTGAGTTTATCTGACATTATGTGTATGTTCAGTGAGGATCCCCTGTCCAGTGTGTCTCCCTATTGATATTTTAAACCCTTTCATGTTAAGTTTATAATATTTAAGATGCAAATAAATGTAAACATATATATTTAATAAATACATTTTTAATGATGTTTAACAACCTTAAGCCTCCAAAAAATGGATTAATCTGTTGCTGCTCTTGGTTTTTTTCTCCTGCTGTGTCTGCACTCAGTGGAGCACACCTTTCACCCAGAGAGTGAGCACTGGGAGTTGAATTTTTTTCCTTTTGATAACCTGTGCATTGTCTCATTCCAGCCTTTTATAATGTTCTTTCAGGGTTTTTAAAAATTATTTCTTAGAGAAAAAGGCAGTTTGATGGTCACGGTTGAGACTGTTTTAAACTCTCCATAATGGTGCAGTGGCAGGAAATGGTGGAGTAAGAAATTCCTGCAGATTTTGTGAAAGCTGCGGGCTGGACAGAGAAAATACAAATCTAAAAATAGTATCTGTAAGAGGAAAGCGGCAGTCTGAGCTCTGCTCATTTTGTCTGGCCTGTTGGTCTGAGAAGCATCACCTGGCAATAGCCACGGTAAACATTGCGGTGCTCCCGCTGAGCGAAAGGGCAAGGTGCTGAGGGACAAGCCCAGGAATAAGGGAGCATGCAGCCATCCTTTCAGCTTTCATCTTCCAGCGTTTTGGTGGCATTTTTGTGCCAAAAGGGGTGTTTAACCATCTGCAGCTCAAACTTGCTTTGGTTAGAGGATGTGCAGAGGGCAGGGCAGGCCAGTGCCTGGAGCTCCGACACACTCAGTGTCCCGGAGTTGAGAAATGTGGGCAGAGGACATGAGGTGGAACAGCCCCTGTTGGGGTGACACATTTCATTGTGTGTTTATTCCCAAGATGATTTGATATCTGTTTTTGTTCATTTGCAGGGAAGATTGTCAGCACTCAGTACTTCTCTACACCAAAAGCAGCCACAAACAAAACACAATCAGTTTAACTGTAGGAGTCCTATGATCTCTTGGTTCTTTGTTTTTTTCTTTTTTTTTAAGAAAAGGAGAAAAGGCATTCTAGGCAATCATGTAAGATAAACCTAATCTATATTTCAACTGTATTGAACTAGTGAATTGCCAGCTAGGAATTAGGATTCTGGGATGCAACATTTTTATGGTTATACAAGTATTAATTAGTAAGCCAGGCAACCTGCCTTGTTTTCCTAACATAATAGGTTTGGTTGTGGAAAAATCCTTGAAATATCCTTGGGATAAAGGTGAACCAGTTCATGCAAGATAACACCTTCCCTGTGGGAGCTGTGATAGCCAGTATCTCTGGTTAACAAATGGTGGCATCTTCCATCTCCACGCAACTTGAGCCAAACAAATTGAGAGTTTCTCCAGTATTAGTCTTGTTTAAAAAATGGCATTTAAATGGTCTGCTTCTCCACCATGCTGGTGGGGCGCATATCCTCTTCTTTTTGCCACTGTGGATATAGACTTTCATTATCCTTTCCATGTTTACTTGTGCATTATTTTATTTTAATACATCTTCCAGAAGATTAGGTGCCTTGTGCCTTGTTAACGAGTCTCCAAGGAGTTCTTTGTCCCACTATTTATTGAACTTAAGGGCTTGATTCCTGGGAGTTGGTTCTTCAGCTAGAGATTTCCCTTTCTTATTCTAGAATGAGATATTCCTGGGTAGTTTTTGCATGAAAATCTGCATGCCAAAACCTGGGGAAGTTTTTTCCTCCTAACTCAACTCTTTATTTGGCTGCTGTATAACTGCAGTTTCCTGCTCTCCGTGGAATCCATTGCCCTGGAATGTGTTGTACTCTCAAATGGCTTTAGGGGCAGACCAACCATGTGATGGCTTTATGTCTTTTTGCTCACATTCGCTGGCCTCTTACGCCCTTAGATACTGTGTATTGCCCTGCTGTTTTTGGGGTTCGCGTGTTTTAGCAGCGGTAGATAAATAGAGAAGCCATAGAAATGTTTATGCTTTTTATTGACTTAAGGTGCTTTGCAGAGCAGCATTAATCTACAGTTCAGTGAAGCAGCAAAAAACCGAAATACTCCCTGCAGAGTTTTCCTTTGTAAATAGAGCCTTGCATTAAGCTGCTGTGAACTGGCGTGCTTTCAGATTTCTGAATGCGCTGGTTTTGTCTTCATTAGTAATTATAGCTGAGGGTAATAACACTGGAATTATCCTTCATCAGAAACAACAATAAGGCTTGATGATGTGGGGGTGTGCTGTGCTTTGGGAGTGCTTGTCCTTGACCTCCAGCCTCAGGCCTGGCTCACCACTGCCCAGCCAACTTATGGGCACCTGGAAATGGGGAATGACAGTGGCAGCCTTTAGTCCCTGCTCTGGAGTCGCTGCTGGGACAGTGACCAGGCAGGGAAGAGGGAATGACTTAAACTAAATGGGCTTCAACTAAATCGCTAGCCACAGTTTTAAAAAATGCTCTTTTACTCCTTGCTGTTGTTTGACTTTATTTACTTTGGCCTGATCTGGCTGCGAGGCCATTATAGAAAACGTGTATTTGGATATCTCAGTATAGTCACCTGGTTTATGTGTGACCTTGGTCAAGTCACTTCGCCCTTCCATGCTTTACTTTTGCTTTAATGTCTCTTTTTAAATGTGAGCTGACAGTAGAATTGCTTGTTTGGTTTCTTATGTATAAATTTGTAGATTTATTTTATTTTTCTTTTAACTGAACTTTTTATTTTTCATTAAAAAGCAGAGGAGCTGTCTTAGAATATTTCTTACAGAAAAAAAAAAAAAAAAAAAAAAATAATATGTTTTTCTGGCCTCCTAAATCTGACAAATTTTGTGATGTCCTAACACTGCAAGGTTTATGTCAGTCTTTTCAGTTTTTTCCACTGTAAATTTTTTCTCCATTTTTCCATAGAATAATAATTTTCGTATCCTAGAGCAACTTTGAATTTATGGGACAAGAAAAATTCTTTGGCTGTTGTAGCTGAAAAAACTCAGAAGGAAAATGTTCAGCTGTTCTTAGTGTGAGACCCCTGATTACAAATATCTTTAGTTTGGAATAAACATGACTTTGATTTTAGCCTAATCTATATCAAAAGTGTTTCAGAGTGTGTATAATGGACAGATTTGGGTGGCGTTGATTAAAAAGGATGTTGTGTGAGCCACAAACCACAGAGCAGCATCTGTGCCTGTCTGGCTCCCTGTAGGATTCCATTTTTTGTTTGGTTCCACTATTTGGGAACACTGACTTTTATTAAAGCCTCACATGTGCAGTTTCTTGATGTACAGGATGATGTTAGTTTAGCACTCATATTAATTCCCTGAAATGTCTTTTCACTGCGAGGAGGAGGCTTCAAAGCCAGACCTAGCTCTAAGTACAGTTTACAACAGTGCTGGTTATCCCAGGACTGGGTAATTATGCTGTTTTTTCTGGATCCTTTGGTAGGTTGGGTGTGCCTGGGAAGAAGAGTCATCTTCTTTTTTATTACTCTTTTTTCCTTCTGTTGCCCTTCCTCTTCTGTAATAAATTGGTAGCCAGATTTATTTCTTTTACACTCTGCCTGCTCACATAATTGACAGAAAGAAATAAAAGCAGGATAAACCATAAAACTTCCTTGTTAAATGCATGTTATTTCCGAGAAGAAAACTTGTAGTGGATTCATTTTGAAGACTTGAACTGTAACTTATTTTTTTCTTTTTCTCCTTTGTATGGGCAGGATAAAAAAACTTGAACATGCCTCGTAGCCCAACATCAAGTGAAGATGAAATGGCACAAAGCTTCTCTGACTATTCTGTTGAGTCTGAATCAGACAGCTCCAAAGAAGAAACTATTTATGACACAATTAGAGCAACTGCAGAAAAGCCAAGCAGCAGAATGGAAGACAGTCAGAGCAACACTTTAGTGATTCGAATTATCATACCTGACCTGCAGCAAACGGTAAGGCAGAGTGCCCTGCAATTTAAAAAAAAAGTGGAATTAAATTATTAGCTTTGCTGGCTTCAATCTGCAGCAGACCTGTTCCCTTTTCATACTTTCTTTTTTGACATAGGACAGACAAAATCAATGCTTTCTTTTAATGTCTATGCTTTGAACCCCAGTGGTTTATCTGACTGGTTGCCTGAAGTAATGGTACCATCCCTTCCAAGAGGGTGGTTTTAGTGTGTTAACTTGATGAAAGCCATGATCATCAAGCAAAATATGTGTCTGATCTGCATTCAGAGACATTTGGGTAGAAGAAAGAGAATTAGGAGTCTATAACCTCATCATAAGATGGAGATTGAATTAAAAAATCCCATGTTAACTCTATGAAAGCCTCTAATTCCTCTTCTTAGGAGCAGTTTGTGATTGACTCTAGAATGGGGTCCTGCAAGAGGTCATCAAATTCTCTCTCTTCACCATATTTGCTGTCTTTCTCTGCCACCCTGCCACACAAATGACATCCTTTTTAGAGAGCATGTGGCTTTTAGAGTGTAAAGATGAGCAAAGAGAAGCACAAAAATACCCTCCCTTCCTCCTTTGCTGCCGTGCCTTTACTACAGGGTGTTGTTTGTCAAACTTCCAGCCAGAGAAACCAGCGCAAGTGCTGTGGTAGCAATAACAGTGTCATCCTGGAAAAGGTCTTGGGAGATACTGGTTCTGTCTAGAAGCACAACTTGTCCAAGTGTGTTATTAATTACCTAAATCACCCTGGCTCTCTTTGAATGCTGCTGTTGGGATTTTCAGTAGTGCCGCCAGACTTCTGAAACTCCCAAGATGATGATAAAAAACATCCATTTTATGGATGTGTGCTGCATACATCACTCTGTGCTGACATGTAAGAGCTACATCATCCCCTGCTGCCGTTGAAGATCTATCTCAGATGAAACTCTTCCTTTCTTCTTAATTAAGTTCATTCTTAGGATGATAGAGATGGGCTGGCTGCAGCCTGACAGGGAAGAGCTGTTTTGACAGTGTGCCCTCAGGTGTGGTTCTGAAGCTCTTTTTTGATGATCTTACCAGCTTGCTGTATCTGTGACCCTGTCAATGAATAGATCCATGGAAATGGAATGGAAATACCAGCTTTTCTTGCTAGGTTTACTCTGCTGCTAGAACCACTGGGATCTTAGCTTCCTGAAGCCCCCTTACGTAATTGCTCTGTTTTTTAGACCAACAATAAGTTACTTATTGACACTATGGAGACAATTTTTTGGAATTAATTTCATAATTTGTTCATTTTTACTGCTTTACTTTTTGTATTTTTTTCCTTTTCAATAAACTTGTAATGAAAAGTAACGAAATTGTTTTAACGAAATTGTTTTAAACAGTTCTATAGCAGCTGATATATTTCTTATTTCATTTGTCAGCCCACAAGCTCTTTGTACAGGCAAGTGAAACCTGGATTCATGTTAGCAAATTGGAGTACTGATGGATTAAATGTAGTGCAGCAAACTGTGGAGAAGATTACAGTTTGAGCTGTTGTATAGCTACAACCCAGAGCAAACATAGACCTCATTTCCCGTATAATTATAATTAATTTAACATACGAGGTGTTTAAAATTAGTCTGTTTAATCAAAGAAGCATGAAATAACATAATTTAGTTTTGTGCTCTCTTTTTGATTTTTAGGAAGTATGAGCAAGACTATATTTGTTCGAAGGAAGACAAGTTTAGGGTTTTAGATAAAATTCAACCCACTGGGAAGCTTTAAAGCCTTAGCCAAACTCCCTGCGAATAAAGTTTGCTCATCTGCAGTGGCTGTGATACAAATTGCCTTTATTTCCTTGCAGGTACGAGAGAAGCACCAAGCACCATGAGTAGGATGTGCTGCTATGGAAAACTTCATAAATTACCACCCATTGTAGGAAATCTGTCTTGTTGCCCTTTTATTCTCATTTGAGACTTAGAAGACAATGTGAACCTTGACAAGTTCATACAGAGCACTTAAGAACAATTGCTTTCCACTTCTTATATCAATTCATTTTTGTCTCCTTTTCAGTTCAGGTGATAACCCAATTTATTGAAACACTACTTGGTAGAAATGGTAATTTCTTATTGCCTTTGTGCATGACCTGTATTCAGTAGGTGTCATCCTTCTCACAGGAGGGTGGAGAATATTTAAATGAGAGACTGAAAGACTTCCTGAGCTCAGTAAAATTCCTGAGCGAATGGAGAGTGTAGAAGGCCCCCCACAGTCACAAGGAGTGTGGGTAAAAAAGCTGTATTATCTGGCATACATTATTTGGTCTGAATCCAGGCCCAATCATCTCGTATCCATTTCCTTTTCCAGCCCATGTAGGAACAAATCACAAGTGATGCTGCTTATGAGTGAAATGAGTCTGGTTCGGCAGGAGCCGTTGTCAAGAAAATCTCCTTTTGCTTGGTATTCCGACAGCAGTGGTGTTTGATGCTTAAAATTGCTCTTTTCCACAGACACTGAGAACAATTCCGTCAGCCAAGGGCTGTTTTAAGGGCTGTTTTCATCATTTTGTTATCAACACGTGGTGGTTGTTCCACTCCTGTTTTATCCTCTACTTACATGCTCCCGCTGGGTTATGTTTAAAGTCAAAATGCTCAGGTTCATACATTTTATTAAATTCTGAGGTTGGAATAGGTTTGGGTCTGCTGAAGACTGCTCTGAGATGCTTTCTGCCCATCTGTTTTGCTGCTCCACTGCAGTAATGAGCATTTACTGATTCTTCCCCCCTCTGGTTTTTGGATTTTTTTGAATTATATCGGACTTCCCATGCAAAATGTTTGGTAAGTGGCAGTTCGATGTAGCAACGGCTGAAGTTGTGGCTACTTTTTGGTGTTCTGTTTCTACATTGCTTTTTATCCTTTTGTATCCTTTCTTTACTTGTTTTCTATTATTTGTAGGATTTTAGGATTAAGAATCTTTTCCTTTGGTGCTTTTCCTTCTCAGATAAAACACCTTGTTTACCTTGTGCAATTTTTACCTTACAAAAGTAGGAGCCCGGTTGTCACAACTGCAGCTTGAGTTCCATTTTTGATTAGGGTGCCTCCATTTCCACTTATTTCCAGTCTGTGCTGCCTCAGATACATTCCAGATTTTCTTTTGCAACTTTTCACAGGTGTTTTTCTCTATCCCACTTTGTGCCTGATTGTTCATTGCTGCTTTCTATTTGCAGTTGCTCTTCAGTTTGATAACAGAAGTACTGTGCTGCTGATGTCTGTTCACATGCCCTTGATCTGGGCAGGTGATCTGATGACAGCCTGGCCAGACTGGTTTTTCTGAGCTGTCCTCTCATGAATTCTGTGTTTCCTGAGTGCATTCTGATGAAGGAGAGCAGCGTTTCAGGAGAGAATCAAGTTGAACACTGAGCACAAACCAAAATGAGTGACTTGCTCAGTTTTCTTTTTGTGATACCAAACTCTCATTTGCATTTCCCACTTTTTGGCTGTCACATCTTGAATATCAACATCTCCTATTGAAAGGAGTAACTCATATTTTTCTATCCTGGCAATCACATTTTGGAGGCAGCTGTACGAACCGTGTTTGTCGTGTCCCTCAGCAGCAGCACAGTTCTGTGTGATTGACAGCTCTGTTGGGCTGATAGATTTTAAACGGATAAATGTTGTCCCCCAAAAATTCTGTATCATGAGTATTATTTCCACTGAATTAATACCTTCCCGTCAGCTGGGGCAGTTGTATTTTTCCCTGGCTTCCCATCCTTCCGTCGCACTTGGTGACTTGCTCTCAGCAGTGTGCAGGAATGCAGGATTATAATTGACCGTGTCTCCAGTGATCCAAGGAGCTTTCACACACCAAACACAGGCCTTGCATTTCAGCAGTCAGTGGTGACTGCTGTCTTGCTGCTACATGTGCGTTTGGAGGGGCCTGGTGTGGTTCTGACAGTGATTTTGAGCCACTCAGGGCTTCTTTTTTTTGGCTGTTCTTTGAAAGAACAGTTGTGATTTTTACAGTAAATGTATCTGTCAGTGCGAAACATCTTTCTCTCGTGTTTCTATAGTTCTTTATCACTAAACTATCCTTATTTTTAATTATTTTTTTTCTTGCTGTTGAAGATTAGAAAAGGTTGTCCATTTTTGGGACTCTGCTGCTGCCTCCTTTCCTTGTGGTCACCACGCCGTGTGTGCCTAATGAATTGCTCCTTATTTCATAACTAGAGCAGCTAGTGTGCAGGTCCTGCTGTGATTCAGCTGATGTTTCCTCAGGGTAGAGTGTGGCAGTAAGTAATGACTTGTCTACAGGATAGAGGGGTGGCTGTGGTGCTCCCTGCCTGGAGGGCTGCCAGGAGGACACAGAAGCAGCACAGAGGAGTTGTTCCAGGGACAGGCTGATGGAAAATACAACTTACACAGCATCTGAGTGCTCCTTTTTATCCTCTTGGGCAGCACCTGCCTCCGAGAGAGTGGTAAGAGCTCCACTTCTATCCTGCTTGGCTTCGTGGGAAGCATATAGAATCACTTTTCTCACTAGTTTCACTTTTCTGAGCCTGAAACATTTTGGTAAGAAAAGATTATCCAGTTACTGATTTACTTTTTTATGTAACTGATCTTATTTCATTCTAAATTGCTAATGGGATCAGCATTTTTACAATAAACCCATTTTTGTTTCTTATGAATCACTAGAAGTGCTGGGGCTGTCATTGAATTAGTTTGTGAAATATTTGCATGCCATCAAGAACAGAGAGAATACAAGAATAGACTGAACAAAACTGAACATGTTGAATTCTCCAGGTGCATTAAAAACCAGCAGTCTTAATTAAACTGTGATCAGAAGTAACTGTTTTGCATTTATAAAATCAAAACAGTGTCATACAAGTCCAAATTTAGTTTGTTTCATGTAAGAAAGACTTTTCTGTGGGGGGAAATATGTGTAATAAAACATGTAATTTCAAAATTATCTTCCATTTGGGTAACACTTCTTGTAGTCTTTCAGGATGTGTGGATAGTGTGTGGATATGTTGGAAGTTAAGCTCATTACACACCTTGTAACTGACAGTTTTGCTCCAAAGTGCTGGTGTTTGAGTCAGACTCTTGTATTGAAGTTTGAATCCATGTAGGAGTCATGGGGCAAAGGAGGTTCAGAAGGAGCACAGGCATTTCAAACAAGTTGCCCTTGCTGCTAAGTCAATACTAGGATGTTTGGGAAGGAAAATACTCTTTATAATCTTCTTGTGTCCCTCTTTCCTTTGGGGAACATAAAAAACACCCCAAACTTTTCACAAAACATCTTGAAATATAAAATAAGTAAGGGAAATGAAAGCTGCTTCCTAGCCAGCCTTATTTGTGACAAATCCAACATCTCATTTGCTTGCATTTTTATATTGAAGACTGTAAAGGATGAAAGCAGAAGCAGCATCGTGTGTTCAGGATGCACATCAGAGGTACCAAATTGGTTTCTAGGCATTGCCATGTGCTGGTACCTTGTAAGCAGCGACTGCAATGTAGGCAGAGTTCCTAAATTCCTCAAATCCCTGACTTCCAGCCTGGTAAGAAGCAGAGAACGGGAAAGGGTTTTCAAGGTTTTCGAGTCATTTGCTTCACATCGTATAGTTCATCCCATAAACTGAACCGAAGATAAATGTGGCTAAAAGGGAAGTAGAATTCTTGCCTGAATTGGGTGAAATCCTTGTGGATCTAACTGGTATTAGAAAAGCCAAGAATCAAGTGGATAGTAAAATGTCTTGCAACAACCCTTTTATGTGGCTTTTTCAGCAGGTTTTCTATGAAGGTGCTCTCTCCCTGAAGAAGGATGTGTGTGTGTTCCCTGATGTTTGTGGAAGGACTCGAAATGTCCTGTGTTTTCACAGTACTTGTGCATTAGATACTGTAAATGCACATCTGAAATAGAATTCTTTGATGAATGTTTTGTCATGGAATTTGTAGATTCATTGCGTATATTCCTAATTATTTATGACATAAGTAAATTTTAGAATGTAAGACACTGTTTAAACGTTTTTTCACTAACTGGGTTTCTTAAAATAATTTTTCTCTGCAGAAATGCATTAGATTTAACCCAGAGGCTTCAGTGTGGGTTGCAAAGCAACGGGTTTTGTGCACTTTGAATCAGAGTTTGAAAGATGTCCTGAATTATGGACTGTTCCAGCCTGCAAGCAATGGGAGAGATGGGAAGTTTTTGGATGAGGAGCGACTTCTGAGGGAATACCCACAGCCGGTGAATAAAGGAGTTCCTTCACTTGAGGTATTTTTAGATCTAACATCTGAAGCATTTGTGTTCTGATACAGACTGTGCAGAAAGCTGTATTTGAGGTGTCTGCATGCACCTGAATTGCATCTGGGAAATGGTTATCAGCAAATCTGAGCTTGAACCCTTGCTCACAGAAGTGCTGGCATTCTCGTCGAGCTGGACCATCCCCAAAGTTTGCAAAGAATGAGTCCCCTCTGAGACAGGCGATTTTGGAGTTTTCCTCTGCTGAGGACGCAGGACATGTATCTTATTCTGTGATTTATAGGTGAAGCTGTTGGGTCTCTGATTAGGTAGTGTAGCAGTTGCTGGATAACCAGCCTGAGCTTTCTCCCAGAAAGCTCTGTCTCAGTGGAGCCTTTTCTCCCCCATCTAGTTCCTCTGTGCCATGCTTCAGAGCGCACAGATTGCCTCTGTATGTCTCCTGGGAAAGCAGTAAGGGAGGAGAGGGTGTGTGTTGGAATTTCCCCCTCTCTCTTGCTCCTGCAGAGGCCCTGCAGCTGGGGATGAGCTGGGCAGAACTTCTATGGCGCTAGACAAACTTGGAGCAAAGCCAGATCACACAATATAGCAGCAAACTGGGGCATGAAACTGGCATTTAATTAGTTTTGGTATTGCCTGTATGGTGGCAGATCAGCCATTAATAATGTGCAGTTAATAGACTTATTCCACTATAACACAAATTCAAGAGAAGAGAACCAGGGTCCTGGGAAGGCTTCTGGTTTTACCTTTTCTAGGAGTTTATTTTGGAGTTTCAGTCACTGATGTCCATATTAAAGCAAATTAAACAGCCACTTTATTTTGTTTCTGTCATTTTTCATGAGTGTTGACTGCCAGCAGCTGAGGTGTTAAAAGTGATCTTGTGAAAAGCTGATCTTGAAGCCTCATTCAGCTCAGTCCCTTGTCCAACAAACAGGCTGCATTCCTGGAATTCTGCACAGGACAATGAGTTAATAGTAAATTATAGTTTTGGAAACCCTCAGGATTTTTGCTACAGATCTTGCTCCTGCACCCAAGCTGTTCAGGATAAAATGTGAGTGAGCTTCAGCCAAAAAGAGAGGCAATCCTCAGAACCTCATTCATAAAGCCAGTCCTGTTCAATATCAGGAGGACTATTCCCATGTGGAAGTTCCTCCTACTTTGACTAAGGGATTTTCAGGTATCTTTTTTTTGTTGTTTTTATATTTCAGAAATACCAAGCTGCTATTTTGATATATCTATTTTTTTATTTAACTTGCCTTCCCGGCACTTTCTGCCTGAGACTAAATGAAAGTGCACAGAAATCCTTGGGGGAAAGCTCTTTTCAGTGTAATTCTTGCTTATTTCTGCAGATTCTAGAGGCTGATCTCATTTCCCACATACCTCCACTGATCTCAGTAGATTCATACAAGATACGAATTTTGCTAAAATGATGTAAAACTATATGAAATACTAAGCCCTTTTTAATTTTTTTTTAATATTTTGCCTAAATCTAAATCATCATGGATGGTACTTCCTGGTAAGGTCAGAAAATGATATTATGAGTATTACGTTTTTAAGTTTCAAAATTTATTCTTCTTTTCTCCCTCAGTTTCGCTACAAGAAAAGAGTGTACAGACAGTTCAACCTCGATGAAAAGCAGCTGGCCAAGCTTCACACCAAGGTATCCCAATTTCCTGCAGGAGTTAGTAATAATGATGATCATACACTAGCCTGTTTTCTTCTGGAATAAATCTTTTACTCATTTTTCCCTTAAAACTATAAAAACAAGACTTTCTTACTTTGTTTGACTTTTCAACATCATAAACCATAGGGTTGATGCTCTCAGGATAAAGTCAGGTTCTCCAGGAATTAACTACTTTCAGAGATGTCAATGAATATTTCACTTTTAGTCAAAATTTTATTTTTAAACTCAGAGGATGATTCATTTTTTGCTCTTTGTTTCAGGCTAATTTGAGAAAATTTATGGATCATGTCCACCACCTCTCTGTGGAAAAAATGACCAAGATGTTGGACCGAGGACTGGACCCAAACTATCATGACTTAGAAAGTGGAGGTCAGAGCAGTAAAACTCAGCAGCATAAAGGAGTACCTTGATTTTGCTAAACTTAAGTCTCACATGTTCCTTCACAGCTCTGGGCTAATGGAAGCTCTAGGGCTTTGCTGTCCAAAGGAGATGATTGATAATTTATGATTTTCTTTGAACAGCATTTTTAACTTCACATCATTTTACAATTTAACTTTATTTTCTACTTTTGCTCACCTTTTCCCAACTACATCCTATTCTTTTCCTCAGAAACACCCCTAACTTTGGCAGCTCAGCTGGACAATACAGTAGATGTGATAAAAGCTCTCAAAAATGGAGGAGCACATTTAGACTTCAGAGCCAAAGATGGAATGACAGCTCTGCACAAAGCAGCGAGAGCCAAGAACCAAGTAGCCCTGAAGGTAAACACTTACAATAGCAAATTATGTATTATCTTATTAAAAAAATGCATAAAGGAGATTGTTTTCAGTTAATGACTGTATTGTCCTTAATGGATCCTTTAATATGTGCTTTCTTGTGGCTTTCAAATCTTAGCATTTGCTTTCAATAAAGGGCCTTTTAATTTCTGATTTATCTTTTTTTGGTAGGAAGAAAAGTGGTGAAATTTCAGCTTATTCATTGGTACACTGAGATCTGTCCGAGAAAACAGAAATAGCATTATTGTCACTTACCTCTTTGAAAACAGTTTCCAGTGGCATGGATTGCACATTATATCTTAAGACAGTCTCTCCTGTTTCCTTTTGTGTTTTAACAAGTATTCTTAAATCACACTGATGGTCCAGATTAAGTCATAGGTTTATGGCTTTGGCTTATTCCCTTTTAGACAGATACTCAAATAAAGTGTCTTGGAACTGAAGAGGTAAATGTGTGGAAAAGGTGATGCAGCGTTTTCAGAGCTGACATTTCTGAACTGAGTCAGAGGATGGAGGCTGGACATTGCCACTCTTCTTTCTGTGACATCGCAGTAGATTCCTTTAGATCCTAATTCTTCCAAGGTCATTTCGTGCTTAACTTTGTGCCATGGCCCACTCTATCAGCTGATAAATAGATGAACAAAAAAATATGTCAAGTTTCAACCTTATAAACACTTTCTCAGGTATTTTTTTAGGTAAAGACCCTTTCTAGGTGAAAGTCCCTCCCAAATGTATTTTTCACAGTCTGTGATTGCTTTCAGACCCTTTTAGAGCTGGGAGCATCTCCAAACTACAAGGACAGCTGTGGCCTGACCCCGCTGTACCACACGGCCGTGGTGGGAGGGGACCCTTTCTGCTGTGAGCTCTTACTCCATGAACATGCTACAGTCAGCTGCAAGGATGAAAATGGATGGCAAGAAATTCATCAGGTAGGAAAGACTGTTTTTTGTTGGTAGGTGGACTGGCATGAGGAAATGTGCCATGGTTGTTCTAGAGTTAAATGCTATGTCGAAGTCCCTGCACATTCAAGTATGAAATTTCTTCCTTTTTCTATTTTCTTTTTTAACTTATTTTTATTTATCCATGTTGCATCCTGCTGTGGCGACTTAGAAGTACGAGACTTCTAGTGGTTCTAGTTCTATAACTTTGAAATCCTCTGGTTACTGTGGATTTTGCTGCAGAAATTGCACTGCTCATATTTATGTCATGGACCCTTGGAAGTTTAGCATCCTGTTCGTGGCACTTCAGTAGAAAAATGTAGCTCATTCTTTTTGTTAGATGCCAGTGTCAGTGTCCTTGGTAATGCTTCTTGTGTGTTTGTCAGGGTGCTTTTCCCTTTGTTTCTGCTGAACTTTACGGGAAGATTTGGGTTTGGGATCCTGCTGCTGGGGTCCATCAGTCTCTTACTATCCTCTCCAGAAACAACTGACTATTATCCAGCCATTGTGTAAAAATGGTTTATTAATTTCCCTTTGCATAGTGATAAATTCAGCAATACACGAAGTTTAAAGATTCTAATAGTCCCAATGTCATTGCAGCTGCTTTGTCATTTCTCTGTATGGATGAGTCTGGATGATTATAAAAACTGGAACTGCTGTAGCATGAGATAAATAAGGATACAAGTATCAACCTTACAGGCCTGCCTAGGTCATCTTGACTCACTTTATTTTCTGTGCACTAAACTCTTCAGTCTACAGATTTTTTTTCTTCTTTTCTTGGAAAGAAAGGGGTAGTAGCTTTGGCACCCAGACTTGGGCAGGGATCAGAGATTTTTCACCAAGGGTGTCCAGGTCGAGGTTGTTTGGATCCACCTCTAGAGTAGGGGAAAAGAAAGGATTAATTTAATACCATATTTTTGAGGATGTGGAGGAAATGGATTGTCTAGATCAAAGTATTACCCCACCTGGACTCCTTGAAAATACAGAGTAAATGTGCCTCTTTTTAAACCCCAGCCTCATACACGTAAGGTTATTATTGCTTATAATGAAATAGAGCTTTCCAAACCCCATGTTGATTGTTATCCTAAATAAATCTGTGTTTACATGTGGATTAGGAGCAATCTGTTTTCACTAATCAATAATTCAAGCATTCCTTAACGAATTAAGAAGGATGGGGATTTAATTTGTGTACTGAGCAATACATTTCAGTTTTCTCATCCAAATTGTAGATCCAGCCCAGGTGTGTGAGTCTGTACCTCCCACTGACTTCAGGCATAGTGAGGTACCTCAGACAGACTGAATGGTTTTCTATACCTGTATTTCATAGCTTAAATTCTGATTTATATAGGAATGATGCTGATCTGAGATAGCACAAAGTTTAAAATATTAGAAATTGGGAGGTGCTTGGTCAGTGGGCCATAGAGAAGAAGGTAGTCAAGTGAAAGAGACTGAGGACTAGAATTACTGTGATTTTTCTCAAGCTTATTTGCTAATCAGGAAAGTTTCTAATTTCTATGAATCTTATTCATAGATGCTTATTTCCAAATATCCAGGGTCTAACATTTTATTTGTGTGACAGATAAAATAACTTTTGAAGATTTCCGCTCTTTCGGAGAGTGCCCTGTGTATGCTGTGTGTCTGCTTGACATCACAGAACCAGGAAGATTTACTTGAATTTTGGCCAGATTTTCCTTCTAAGGCATGTAACCAGTTTGGGAAAAAGCTTTGGCAATCTGATCATCTTCAGTGCCATCTGGTGGGCAGCGTTTTGGAGACTAGCAGGATAGAAAACCACTTCTCACATTTGAGAGATGAATATTGGTGGATAAAAAGTTCCAAAGGTGGTATTTTCTTGATCCCTTAGGTGGCCATTCCCAAAAAAAGCAGATGGTTAAAGACAAGCACAGTGTTGCTGTACCTGAAGTGTCCGCCCTGGAGTTGGTGCAGGAATGCGCATCTGGGTGTTTGTGCTCCCATCAGAGGACATGGGGTGGTGCTAAAAATTAGACCCTCGGTGGAAACAGCACCTTCTGTGCTAAAAATCTTGCCCTGGAACTCTTGCCTAGGTTGTGTAATAACCAAAATCTCGATGCGTCTGTGCCCAGGCTTGCAGGTACGGCCACGTCCAGCACCTGGAGCACCTCCTGTTCTACGGTGCCGACATGTGCGCGCAGAACGCCTCGGGGAACACGGCCCTGCACATCTGTGCCCTCTACAACCAGGTGAGAGCCCCTGCCCTCCTCCTGCCGTGACAAATGTCCCCAGCAGGGGCTCACCGCTCACAGGAGCATGGAATGGATTGGCTTGGAAGGGAACTTGAAGACCATCCAGTTCCAATCCCTTTCCAATATCCCAGGTTCCTCCAATCCCCTGTCCTTGAACACTTCCAGGGCTCGGCCATCCACAACTTCCCCTGGGCCTCACCATCCTCTCAGGGAAGAATTTTTTCACAATATCTTGTCTAAACCTGCTCTCTTTCAATTTGAAGCCATTCAACTTCATCCTGTCCCTACATTATTTTATATGCAATTAAGTGCTTCAGGTTTTAAAAAGTGGTCTTAGATACTGGAAAGAACATAATTAAAACTATTTTATTAGTGCTTTATTCACTGATTACAAATAAGGCTGCGAATTGTAGGTAACAAAAGTATGGATATTAATTAGAAAATAAAACATTATGCTCTACCAGCTTATTTGGGGTTTGATTCATATCTAAATATTTGTTTCTGCCACGAATTTATTGCTGTTATTCTGTAATTTAATTTAGAATTAAATAAGAAATAGCTGTAAAATGCTGTGGAAATGTCTCTATACAGAAGATACTGGATTCTTTGCTGTTTACAACTTTTATAGTCATTTAAAAGTAATAGAACCATTTGATTTGATAACATTTTATACCCTCTTTGCATGGGGAGGGAGTGAGTTTTACAATTGCGTAGAAATTCAGCACCTAAAATATTACATTGAATTCTGAAAGCATGAGATGTACCTGTAAACAGTGAAACATCTGTTAAAGCATCTGCTTCTTAATTACCATCTTCGTTTATTTCTAAAGTCTTGTCAAGACAGATTCTCCTCAATTAGGTCTAAAATACCCTCAGCGTTTTCTTTTAAATAAAAGAATTTTGGGGATAATCTGGCATTTTTCGAGACCATGCATTTTTAGCAAAGGTTATGCAGTATGAGGTTGAAATTAGAATAATCCTGTAGAATGACAGTGTTTTTCATGCCCAAATGTGTTCCCCTGACCTCAGTGGAAGAAGTTATTCTGTAGGAGACTTAGAGACTCTAATTGAAAGGGCATCTACAAAATTGCAAATATTTACACAGTCCCTAAGCTTGGCTTTGTGAATGGAACTTTAACATCTTTTGCCTGCACTGTTGTCCTTCTGTTTTCCTCCATCCAGTGTATGTGGAAATGAAAGGTTTTCCTCGGGGTGCTGTGACCCTTACCTTGTGCTGATTTTACTAGTGCTTTTTCATGGAAAGTTGTTAGTGCTTCGTGTGGAAGGAGTGGTGCTGCCTTTTCTGGCTGGAGAGGATGGGAAAGACAGCAGAATCCTTCTTACCTCCGGATTCCTGTAGATGGAGTTGTTACCCATTTGATTTTCCCTTCCAGTCTTCCCTGGGGAATTTTCTTGGGTTACTTTCTGAAGTTGGTAAATTTGTTCTCCTGGCTGTCAGCAAAGTCCTCATCTGAATAAATTGGTTTTGGAAGTTATTCCATGGCCATGCAGTAACTGTATTTTGCTGGGATGAAATGTGCCCTCTTTCACTCAGAGGATTGGATTTGAGATGAAAGCCGTTGTAGCATTAAATCAGGTAATTCGCTCCCCTACAACAAATTGAATATAATCTGACAGATGGGAAGGAAGCAAAAAGGAGCAGGAGCAAGGGTGAAGTTGGGAATGCTTCTTTTTGTTTCCAAAGAATACAAATAAATTAAATAAATAAATAAACAAATGCAGTACTTAATCCAAATAAATTTCCTTTGATTTTTTTTTAATGTTGGACAACTTTTTGACAGCTTTTGGCAAAACTTCTCTAATCCAAACCATTTAGTTAATAAATCCCTTTGCATGTTTTTGTTGCACCACGGAGAGCTCAGTTAAATTTGTAGGGAGCTTTTAAATGTATAATTTTTTGGTTTTGTAATGTTGAATGATTTATTCTGATAACCAAATGAATGATCAGCCAATAAATACAGTATGTTTCTCAATATAATTATTTATATCCTCAAGTTCATGATTAAAATTGGGTATTGATCAATTGTTTAAACATAGAATGCACCTAAGGTGCAGATTGCAGTGCCAGCAAATGAGACTATTTCAGTTAATTGTAAATCATTAAAAATTTTAATTTAACAGATAATTGTTAACTGACTATCTTGATCCATTCTGTTGTTTTTCAGTTAAGGAAAAGGTAGGATAACCTCCTTTCCATATACACTTAAGGCAGCCCTGTGATGGGGAGACTTAATGGGATCAAGAATACAGTGTGGTAAATTGTAAAACACAATGACAGAAATGATTTTCAATCATAATTCCTGCAAATTAACCTGTGACTCAGAGTCTAGTAAATAGACTTCATTTCTGTCGCTAAAATACCTTAATTATGCAATCTGTCTTCTCTGACTTCAAAGTTACTGTTCAAAGTGAAAGGTAGCACATCCAAATACCTCATTGGGTAGAACTCCATAGCACAATGTGTCAAGACAACCCAAAAATCACAACAAAATTAATAACAGTATTTATAATGAGGAAATATAAAACCCTTTTGAAATATGAATTGGTTTGCATAGGACCCTAAGACGAACATTAAAGATGACAGGTAGGAACAGAGTCCATATAGGAGTCATCAAAAATTCTGAGAATCCACTCAGAACCTCCAAGAATTTCTATCAGATTGTGGTCAGTTGTGTTTAACAGCCATGGAGAGCAGTGATTTAAGAAATTCACTGTATTGGTCAAAAGAAATTGTTTTTAAGGGATTTCTTTTGCAGATTTCCTCAGTTTGGAGCATCTGAAGCCCAATTTTCCTTCTTGTGCTCTAACTATGAGCATTTTTTAAGGGAAAAAAGAGACAGTAAGGCTGGTCAGTGCTGTGTATATAGACAGATAAAATAATTTATATGAAAAAAAATTAATGCATTTAATATTTAAAATTGAGGCTAGGTTGAAAAAAATCCCCAACAAAACAAGTGATGAAACTGCTTTGTTTAATTTTTAGCATGAGGGAAGGATATAATTCATGCCAGTACTATGATCAGTACTGTTTTTCCCACAGAATAAGCAAAGCCCCCATGTATGAGTCAAATTTCATTTTGAACTAACACATTTTCTGCAAAATCTGATTTATCAAATATGGAACTTTGTCAGTACAGTTGCTTAAAAATTTAATAAAGTATTTACTTCTTGCATTTGTGCATGGTTTTTTATGCTTTCAAATTGTTTCTAATACACTGCAAAGCACTTGAAGCCCTGTCATATTTAAAACACTATTTTAACGATTTGAATTCTCAGGTTATTTATTTTCTTTATTTTTGAATCATGAAAATATAGACGAAACACCTCATAACCTCTTAGCAGTCATAGTCTCTTTAGTGCCTAAGGATCCTTATAAACAAATTTCCATCATTTTCAGGAGAGCTGTGCAAGGGTGCTGCTGTTCCGGGGAGCCAACAAGGAGATTAAGAATTACAACAGCCAGTCTCCATTTCAGGTAAAAAGGAAATCCCTCTTCCCCCTGAAGTATTGGGAAGAAAATCTCATGTGAGCTTGGGTTTGGGGAGAAGTCAGACTGCATGAGGCTGAACACAGGTGTGGAGTGAGTGAAAACTTTGGCTTTTATCTAATTCACTACGTGAAGATGTCCTGGAAGAATTAGGAATGAGAGGAAAGCACCATCTTAGCTGGCCTGGTGTCACTGCTAATAGGTGTGAGGATTCTGTGAGCTATTGGTGATGAAAGATTAAATCCTTGGTGTTCTGCAGACAGATGTGCCGTGCTCTGTCCTTGTCTCCAGTCCCATGTAAGACAGATCCGAGATCCACCTACGAGGGATCCAGGGATGGACTGGGCACTTTGGTTTGCTGGGCCCCTCTTGATTTAGCCAGAAATCCTTGGATCCTTCCTTGGATGTGAGGCCAGAGAGCTGGGCTAAGTTTCAGGGATGGGATTGCCTTATTGCACTGTCAGTGTTTGAGGTTGAAGCTGTCACCTGTTATCGCCAAAAGAAAATGGAAGTCTTTCTTTGGATTAGTCGAAATTTCCTAGACCTTTTTTCTCCATTTCCTGATGTTAAAGTATTTTCAGTAAGCCTAGATAAAAATCCAAATGAAAGAGAATGGTTTGTCCAGTGGGTTGTCAGGTATGGCTGACAACCTCAAGCCTTTATTTCTGAAGCAGGCTTAATTAGCCTGGATGTCAGAGAAACATTCCTAATGCAAAGTGACTTGTGAAAAATAGGAATGGAAATTGTAATGTTTAAAAAAACCCCCAAACCACAAGAATTTTTTCAAGTTACAAAAGTCAGTGCTTCTGGAAGGATAATGGCACAGTGTCATTAAAAGGAACTGTCCTGTGGTGAAACAGGAAAGAGCTATTTCCCCAAACCAAGGAGCTTTTCAGCTAAAAAAAATCCTAATTTATCTTTCCTTGGTATGTTGTCCCCGTTACCTCCGTGACCCACTTTGGATAATGCTGGCAGAGGATTCAAGAAAGAATGCTTTGGCAAATGAAACAGTTGGAATTTTAGCCGTATGCATGTGGGTCTCTGAGTTCACTCCTCCAAGTTTATGTGTAGGTACAGGCCTTTCAAAAAAACCTCAGCCCAAATGTTTCTGTTTCAGTTTAATTCCCTCCATATTTTGAAGGTTTTGTGGGCCTAAGTTGTGCATCTAAAGAGCTTAAGAGTTCTGCTTTCAAATCCCAGCCAGATCATTGTTTACTTTTGGGACCATTTCCCCCAAATTGGGGAAACAGTGCATTAATAATTTAATTTTAGGCACCATTTTCAGACTGCTAATAATTTGCCATCTAAATATGTGATAAGCAGAAATTCACTAAGTACTGGCTAATCCCTATCTCTTACACCTCAGAATTATGAAGTGATCAGAAAATGGAGCAAGAGAAAAACCCTAATTATTGGAGGAATGTGTTCCGGGGTAATCTCTTGGATTAGTTTATTTTGTTACTTTATGTCTTTGAGGGTAACATTTTGTTTCAGGATTTTTTTGGGGGGAGGGTAAATGTCACACAGAAGGGTTTCCATTTGTCTTCCTCTTTGTGCTGACTGCTCCAACATTCTTGTTCTTTCTCTTAGAACAGGAAAAGGTGTAGGGAATGTAAAAAACGTTCTGTTTTTTCCGAGAGGAGTGAGTAGAGGAAACCCCAGTGCTGCAATAAAGCAGCCTTAGAATTAATTCTTTGCCATCTGTCTGTTGCTGACCCAGTCGATCAAACACCACAAGTGGAGCTGTTATAAAATTATGCAGAATCCCCTTGCGTTAATAGGATTTTGCATACTAAAAATGTTTGCCCATGTAATCAGCAGGCAGGAACATCGAGGCATCTCATATGTACATAGTGAGAGTGGTTGTAGCTGCAGCATCTATTCCTTTGAGTCACCTCCATTATGTTCCTTCCTCAGCAACTGAAAAGGAGGATTCTTTGGGGTTGCTGCTCACAAAATTGATGGTATGAAAGCTGTGCTGTTCTGTAAAAACCAAAGGATCCAGACATGGAAAAATTCACGTGCTGCTTTCAGGGCCTGCCAAGGCTTTGTTTCTTTTGATGAAAATGAGGGGCAGAGTTTGTATCAGGCATCAGTGTCCAGTGAACGTGGTGTAGTTTTGCCACCAAAAGAAAAAATGCGCACGTGCTCACTTCTTCCCAAACCACTTGTTAAACAACAAACTAATCTGGGCTGAATTCTGCGCCACTTAATTCAGGGATCCTACACTGTGCACTGCTGGGATCTGTGTGTCCTTTTTGCCTTTTCAGAGTTAGTGGTGGGGTGGCATTGCCAGGTGTTGAGGACATAACAAAGCTTGGCTCTGTTTCCAGTTAAGCACCTAACTGTGTGTTAGCTGCCTTGGCAGGGATGTGTTTCATCCTGACCAATTCCTGGGGTGCACTGAGCCAGCAGTCAGTGTTGGGTACAGCTGATGGCACCCATTGCTGAAAGGCTGCAGAACATGAGGTCAGCAGAAATGGGCCTGGAGTTTATTTTTAGCAGTTAAGGGTGAGATGGAGCCTGTACCACATCTTTATATTATATTGCCAGTTCTGTTTATTGATCACCTACCCAGCCCTTCTTGTCTCGGCCATGAAAGTACCTTACATACTATGTTATTAGATTTTATTTTATTGAAAGAACCTCCAGAAAAATCTTTTCAGCAAAGCTGTGGTATCCCATCACTGTCCACAGCTACTTCGTTTTCCACGCATTTATGGTGCTGCTAGGTTAATGAAAAATAATTAATTGCTTATCTAGCAAATACTACTCCAATAGCTCAGAAATTTGAGGTTTTGCAGTGTTTACAAGCTGTTGGAATGAAGTGTAAGTTAAAATCAGCATATACCTTGTTTATCGTGTCTTTCCTTTTTCTTTTAGTGATTGGCAGCTCCATATGAATAATTCAAATGGGCAATAAAGCATTTATTTATAATTCAAATGGGCAATAACGCATTATTTTAGCTAATAGTGCTAATAATTTTATTTTAGCTAATAGTGCTAATAATTACCCAGAGTTTTTAGAGCAAATGTGTTCAAATGTACAGAACAACTATTCTGAGGTGGCATTTAGTGTCACCTTTTAATGGCAGAGTTGTACGTGAGAATGATTTGTGTCTCAGGTGTCCCTTATGATTGGTCTTTGCTGTCCCAAGCCAGCCTGGGTTATCAATGTGCCTACATTCCATGGATTGCAGGAGGAGCAGCAATCTTCCAGGTCCACTTCTGGTACAGTGGCTCCATTCAGTGTATTAGCCCTGCCTCTGTTTTCAATTGCTCACATTATTTTTGCCAGATTTGAAAAATTTGAACGGAAATTTTCCATGCCTGGCATCTCTGTTGTTCAGAAAAACAAAATGATTCAGCTCTTTTGGAGTCTGGTGAGGGAAAGCATGTGTTGTTTTTGTCACACTGAAAAACTCTGCTGACCCACCCCTCCTTGTCCCCCCTCTCCCGTTGAGTTGTTTAGTTTTATTTTCTTTAATTGCCCTGTGTGCTGTTGGTGATCTCCACTTTAATAACCTGGCAGTGGGAACTGCTTTCTGGACTGACTCGAATACAGGGGCTCCAAAACCAGGAGTGGGAACTAAAACCATGGATTTTGGTTATTGGAATTTTTAATTTCCCTCTTTTGGATGAAATTTACAGGCAAAGGACAAGAAGTTCTTCTCAGGTTTTTTTTTTTTTTTTTTGTCTCTGACTTTTCTTTTTTGGAAGGGGTGAGAAAGTTAATTTTAATCCCAAAAATCTCTATCAGGTGCCTCAAAAAGGCATCTTCACAAATATAAAATAATGCCTTCTGTCATGATGTTAAAATATAGAACTATTGTGTTCATGGAGCATATGAATTACAGAAAGACTTTGCTTTTTCCAAGTATTTATTTCCATCCTAATTCCTTTCCTGAAGCACCTGTGTGAAGAATGAATCACTGAATATTGGGTATTGTTGGCAAAAAATACAGCTATGAGTTCATGATGCATTCTGCCTTTAGTCAGATTTCAAGCTTTTTCCGGCTTTTCTCCTGATTTAAGTCAAATAATGGAACTTATTCATACCTTTCTTTAAAAAAATCTATACAAGTGACCATTCCAGAACAAACTATGGATTTTTCCTTTGAAAATAAGAAATGTATGCGAATGTGTGTATATGTAGGCACACTCAGCACAATTTCTCAAAAAGACAGAATTAAAATAATAATAATTAAAAGGAAGGGGAATAACTAAAAGGGGGGAAATTGGTGTTGGGGGAAGTGGTGGCAAATGAAATATTCCTGAGAGTATTAAGAGATACTGGAGCAGAAAAATATGTATGAATAGAGAATGGAGTTAAATCAATGCTTCCTGACTCAGGGATGGTTTTTTTAGTGCTGGTGGTCACTCCTGACCTTTCTTTTAACCCTGTCATTTTTCAGAAAAGCAGCCAAATGGAAGTAATGCAGCAAAGCATAAAGGAATTAAATTATATGATTACCTTTTATTGAGAAAGGCAAAATATTGCCATGCTTGGAGATGCTAAAAATATTTAACTGCAGGATGTGTCGTCTTTTTTTTTCTTTTCCAAAAGCAAACTTATGGAGGAGTCTCCATGTGACCATCTGTTGTGTTGTGTTCCATGTAAATGATCCAAGACCCCTTTTTCCCCTTTTTCCCATTCTTTCCCTGATCAGACAGGGGTGTCCAGACATGCCTCAGGTGTTCCCACAGGCAGTCCAATTTCTCTGGGAGAAGTGGAGTCTGTGAGGTAGACAGGACCCAATCTGTTTGTTTTTCCACCAAAAAAAAAAAGCTCAGAAGCAACAGAAACGAAGTTATAGAAGGGAACAAATTAAGCAAACTGAATTGTAAGGGTCACCACCAGCTTTTGCCCCAAAGTAAGAATGGCTCGTGTGTGATTCAGACACAATTAGTTGTCGTGGGTGAAGTTGCAGGAGGCAGTGGAGAGTAGTATAATCCTAATTTAAAAACCATGTTGTTTTGAGATGCTAATACCATTCATTTTGTCTGTAAGATAAAATAACCCCCACTCCGGATTCATGACTGGAGCTATGATGGTTGGGTGCTGTGGTGCCATCATGTCTTGCTTTTGCATTTCTAAACAGGCTACTCAGCATTATCTTCTAGCAGTATCCAGGTTCTTGTTCCTCATGAACATGTGGGATCTGTGCCTCTAGAGCAGACTTAGCATCTGCTTCCGCTGCCATTTGGAGGGAGCATTCCTGGCATGCGGTTGGCTGTCCCACCTCCATCAGAGTATATTATTGGCATTGATTATTGCTAGACTGCTGTTTCCAAAGGTTTTATTGTAGTTAACCCACAGAGTTTGGAATGGAGCCACCAAATGTATTAGGTAAAATAATCACAGCGTCTTATTCACCCGATGCGTTTTATCCTGAGGGCTTTCCAAAAGGATTTCCAGCCATTTGGTTTAGCAGTTGAAGCAACACTGTATTATTAAGTGTTTGCAAAATTGAATCCCCTAAGGTTTCTGCTGTGAAATAGTGGGAAGTGTCTGTCTGCTGTGAGTAGGAAGACATTTTTTCTGCAAGTGTTTGGGGAAGAAGCTGCTGATGTGGTGGGTTTTGGCTTTTCCATGAGGTAAGGCTGCCTTGAGAGGTGGAAGCTTTCACGCTACAGCAGCATAGACCCGTAAACCCTTGAGCTGAATTTTCTGCACTGCCCAACATTTCCTATAGTGCCAAGGAAAACAAAATCTAGCAAATAGTATACGTTCTCAGCCTTTTTCTAGGAGAGTTCAGCTGGAGAAGATTGCATTTCATGGCTTTTTGATTTAGCATATTATTGGAGGGGACGAAGAAAATTAAGTCAAGTTTGTTACTGGCTGTGTCTTATGTGATTCATCTGATGCCGCAACCTGGCTTTATCTGCTTTTAGTAAATACTCCTTTGGAACCGCTGCTCACCCATGTAGCAGTAATAAGGATTATGTAATAACTGGCTTTTGGTTACTCTTTCCAGCTTGAGCTAAATTTTCCTGAGGAACAAGTCTGTAATTGTAAATATGTGTGCGTATCACACTTAACTTTTTCTGCTTCATTTTAATTATTAAAACACAAGTGTAGAAAACCCTATCTTGCTTGAGGATAACTTGCTGGGTAGCATTTCAGCAGAGAAGCAGGAATAAAATGGAAGGTTTTTTCTCTACTGTTAAAATAGGTAGAAACATGAAATTTCCCAGTACGCGCAGTGACCGTGGAGGAGGCTCAATACAGCCTGTACAAAGTAGGATAAAACGCTGAGTTACTTCTCCTCACAAGAAACAGGAGGAAATAAAAGAACGTCGTGAAGCAGCAAAGTTGTGCCTGGGATGGATTTGCTTGCATGTTCCTTTTTAGGCTTCCTGACATATTTCCTTGTAACTCTGCTCGACTTGCTAGTGTATTCAGTTCAACACTTCCTGTCAAACTGGTTCTTGCATAACAACGACTCCTTTTGTCCTGGGAGTTACGTTTGCATTTCAAAGCTGAGGGAGCGAGATGATTTCTAAGTGATTTGCTCCCATGTTGTGAGGAAAGGGCTTACATTTTTTATCTTGGTGTCCACGCAGGCTTAGTTTTATCTGGAGGTATTCAGTCATGGCTAATTCATGAATAAGAGTGGTTAAATTTTAAGAGTGCTGTTGTGTGTGTTCATGAAAGGACAGTGGAATAAAACACAGGTTCTACCTTTAAAACCTTAGTAAGGAAGACTGGAAAAGGAAGAAAGGTGCCTGCAGGCATTTTAGGTGTTGTCCAGTCCTGCTAAGATGGCACTGCAGGACCTGAAAGAGACCAAAAGAGGTCATTCAGAGTGATTGCCCTCCCTTAATTTTGACTGGAATTCACTCAGCCCTGGCACAGCTTCGTGGCTACTGAGTGTATTCCAGAAGACCCATGGGGGCTGTAAAATCTCTTGCAAGCAAACCCAGCATTTTAGCAAGGAAAATGTGCCAGCACCGTTATGCTTGCAGTGAACTTTTTTTGATAAAGTCCAGCTGTATTTGGCTGCATGTTGTTGTGTGTTTGCTTGTTTTTAAAATATTAATTGCTGAAAAGTATTTAGGTTAAAATCCCAGATCCTTTGAAGTGGTTGAAATCCTGTTGATTTCACTGGGGTGGAAGTGTGTTCCTCACACTTGAGACTGTTCCAAAGCCATTCTATCAGCTCTTCCTATATAATATATTCTGCTGAATATGATTATTTTAAATTAACATTTCCTCTTCCTGTTTAATTAACATTTTTAGTACAGCACTGTTCTTTTGAGTTGTACGAAATTGCACTCTGCATTGCCGCGAATAACTAGGGTTATGCAAAGTCTTTGCTGCTAAGAGTTAATTTGCTGCAGCTGAAAAGAAGATGCTGTGTTTTCTGAGTGCAAGCTTGGTGAGAGTTTTGGGAGGCAAAAGCAGTGCTTGGAAGGCTGTGGTGGTAAATTTTCTTCCAGAGTGTGGCATATTGTTGCATTTCCTACAGCAGAAGTCCTTTTGTCTTTGCCCAGCTGGGACATTGACCTTGTCCCACCCACTGAGGGATGCTTCCCATGAGCCTGAGGCTTCCAAGGGTGTGAAAAATGCTGGGATCTGGGAGCTTGAAAACCTAGTCTTTGATTACTAGTAAAAATAGCCTGAGTACCAGTGTGAGGTGGTCCTCAGCAGGGAAGCCTGGGATTGCTCAGAGGGTTACGTAAGCGGAGCCGCTGATTGGAAAAGCGGGAATACTTTTTGCCCTCAATACCGAGGCGAAGCGCTCGTGGCGAGCCTTTGTTTAAACAGTGCTGAAATGATCCAGGGAACGCTGAGGAGCCTCAAAGAAATATTGGCCCTCTCCCCATAATTTATATTTTCAGATGCTAAAACTAGTTGTTGAGCAAATGTGAGGTGCCTATTTTAGGATGCTGCATGTCAATATCTGACTACAGATGGCTCTGTGAATCATAGTTGGAAGAAGGGAAATGTTAGACACTAAGATATTGTTGCTAAGAGATTTTAGTACACAGTATGCTAACATGTGCTGGCACATTTGGGAACAGTAGCAGCAGCATGCTCTTGGAGAAAAAAAAATTCAGTGGCGAAGAAACTGTCTTCAAAGGACTATTTAAAGGATAGTAACATTATTGTGCTGTGTTGTATCGAGACCTGATGAAGATGAAATTGGCTTTCGAGCAGATAATAGACAGAAAACATCCAAAAGGTAAAGCTAATCCTGCTCTCCAATGAAATAGGAAGTGGATATTGGAAACAAAAAGAAAAAAATTACTTCGGGGTTTAAATGAATCAAGTGTCAAGATTAAAGGTGGTGGTTGCTGATACTTTGCCATCTGCTGGACATCAGCTATATTAATATACACAGTTACTTTCAAAATGCATAAATCTGAGCTTGTATTACATTATATAATTAAAAATGTTAAGAGTTCTCTCCAGGAAAGAAGCATGTAGGAAAATGCTGAGTATGATTTTTTAAACTTGTATTTCTTCATAACATTAGTATGGAGTAATTTAGGAAAATTGTCAGCATCTTATTGTCATGGTAGAGAATGTGGGTTATTTCTGCAATTAATATAAACCTTTCCTGGCTATTATTTAAAGTAAAGAAATTAATTTTACTGCTTTTCTTTATTCTACCTCACCTTATTTCAGTGAGTTTTGTCAAAACTTGGAAATGTTATACCTGAAATAAAACTTCAAATGGATAAAATTAATTTTATTTTATAAAAGAAAACCTTTCAGTTCTGATATCTTTTCAGATAAAATATTATTTTTTTAAAATGTACAAAATATTGCACAACTGTAAACTTCTTAAAGTAGTGATTTGCTTCTGACATATTTCTAATTAGATGTATTACATCTCAACTTCAAAACTGATTATTTTTTAATGAAGTTTTGGAGTGTAAATGCGTGTCTCCATAATGTAAGCATATATATCTCCTTGAGGTCATGTTTTATGTCATCCATATTCTATGTATTCAGCAGCACTGTTAGATAAAGACAGGGAATTAGTGATATTAATAGAATATTAATCAGGCATTTGGTTTTATTTTTTAATGAGGTGAACCAAGAAGCTTCTGCTACTTTGATTTTGCAGTGTTGTAGCCTCAAAGTCAAAAATCAGCTGCAATCCATGCAACTACAAAATGTGGGACGATTCTTTGCCCTTCGATTTTTGCAAAGTGAAATAAGGAATTCATGATTGTCCAGCAGTTTTGTGTTAGATTATATGGCTGTGGTAATCGTGTAGGGAGAAAGACCCATTTGGAATTCTGATGGAAAACGCCTGAAGTCTGCGTTGTGATTTGAGCTTAGGACAGTGTTTGCCAAATTGTCACATTTTGCTCAGGCATTACAAGGGAATGCATTTCCTAAGGAAGCCGAGCTCCAGGTATGTCCTGGTGTTCTTTGAATCGATAAACATCCCTTCAAGCGCAAGCTCCCTGCAACTGCGTCAGGCACCAGCAGCGGGTGATCGATACACTTCCATCCCACACCTATGGAAAAGAAATTTGGAACACAGATTGCTTCCTGCTTTTCCAAACTGAACTCCATCTGTCCCGCTGGGGAGAGTTATAAAATCCACATGCTACATGAGAGCAGATAATGCAGATCCATTTAGGATGGGATTTGTTTGAGCCTGCTGAGCGTGCTGGGTGATTTTGTGTCACCGCTTATCAGGGATGGAGCCTCCCGCTGCCGTGTCCTACACAGGCGCACATGAGAACAGGGTCTTGGCACTTAACAACCTAAATTTGACTTTCTGATGTCCTTGTGGATGACTGCTGTGGGCTTGATGGTGTGCTGGGACTAAATTCAAAGTGGCTTTAGACTCCAGATACCTCTTTGTTTTATTAGGGAGAGCTTTTCTTTCCAGAGGACACAGGAGAAAATAAATACATCGAAGTTTAGCTACGTTGCCTTTTCATTGCCCTACAGTAAATACCACTAGATTTTTGTATCAAAGATGTCTCAATCTCCAAAAGTTGTGGTTATTGGAATGTGATGGTATATTTTTAATACTAGGAAAAACGCATCCTAATTAGGATACGTGCAACAGCGTTTCTGGAAATCTTTTAATTAAGGAAGTGATCCTAACCCTTCCTTCTAAATTCCTTTGTGTTAATTTCTCATGTGTCTCTGTAGATAGTGGATCCTGTTGTGTGATAGCTGTGACTGCTTGAGTGGCGTTTTTTCGTTGTTAAAATAATACAGTCCTGGTGGAATGAGAAATAATTTATGGTTTTGTGAGTGTATGGTTTAAGTGGAAGGCAATTTCTGGAGTCTGATCGTTGCAGTCTCATTCACAGGGTCATATCACCTCTTTCTTCTAGTTCCCTCTGAAGATGGGAACATGTGGGGAAGATGTAGCTCAGTGTCCTGTCTGTCCACCTGCATTTCCACGGACGTAATTCGCATTTGGTGCTGGGCTGGAGTTGCCTCCTTTAATGTACATCACTGTACCTGAACTTATTGCCATTCCAAGCCATCATTCAATAAGCACTGCTGGGTGGCGGAGGCAAAGGAAAGGTGAAACATCAGCCCTGAGGAAAGAATAATGAAATGCAATTTTCTCAGGAAAGGGAAATTGTCTGGAAGAGAAGAGCAGAGGGAGAAAAAGCAGGTGGGGAGTGGTGACGTTTTCTGTGCTCACTGTGAATGGCAGCTACAACCGTAGCTCCCTCTGCTCCCTCCGAAGGGTCTGCATTTCAGAGCTTTGGGTCTCTCCAATTTCAGCATGTGAAACAGAAAGCCTGGACTGAGTGGAACATAAATGAACTAACATGCTCTCTTCAGTCCCACACAGAAAGTTTGTCAAAGTTCGTTGTCTGCATTTAAGAAGGGGCAGCTTCAGGTTCTGTCTTTTTTCTGTTGTTTCTCCTTGGGTGGAGCAGTTTGTTCCCAAGAGTGGTAATGTTATTTAGTCAGGGTGTTTGCCTTTCAGGGACTAGCCCATAAAGCTCTAAAATTGTGTTTGTTAACAGGCTACAAAATCATGCTCTAATTTAATATAATCTCAACCTGTGATACATTTCAAGAACAGAAAAAAATCAATTGTGAAAGGTTAGTGCCAGGTAAAGTGTATATATGACTTCCAGTTTCCTGAAAGGAGGGAAACACTGCATTAATCCTCATAAGAAAATGTAAACACTCAAATGTAAGCAACTGGATATCTTTAGAACTGCATTTATGGGGCTAAACAGAGAGATGGTGGTGAGTCAGTGCTTCTTATGTCTGATGCAGAGTCTGCAAACATTGAGAAACTCTGTCACACTGAAACCTCTAACAGGACATCTGACCAGTCTCACTTTACACAAAGTATTTCTATTTGCCATTATTTAAACTAAGGTTTTTTTGGGGAACAAGGAGAACTGACCTGATGCCTCAAATATTTAATTTCTGTATTGACTTCTGAAAGGCAACTTAAACAGTGCGTTTATCCAGAAGGAATGTTTCTGACTGTGAATATCAGAAAAGCAGGGGTGAGAATGATCTGTCAGGGGAAAGAGAGCCACTTGTGAAGGTGCCAGTTTTGAGGGCGTTTTTCCTTGTCCAGTGCTGGAGTAGGAGTGATGGGATGCTCCCTTCTCCTGCCTGCTCCCTCCAATCCCTGCCTTGCAGCCTCTTCATTCATTCAGCTTTCCGGCGGGAAAGCTGAGCTGTCCCTTGGTTACCACCCATAGCAACTCGCCAAGTGTCACTTAAACTGCTTCCCTTCTTCCCTTAACTTGGCAGCAGAGCATCTGGCGTTGCCTGCCGTGGCAAACCGAGGCCCTGGAACCACAGTTGCATCATTTGAAAGGAACATCTGTCTATGAGACAGCGAGTGAGACGCTGGGGTGACTGTGACAGCTCTGCTTCTCCCGAGGCAGAGAAGTATCCGTGTAAACACAGAGTTCTGGTCAGGTTCCCCATTACACACCCTGAGTGATAGCCAGCTCGCGTCTCTGCTGCAGTGCCGTGCCCAGGGGGCTGTTCACCCCGTGGCTGTGTGCTTCACAGCCCGCAGGGTGTGTCAGCCGTGACCTGTTTCAGGCGCTCCGTTAAGTTTTGTCGTGCTGGAGACAGATCACTTTGGGAGTAGAAAGTGGTTCCACTGTCCAGCCCCTGGTTTTATCCTCTCTGTTTGTTTTATAAGAGTTGCCTCCTACATCTTTGTGCTTAGCTTTGCTCTCTGCTCACTTCACTGGTGTAGGCTTACCCAGGCCAGACATGTGTGTTATCAAAGATAATTTGGTAATAATTAGGTGCCCATGTTAACAGCCTTAGTGGGGTCAATTAAGCTTGGGAGGGAGCTAATAAATAATTCACTTTGGTTACTTGCCATTCATATAAAATTGCCTCTAATGATGATTAAAAAAACCCCAACAAGATAATTTCTGCTCTCTGTACAGTAGAGTGTGGCAGGGATCCCAACCAAATGTCTGCAGCAGACAAAGATCCTGGTCTGGGTTTAAAAGCACTGAATTACTGAGTCAGGCTTTTCTGCTGGGTTTGATTGACACCGTGCTGGGACCCTGCAGGTGAACTCTTTCTGATTCTGCATGCAAAGTAAAGACACCCTTTAGAAACAGGGCAAAACACAACACAGGTTTTAGTGGAAATTGTGTGTGAGAGATGTTTTTATTTCATGCAAGATGCATAACCAGGTTTTATCAGGTTTGCAGAATAATGTGATTGAGGACACGCACACTTTTGATGTAAGACAAATGTCAAAAGGACGACATGAAAGGACATTTGCTGCAGGAATGAAAGAACCTGAATTATGGCAAGACTGCTGCATATGCAGTTTTAAAAAAGCTGAACTTTTTGAAGCTTCAGCATAACAGAGTCAATAGGTAGCCTCTAGTTCTAAAGTGCTACCTCCAGCCTTTCATGGCGATATTTCACGTCCATAAACACGCACGTGATGCGTTTTTTTGACTGGGATCCAGTTCCTTCTGGAATTGGAAGGAAACTTTCACTGTAGTTTTGCTGGTTGTGCTACTTTTTCACTGCCAAGAGGAGACATCTTGTGATCCAAAGAAACCTCAAACAAAACCTTCTTTCTTGCCATAACCTCTTAATTTTAAATCTAGCATTTGTCTACAGACCATCCTGAAAAGCAAACTATGGCTATTTAAAACTATGTAAATTATGAAGCATGGAGAGAATCAAACTCTAGTATCTTCTGCCAAGACACTACATAACTATCTTTTTTGAAAGTACAAAGAAATTTAGTACAAATATAGAACTTCAGTTAGTCTCTGATTTAGGTACTTGATCAAGGAGAGACTTTACACCACCTTACTTTGGATCAAGCTCTGGGTCTTGTGAAGGCCATTCACTTGTCCTAATGCATTCACATTTATATTTTCATGTGAACTCACTGTAATTTTGGTTTAAGATGCATTTGGATGGAAAAGGGGCTGAGCTTGCCATGCTTTGTAGTTTGCAACTGTACAAATTGAATGAGTATAATTTTGTGTCTTTCCGATTTTGCTCTGACTTCGCTTTCTCCCACACATTTTACCCATCAAATTCAAGTGAAGTGGATTGATGTTATGCCAAGAAATATTTGTACTTTTAAACTTTTACTTGCTTTCTTTAGACCTTAACATATCTTTCCTTCGTTTTGCTGTAAGGATTTTACATACTGTTTTTAGTGCATTGAAGTGAATTAAATTGAGAAAAATGGTTCCTTGAGCTTGCTGAATCTACTGCTTGGTTCAGAAGCAAATACAGGAGCAATTCCCTGTCAAGCTGTCTCTTAGTTATCTGGAAATATCTTTTTTTTTCCCAAGTAATAAAATGTGTTTATCACTTGAAGAGCATGTTTATACTTGAGGTTTAAAATCTGCTCAGTATCAAAATTCTTTCATTTGAGTACTGTGGCTGCTGTCTAGCAAGCTGCCTGTCTCTGCTGAATTCCCCGGTGGAATTTTACTGCTAATTAGGGGTAGTATCAAAGAGCAGTATTATCACTTGCTTACAATGTAGAAAAAACCTCCGAGCTACACACAAATGTTGCTGTTAGGAGCCTGGAGCCAGCCAGGCTGCACAATGCGAAGGTAAAGAGAGAGGATTTGTACAGCTCTGCTGTTGCTTTGCTAGTGCTGTTTGCCAGGGACAGCCATGAATTGCTCTTCAGGGCTGTACAGAGGAGGCTGGGGGCCAAATTCTGAGATGTTACCCATGCTCAGAAGCTGTTTGTCTCTGGAGTGGTTCCTGGAATAAAGGTTGGCTTACTAGTGGTTCAAATAGGAATTTTCAGAGGGATGGTGTTGGGTGGTGATGAGGTGTCAGTGCACCAATGTGCCTGTGTCTGACCCCCTGATCACAGAATCCCACAATGGTTTGGGTTGGGAGGGACCTTAAAATCATCCAGTGCCACCCCTGCCATGGGCAGGGACTGCTTCCACTAGCCCAGGTTGCTCCAACCTCCATCCATCCTGTCCCGGAACACTTCCAGGGGTGGGGCAGCCACAGCTTCTCTGGGCACCCTGTGCCAGGGCCTCACCCCACTCCCAGGGAAGAATTTCTTCCCAATATCCAATCTAAACCTGCTCTCTTTCAGTCTGAAGCCATTCCCCCTTGTCTTGTCACTAAATGCCCTCGTGAAGAGTCCCTCCCCATCCAACCTGGCCTTGAACACCTCCAGGGCTGGGGCATCCCCGGCTTCTCTGGGCTGCAGTCTGACCTGTGCAGATGTAATGACATGCAGCAGCCTTGTGGCACGGCTGAGACGAATTTTTTCACCTGCAGTCTAACAGCAGGAGCAGGATTAAGTTGAACCAGTGGTATTGATTCATTGTAATGCATTTTGCTCCCAGGAATCCATCAACATTTGATGTAACACAACTGAGAGGTGCCCAAGTAAAGCATTTCCTTGCATGTTAATATTGTAGGGAGGAAATAATTACATGATTTTCACAAGTAAGTATGGTAACACTATCTGTGTGTTAATTATTTAGGGGACAAAAGTGATTATAATGCACATGCCATGGTCATGGCTGCTGGGGATTTAAACTTTGCCTGGTAATCTAAAAAAATTTACTCTGATATTGTATTATACTTAAAATATAGGAATTTCTTTAAAGTCTTGCTTGTACTTAAACTAGCCAGTAGACTTTACAACCCAAATGAAATCAATTTGTCTCTCTTTAGATCAATTACTGCTTATTTAGTGCAAAGTAAAAATCAGAGATGACATCACTGTGTTTGGAAATGTTTGTTGAAATCTTGGTCCTTCTGCAAGCGTTTCTGGGGCTGCATCCAGGAAGGATTCAGGAGTAATGGCTTGAAGCACTGATACAGTGGGAGTCTTTTATGGCATCGCTTAGGTTGGAAAAGACCTCCAAGATCATCAAGTCCATCTGTGAATCAAGCTTGACATGCAGGAGAAACACAGTATAACTGAGCCATGCTGAGTGAAAAGTGTGGAAAATATGTGCAATGATTTTGTCTTTGGGTGAAATGGACGTAATGGTCATGACTCATGATTTAAACCTGCTCTGAGTCTATCATTGAAAGCAAGGTTGAAAATCGAAAACTTAAGTGCATAATGATCAAGGTTTTCTGTCTCTAGTTTGTTGTGTGTGTGTAAAGACTTCAATTTCAGGGATTTCCATATTAGTTTGTTCTGGTTACTGGTAAATAAACTTGTCCATTCAATTTCCTGTGCTGAGTGCAGAAAGAAGTTCTTATGCTTGCTACATTCAGGGATATTACTGACATTAACTGTTCTTCATACACTCCCTAAGACTGTTTCAGCACTTCCTTTGCATCATTCATCATATGTGGAGAGGCAGAAACCAGCAAATAATTTTTCTTGGTCATCAGCTCCCAAATTTGCTTGAGTTTTCTGTTATTTCTTATGTCTGACAGTAGTCATACATCCAAGAGAGTCCTAAAGCAAGATTTTAAATTTTTTTTTTAAATTTGCACCCTGTAGACGCCGAAGTTTTGTGAGAAAGGTGAGCCCAGCTTATGCCTTGTATGTGCATCAGGAAAGCCACAGTGCCATTAGAGAACAGTATCTGTCAGAGCTGCAAAATGGGGCCAGAAAAGACAATTCCTTTCTATTCAGGGCAAAAAGATGCGAAGAGGAAAAAGGGAGGAGACAGCAATGTCATGACTGAATCATTTCCCTCACACCTGTCGGAATTATTTTGCTTTTTAAGTGCATTTGGATGAGAATTCCGAAGAGATAGTTACACATCTGTGTTCAACAACCAGGAAATAAATGAAAAAGAAAATTGTTACTTTAGAACTCCATGTGTTTAGACAATTTAAGTGCTATTCATCTGCATAAACTTTAGCAGCCTCTCTCTCTCAGTCTGTTTTTCGGTGCTTCAGTGGTACCTGAATACCAGTAGCTCTCGGTCCTGGTTCTCTCATGTACTTTGCATTTCACCTCCTGTTGTTATTGCTCAGGTAAGTAGCGAGGCAGGAGCCATTAAAGGGAGATAATATCTTCGGTGTGTCTCTCCTGCAGCATTCCCCACACACCTGTACAGCTCCCAGAGCTTTGGGGGTGCTGTGCTTAATGTTCACTGCTGCCTTGGGCTGCCAGCATGTGAAAAGCAGCAGCTCTTCAGCAGCCTCCTGAGATTGCCACCATCACAGCATTCCTGGGAAATGGGCAGCTGGGGGACTGCAGGGCTCTTAGAAAGAGATTGAGAGATCATTTCTCGCTGGTGTTTCACATAGGTAGTGAAGGGTAAAAGTAATAGAGTATTCTTTGTGAAATGAAAATACGTTTGCCTGATGTTTGTCAGTAATGCAACTTGCATGTTTTCCTCCTCAGTAAGTGATGGCATCATATTAATTGTACCTATTTTACAATCCTTTAGGTGGCCATAATAGCAGGAAATTTTGAGCTTGCTGAATATATCAAGAATCACAGGGAAGCTGATATTGGTAAGCAAAATGTTTGCAGACTCTGAAAATAAATGTTACTTGTTTGTGCCAGGAATTGCAAAGATGTTAAAACTTGATTCAATGTGAGATAAAACTACAGGGCTGGTGACATTTGAGGGAGGTTTGAAAAGTAACTCTTCTAAAAAAAATGAAGATGGGGAAAAAGCTGAAATGTTTTCAAAAATACACTCTGAAAAGGAAAATGTGATAAGTGGTAGGTGCTTTCTAAGTATAAATCAGTTTGTAAGACTGAATACCCATCCACTTACCTGGAAGAGCCAAATTGGTTCTTGCAGTTTGTTTTGGCCTCACCTAAAGCAGCTCTCAAATAGGAATGATTGATCAGAAGATGAAAATGGAGAAAGATGCTTCTCTATAATTAAATGAATATATGGCAGAAGCACCTCCCCATATCCATGAAAGCATTCCCTCTCGCTGAGTTTGGTGTGTGGCCCTTACGGGCCTCTGACAACAAAACCTGAAGGCTCTTTAAAGGTCTTTTTACATAGAGAGATTTGCCACTAAAATAAAAACCAGTTTGATACAAGTGATGCCTAATACAGTTTAATAGAAATGAGTTAAAATGCTTTAATTCAAGTTAATTAAAGTTCCACAGAAACATCCTGAAGTTGAACAAAAAAAGGCACTCCTTTTTGCAGCAGGAGGCTCTGTGTAGTCGCCTGCACTGACTTAACTCAGTGAGGCAAATCTCTGGCTTGACAGTATTTCATTTATATGGAAAATTAGGCCACCTCACATGAAATATAAGACTCAGAATTGCTCTGGATTAAGGGCTGCTTTCCCTTTCCCTTCCTGATTGTGTATGATCTGCAGGGGATATGGTTGAGAATTCTCTGGTAATGTGAGTTGTTGTAGCAGTTTCAGCTCTTGCAATGTGCACTGAGAAAATTGAGGACACACTGCACCGAAGTCATAACTTCTGCAGGAAATTTCAGAGGGAGTTTGGAAGGGTTTTTTCCTGGGATAGTGGGTTAGTTCCTTTCCATGTAAGAATTCTTTATCCTTCTGTATTTATTAATAATCTGTAAAACATGAACTAAAAATGAACCTGTTATTAGGTTGAGCATCTTGTTGTTGTTTATATTTACATATGGGTAATGCTTTTTTTTTGGCTGCCTTGTAGGATTTGGTGATTTCTAGAAAACTGCTTAGAAAATACCTTCTGTAGGAAGATGCTCCAAATTTTCTTGATGCTTTGACTTTTGCCGCAGAAAAATAGAACTATTAGTACTTCCATGATTCATTTATATTTTTTGCAAGATGGTGGTGGATTGAGCATGACTCTTTAAATTAATAGATTTGTCTTGAAGTGTAAACATTACATTATGTTATTTCCTCCCACCTAATTTAATTTAGCTGGACATTTGTCATTTAAGTTTTATTAATTGTAACAAATGAAGTTGTTGAAATATCCATTTTTGGAGTGTCTCCCAGTGGGGGGAAAAAAAAAAGGTAAATCAAAGAATCAAATCTTGAGCAGAACACCTGAGAGCTGCTGTGATGATGAATGTGCATGATGTCAGCATTTCAGCTTCAGCAAATTGGCTTTTGCTTATCGTGCTTGTCTGGTTATCCACTCTGTTCCTATAGTTTTGGATGTATTCCAGCCTCTGTCATTTGTGTAATGCACCTCCTTAGAGGCAGCGAGGGGAAAGGATTAGTGAAGAGCTTGGGAAGTGTCCTTAGGAAGATGAGGACAAATCATACTATCAAGTTTCTTGAGAAACATTTCATCACTCATCCCTCAAAAAGTGTTTTTTGGGTTAGATACTGAATTTTGATATCCAGCCGGTTCGTTAAACCTTGTTATTATTCTAAATTAATTTAATAATAGCAATCTCTTTGCATTTTGTAATTATTTTAGACTCCACTTTAGCAGTATAAAATTCTGATTTACAGTGGAGCCACTAAATCTTCGTCCTACAGATCAAATCCCACTGAGATTGTTCTTCCTTCTTCCTCCTTCTTTTAATTTAATTGTAAAGCACTTATATCAGACAGATGTGAAAATTAGGCATATATAAAATAAGCTTCTTTGCAATAATCATAAGTCTTCCAGCTGTTCTGGAAAAAGAAGAAAAAAGATAAAAATACTCATTTTAGAGCCAAAAAAAGTAAGAATAATGACCAGCGGAGGAATGTGACCTCTGACTGCAGGAACACACCTTGTAAGGTGTGTTTGGTTTTCCCACTTGGATTTCACCAGATAAAAGTGTCTCCTTAGGGCCCTCCCTTCCTTGCCCTGCTCCTTTTCCCACTGTCATTGCCAGTCCATCTTTCCACCGTCGGCTGCACCTCAGGTTTTGGGCTGATCACTTGGTTGGAGCCATGACATAAAAAACATTTAGCACAGATAATTTTTTTTTTTTTTAAACTCGATGCTTCCATTTTCATTAAAAAAACCTGTAAAAAAAAGCCTTGCAAGGGATTCTAGTGGCTTTAGTCCAATAAAACCCACCTGGCTGTTACTACCAGGAAAGTTTACGTTAGTCTTACCCCAGGCTGGGATGATGCAGTTCTGTAAGACTGAATCAAACATAAAAGATGAATGATTCCAAGGACAGGAAAAAAGGATACCAATAAGGGATTAAAAACAAGATCCAGATTTCATTGTATTTGTGTCTTTTATGAGGGAATCCCTTTTGTTTTCTTGGCAGATGTTTGAAAGGTGAGTGGAAATTGCTATATCCTTTAAAAAGTAATCCTATTTGAAACAAATTACAGTAATATTTTTCATAAAGCAAGAAGCCCTATTACCATAAGTTACTTAGAAACTTGTTTTACAAGCAGTATGAAATACTTAGTGTAACTTCCCAGATTATTTCAATTCATCATGCCCCCAAATTAGTTTTTTGAGGAATTAATAACAGCATCAAAGTAGCTTATTTTAATTATTGCTTCTTTTGGAAGTCTTTGGGACCCAGAAGTGTATCCCAGCTCAGTGGCTATTGTTGCATCTTCTTTTTGGCTTTGAGGAAGACCTTACAGATACTCCTGAGGTACAGCAGTTACACACCATGAAAAAGAATTATTATTATTATTATTATTAATAATAATAATAATAATATTGTCCCTTTTAAACTTTTTTTAAACTAGCCATAGGACATTTGTAATTTATTTAACTTTATGCCTTTATTTATTGCAAACTAAGAGAAAGTAATGGATTAAAAGATGTGATGAATAGAAAAGTTAATCCCTGATTGTTTTCATCCAGCCTGCAGCTGTCTGTGAGTAAATGAGCACAGCAGATTTAGGAAGCATTTGCTGTACAGAATTTACTATGGCTTCTATAGGATGGAGGTACAAAACCCAATCATATATGTAAGAATTTTGAAGCTTTCATTAGATACAGATATGCAGATATTAAGTATGTTGCAAGCTGATAATCCCTTGGCTTGGATAACCTATTTTTAAATCTCTCTTTTGCCTTGGTTCTTTGTGATGGGATGAATTTTCAGATGGACTAAATGACATGGGTTGTTCTTCTTCAAGTGAACAAGGTTTGTTTTCTATTGTGCATCTTCTCCTTCAGCAGCTCCGGAGCTAGGGGTGATAGGATCCTTTTGTTTGGTTTTTTGTTTGCTTGAGGAAAATGAAGCACATTGAGCTGGTGTGCGAGTTTTTGGTAGTTGATTAGCAGACTAACTAATACTTGGATACTGTTGCTAGGCTTCAAGTCAGAGTTCCTGTATTCCTCTATAATTATGGAGAGATATGTGTGTGTGACGGTTTGTCTGTGCTTTCACATGGATGTTTTTATTTTTATAGTTTTGAAAATCTGCTAGTATAGTCTCTAGACATATTCCACGCAGGGAAATTGCTTTTAAATTAAGCATTTTTCAGGTATGAGTAAATATATGTGTTTTTTTAATTGGCATTGTGACTGTAAACATAAGGAACGTGTATTTTATTGCAGAATAAGTAGAACAGGTATTTCAGAACACAGGGATATTAGTTGGTTTGTGGTAGAATTGCTTTTCTAACTAATTTTCTTTAATTAGATGAGAGTGATTGAGGTCAGCAGTCTTGGTTTTTCAGCTGCAAGTGTTGCTATTAAATGCTGGCCAGCCCAAGGAATATTCTGTTTGTTTATGTATTTATTTGAGTGTGTGGAATTGTTCAGTTATTTTGATTTTCATCAGTCAAATGTGTGCAGAATACTCCTCAAGCTGGGGGAAATCAGATTGAGACAGATAACAGCAGAAAGAGGAAAAGGCAGCAGAGCAAAAAGAAAATCTACAAAACTGTCGGCGGTGTGCAGTGACTCGTTCTATATTTATCACTTCTTATTTAATAGAAGCAAAAGGGACAGAAACATCTATTGTAGCCCTGTGGAGTTGTCATTTGGGAGTAACATTAACCTGTTTCTAATGTTAGTGAGCATTTAACATGGAAAAAAGATGTTATCAGTGTAATCAGGCTGGCAAAACCACCGAGATCTGAATTTCCCCATGTTTTAAATGCATATTGTGTGGTAGGATATAATCCTGTCTATCTTTGGCAATTTCTTTCAAATACTTCTGCTAAATTAATAATTATTTCCTGTGTCCATAGAAAAAGACCTCTTTGCATTAATGTTGTTTAGGCTGGGTTACAAGCGAACAAATATTGGTCAGTATGAAACAAATCTGTTGCTATTATTTCTCTGTTTTCCTCCAAAGGGTTCAAGAAATAGAATTTCCAGTGCTCAGTCTTGCTATGTGGCAGCAAACAAATTGGAAAACTGGGAATTGTGTGTTAATGTAATTACATACCGAAATGTAGGGCACAGCTTGAAAAACTTACAGTGGTTTTCCTTTTCCCTTTGATCACAAGTTAGCTATTTCTCTGTGTGCACCGGTACAAAATTGTGCAGTAATTTGCTTTATTTCAAAGTTTAAACTTTATTTCTGGAAGCTGGTCGCTCTTGGCCCTTGAACTTGGGTGTATTCTGCACGTAGAACAGGGGCTGCAGGCTGAGGCAAATTCTGTGCTGTGTGGCCATTTCTGAGGCTCACTGGAAATTGTGAGCAGGAAAGCTAGGGGAGAGCTGGTGCCGCAGGTAAGTGCTGATGTAAGTACAGCTGATGGCAGAGTGCTCTGGCCTGGTTTGTCACCCAGCCTGCAGCATGTCCCTGCCACCTGCCAGGTGGGCACTGACTGCCACAGCTACTCCTCCCTGAGTTTATTTTACACACTGAAACAGAAGAGCCTGGCGCTTGAGCCAGAAATAACCTGCTGGAGGAATCCCAGGCTGCTTCCAGTGCCCTTGAGCTAGTTTTGGTCTCAGGCAGGGCTCTGGGCTGAGCAGTGGCTGCAGGTTGCCCTGGCACATCCCCTGGAGGTGCTCGGGAGGATGGCAGAGGAAAGGAAGGGGAGAATCGCCCTGAGTTTGAGCCTTGCCCGGTCTTTACACTCAGATCCAAAGGGCTGGAAGTGTTTCCAAGGCCTGCAGCTCCTGCCTCCCCCAAATCTGCCTTCCAGCCAGCTGCCAGTGCCCCGGCTCCTCTCCGCTTCTCTGCGTCTTCCACACTGCCACCATTGTGCCCAGCAGTGAGAGCTGTGCTGCTTTTGGCAGCAGTCCTGCCATCAGAGGTGTTTCATCAGTGTTGGGTCAGAAACCTTTCCTAAGCCCTTCAAGGCTTCGGCTGCTCTAAGACGTGATCCTTTCACCACTAGTGGCATTTTTGCCTTTGATTTTTTTTCTTTAATAGCTTTCACTATCTTAACCCCACTAAGGGACTGTACAGGGGAGTAAAATTAGAGGTTTTCTGTACATTCCATGTACAGAACTAGTGCAAGTCACGGAATTAAAAACAGAAAAAAAGTGCCATAAAATACAATCAAGTAGAAAAAGTTGATTCAGGGATGCCAGGGACAGCAGTTCTGACAGGGGACAAAATGGAATTTATTTTTGTATATCAAATAGGTTATCAAATGAACAAGATTAATTTCTTGCTTTACAAAAAAAGTCATTTTGTGGATTGTACTGTCCTCAAAATTCTGGTGGAATCCATTAAAGGGTAATGGCACTGAGCTTGATATGCAGACCAAGGGTGAGGTTGGGAGCAGATGGCAGTGCAAGTACCCCAAACCCCTCAAGTGCTGCAGTTCTGAAGTAATATTTGAGCCAGACTGGAGCTTCCAATCATGATTTTCATCTACTCCCTGTGAGTGAAATTCCCAGTGTTGTTCAGCCTGGTAGCTGGACCCTCCCAAGCCCTGTAGCTCCCCTTGGAGTCACTGGAAATGGTCAACAGATGACCCATGCCTCAGGAATCTGCTTTCTGATTCAGCCTGGTGCCTGATCCTACACCAGCATGTCTTTGGGAGACAAGGGCAGCTACTAGAAGATGTTAAGGAGTTGAACTAGGCTGAAGGGATGGAAAAGGAAAATAGTACTTCTGAGTTTATCTATGACCTGAAATTTGTTCAGTCACCTCTGATTCGGTTTTATAGGTCATAGATCACACAAGCAGCAGAGGTTTATGTGATCATGCTGTCTGACCTTCTCATGGTGCAGATTACAGCTTTTATATTAACTAACTCCTGTTTGAACTGGATTATAACCAGGAAAAACATTTGGTCTTATTAAAGAGCTGCAATACTGTAAATGGGATTTGGAAAACTGTGTCCGAGTCTTGTGGTCTGATGGGGCTGGATCCTTTTGTTTTAGTTGTTCTGAAGTTCATCACCCATTCTTTAAACAGACATATCTTGTTCCTAAAATCACTGTGGCTGCAGCAACTGAATCCAGAGTGCGGTTGAGACTCCTTAACTGTGCTTTGTTTGTGCCACATTTGCCTTCCTTAGTGACTCAGAGCTGAAATATTGGACAGGAGAAACTCTTGAGGTTTAAATCAAATAGAGGAAGCCAGCACGTTTATGGTGGGGTTTAGTTCCACTGCAGTTTGATCAGTATCATCTTAAGCACCCTGTGCTGACTTTTCTCAGGCTCCACTAAAATCTGCATCCCTAAAGTTCCTGTAATTGTGCCTTTTTTAAGAGGCTGTGCCCATTGGAAGTGCATTTCAATGTGATCTGTGCATTTCAATCATTATATATATATATAGGGCTCAGTGTAACAAAACAGGAGCGTTTGGATGGCAACTCCAGTGTTAGGATATTAGAAGACCAATGGTTACTGAGGCAAGGGATGCAGCTCTGAGATGTGAGGCTGCCCAGTAAGGGATGCTACAGAAGAAAAACTCTTTGAAGAGTCTCCCGGAGAGTTCTAGTATTCCTCAAAAGTTAACGTGTTTTCTTTAAATCATTTTTCCACATGAGCCTCGAGAGCTCTCTAAGATTGTGTCAAATGCCACGTGGGATTTCAAACAGCAGAACAATGGAGCCGGGTCAAAAATAGAGGTAGGACAAGTGGGGAAAGAGATGTGTGCAGACTCCCAGGGCTCTCTATTCCTTCCATTTACAATGGTGAGAACACGGGAAAAAGAGATGAAAGTACATGAAATAAATGCTAGATTAAAAAAGGAAAAAAAAAGAAAAAAAAAGAAAGAAAGGCAAAGTAGAGGTTGTTAAGAATAGTCAGGAATGATTCCTGAAGAAAATTCCTGTGTTTCGCAAAGTAAATGCAGAGACGAATTAAAAAGCCTAGCAAACAAATCCCTCACCAAAAAAAAACAACCCGAAAACCCAAATCCCTCCCCAAAACTGCCCCCTGAAAACCAAAACCCCAAAAGAAGAAAAGGGAAGAGAAGGGATAAAACTCCTCCTCATGAAACTGTGAATGTAATGTAGGTCCTTACGCTGAGCACTTCATCACAAACCTCTTTATGCGCCCAATAATTTCCTTTCTATAATTAGGCTAAAAGTAAACTACAAAGTTAAGACTAATGATGCAAGATTGGATTTGTAGCTTGTGAATGTGTGGATTTTTATGTCCCAGTGTGAATCTTCATCATTGCTTTATGGGAAAGAATTAGGTTCAATATAAGTCCCATTTGGGGAAGGGAAAAATATCCATGGAATAATTGGATCTGGATGAGGAAAGCTTTCCAAATACCAATGTAATTTTGTTAGTTTTCCAATCATACGACGCAAATATTTGTATTAAAAAAACCCCCAACTTCCTGTGAATATAAAACTAAGTATTTGCATGAGCTTAGTGATTTCAAGGCTAATATCTCACTTTTAGATTGGTTCAAATAAACTTGAAAAGGGTTAAGTTGGACTATTCAGTAATTGCTAATGTTCTCTGTTTTGAACAGATTTATTACTCTACATTGACTCCCTTACTTGCAGCTCCCCTTTCTATTGTGCTGAATTTATATTTATATCATTTTTAACAGCTCAACATACCAGTTTTCAGTCAATCTCCATTATTTATAGAAATGAAGTTGATGTTATGTTTTCCATTCAATATACAATGGTTTGACAACTTAAGAACTGAAGCTTCACTGAAGAAATGTCTTAATGCCTTATGAAGACTCTGATTTTAATAACAAGGTGCTACTGTCAGAACTTTGGGAAAATCGATCTGGTAATATTCAGCCACTCTTTAAAAGGAAATAGTATCATCCCAGAAGCCTGTTTGTTGTCAAATTATAGATGAGGCTTGATAAAGGGACAGGCTTTGAAGCGCAGAGCTTTGTCATGAGTGTAATATTTCACACTGCTCACAATATTTCACGCTGGTGTTGTCACTCCATTTATATCTCAATCTCCTGGTCTGAGTCTGAGTCTTTCCCTCGGAGTTCAGGGTAAGCTGCGGCTTTTGCCGTCACGGTCTTGTCACACTGTGGAAGGCATTTTCAGAGTAAACACTTGGAGTATTTAAATCTCGGACAGAGATTCCAGAGGACCTAAACCTAATGATACTCCTTGAACCTCTTTTGTCGTTCTTGCTCTATTTTCATGAGCTGATGTTTGGAGATTTTTGTTTCTCCAGTTTTATTTCATTGCTGGGTGTCCCACATGGCCTGGGAGAACTCCTCCTGTCCAGCAAGGTTGTTTCCTTAGCAAATGTCCATTCTGCTTTGATTGGTTTTTACCTTATCCTTTCTATGCATCTTGATAATTTCATCTGCAGGTTTTGACGTCAAAAACCTGGTTTTTCTTCCATTTTCTATGTAGAGTTGCTGAAGTAATTGTTCAGAATAGCTCATAAAAGACAGAATTATGATACCATCTTGATTCAGCACAAGTTGCAGAGTAAATATTACCCAGCCAAGTATCTCTAATTGGGTGAAATCCATGCTGAATGAAAGCAACAAAAGATTTATTGAATTGAAGATTTACAGCATGAAGATTGTATAATCTGTGGATATGTAGAGGCATCTCTGGTTTCTGTTAATTATATATTTCTGCTGACTCCAGAAGTCCAGATTGTGTCCCTCCTCCTATGTTATTCTCTTACCAAAAAACCCATTGCTTGATAAACTTCCATTCTCTCTGTATAGTGTTTTGTATTATAGCATTTGCAGCTTGGGAAACAGCCTTTTACCTCTCTTTGGAACATCTGAGGTAGCAAAACTTAACACAAATTCTGTGATGCGTTTTCAGTTTTAACTGTGCCTTATCAAATCTGTAATTCAGCACAAATCAGTTATTTATCCTGAAGAATTTATTTGTTTCTCCTGAAAAAAGCCTCCCAAATGCAGGTTTGCTGGTTTGTCCTTTGAGTCCCTTTCGTTTCTTTTGGCTTCCCTCTCACCCATGAGCACTCCTGGGATTGCAGGCACTAGGGTACATTTGTAATTTGCCCTCAGGGTTTATAATAGGCTAAAATCAATGTTTTCATGTGTGTTGCTTATCCTATTCCTGAATTTCCCACCCATGAGAAGCCAAATCCCTCTGCTTGTCCACATAGCACTTGTCCAGATGTCTGGGGCCACACCTTGCAAGCAACCAAAAGACAGAATTTTTGTGTTAGCTCAGATTTATCCTTCTTTTGAGGGCTAAGCTTTTTATTTTGGGTCAATGCCTGGCTTATCTTGCCAGCTTCATTAACACTCTTGAGAATGCCAGGTGCTAAAGAGCTCTATTTTTGCTGTGCAGATCAAGTGTGTCTGGTTTCTTGTGGCCTATTTTTACATATTTCTTCATTCCATGGCTTGGAAAAGCTGTGAAGGGAACGAAGAGATTGCAAATAGCTAGAGAAAACTGCTATGATATTATTACAGGAAAATAAAGGGGAAGATCTATCTGTGAGATTGCATTTCTTAGAGCACATGGAATTGAAATTAAAGGCAGGAAATGATGCATATAAAAACAAACTAACAGGTGGAATGGTGTATTTTGTTAGCTATATTTCAGCAGTCAATTGACTATTTCCAGATAATTCCATGAAAAATGCCTTTGAATAAAGTATTCTCAGGTAGAGTGGCTCAGAGATTTTCCCCCTTATTCAGGGGTATTCCAGGGCAATTTTATTTAGCATTCAGTATTAAGCAGTTACCTGAAGAATGGGAGATGCTGAGGAGCCTGATGGCTTTTTCTCCCTCATCTGCTCAGGGGTTTTGTGCTTCAGCCCTGTGATCCCCTGTTTTAAAAATGAGTGGAAGGTCAGGAATTGGAGGGGGAAAGGAGATGCTCTGGTCCTCAGCCCCCACAGGGACTCTGGCACTGACCTGGCTGCAGGGGCAAGGACTGGGATCCTGCTCTGGTACACTTCATATTCCTGGGCTTCAAACCCACAAAAACCAGCAGAGAGCCACTTACGACAACCTGCAGTGTAGCAGAAAAGCAAGAAGAAGTTCCTTGAACTGGACCCAAGAAAGAACTTGAAGGCAATCCCGTCAGTTTTGGACACGTGCTCAGAGGCAGCACCTGGGAGGCCACAGGCTGGAAGCCACAGGCCTGAGCTTGGTTTTGGACTGTGTTTAGGTCTGAAAGCCTCCAAGCAGGGAGCTTGGTGTGGCCTGACAGCATCAGTCTGGCTTGAGGAATGCTTGGAATGAGGTCATTTGTCTGCCCCTGCGGTGCACTCGCAGTCTGGGATCAGCTGTAATACCCAGAGCCTTTCACTCAGCACCTCACACTCAGATCCTGCATTGGATTTGTCTAACTACTAATTTCACCCCAAAGAAAGATATTACAATTTTTTCATCTGATTGCGTCTTGCCCCTTTTGTATCACGTTGCCATGTAATCATGTTTTCTTTCCTGTTTCTTTCTTTTGTTGTCACCTTTCCTCATTTTTCTTTCACTTCAGTCAGTGCCAGCTCTCTGTTCTGCACTGTACCTCTGTGCTCTCCCAGTTTTTTGCCTGGTTTATTCAGCTTCTACTCCCTCATAAAATGCAGTCCTTTCCTGCGTCTGAGGAAGTTGCAATGATTTCTGCATGTTGATTTTTGCTTCCCTCAAGCAATTCTGTACAAAACTGTAAGATTAGTAGGATAAGGAAAATTACTCCCTCATCCTAAAAGAGAGCAAGGCAGAATTCCAGCCCTATGCAGGGTAATCTTTGCCATCTTTTTGGAGCTTGACTGATCCAAAGCTAAAACTCCTTTTCTTTTTCAAGCACTTCTTTGATTGGATCCAGGATCTTCCACATTTTGCAAGTTCTGTGACATTTAGATTGGAGTTTAGGAATTAAAAGTAGTTAAAACTGATCGCAAGAGTCCAGTGACTTTATTTCTTTCCACTCTGTACCTAGGACAGAATATTTTTAATCTTTTGATCCATTAGCGCAGCAATGTTTATTCAGACATCTTCATAAGCAACAGAGGAACATTCTTACATGTGAAGTTAATCAAGAGAGACAAAACCAAACAGGAACTAATCTGATATTATTTCAACTAAAATAAAGTAAATTTCATTAGCTAGATTGCTAATATAGAACACGCTTTAGGCTTTTAACGTAGTTTGCCTTTTCATCACCTCTTTGTGGGGGTTTTTTTTTCATTGCTGCTTTGGCTGTGCATAGTGGGAAGACATAAATTTTCTCATGATGGTGGGATGGAGAAGGTTTTCCCTTTCATCATCTTTCCTGATGCAAACTGAGGCTTGAAGCCACTCTACCTCCAAAGCTGATGGAGCTTTTCCTCCACATGCCTGCACTGAAGGGTTTTTTGTGGGGTTTTTCTTTTAAATAAGAGAAGATCTAGTTGATTCAAAATCCCTGTGGGCTAACAGTGCTTCTCATCCTTCTGAGGAGTCCAGGCTCTTATCTTAGAAAGTACATTTCAAAGTTACATACTGGCAAAAATTGTATGCAGTTAAACATAATTTTTGGCGTGTCCAGAGATTTGGAGGGAGTAGTACTTGGGAAGAACTCTTTGGTCAGATGGTAGACTTAACAGAATTTGGGATTTGGGATTTGTTTGTTGTTTTACTTTCTTATTTCTGAAAAAAACCCCAATGTGGAATTATCCAAATACAGTTTTTAATTGTTTTCCACCCAAGGCTGTGTCTAAATCACCAGTTGCAGTTTGCTCTGTGCCAGCTGAGGAGGGAGAAAGTTCAAATGACAGGGGAAGTTTTTCTGGTGTCTAAACTCTGTTATGCAAGTAACAAATCGTGTTCTGCATTAAAGAAGTGTAAATCTGGATAAAAGCAACTGAAATTATTGCGGATTTAGGCTAGGGCCTTATCTTAGGGTGTGTTTGGGTTTCCTGTTGGAGAAGAAAAAAGACAAAATCTTTTTTTTTACTGGCAGCTGCTGGACTGTGTCCTGTGCCATCTGAAAGATAACTGTGCAGATTTAAAAAATCTGCTTCTCTTCTGCTTTGTGTCTTCTATCCAAGTGAAAAAAATGGAGTAAGCTGGGAGTAAGCAGTTGCTTAAAACCCGTTTATTTATATTTATGATTTGGTAACACAGGGAGATGAACTCTAACGGACTTCTGGGATCCAAATGTTTGTACTGATCTGGAGCTGCTTGCAAATGGAAATGGGAAATTTTGGGATTATTTCTGCCATCACTGGTTTCTGGAGGAGCAAGTTGCAGTGGCATAAGCTTTGTATCCAGTTTGCCTGTGTTACACCAGCATATGGCTTAGACACTTTGCTCCCATCCCCAACAAAACAGGCTCCAATTTTAGAACGTCCTTTACTGCATCTCCACTTCCTCTTTTTTTCATATACTTTGAGGGTTTTTTAATTTTTTTTTTTTATTTGCAGTGTTTTAATAATCATGCTCAAGTCCATTAAGCTTTGCAGGAACTAAAAAGAAATAGGAATACAATGAGTCATTAAAATACATATTGGGGAGGATTAAATTCCCCATTCTGGTTGAATTGCTCCCAGACAATAAGGGAAGGTCAGGCACATATTATATTATGGTAAAAAAGTCTCAGAATTCTAGGTTTTTTTGGTTGGGTTTTTTTGTTTGTTTGGGTTTTTTTTGGGTTTTTTTTGTTTTGTTTTGTTTTGTTTTGTTTTTTTTGTTAATACTGCTGAAATTTGACTTTGAGAATACAAAGTCACCTCTGCTGGATGTCCTTTTCAGATAGCTTTGGTGTGGTGTTAAATAACTTTTTAGAGTTTCTTGCTCCTGATGTGAAATGGGATGGATGGGAATGGGTGGCTTAAACTGATCAAATCCACATCAGTCTTTTCTCATTAGATAAAGAATATTTTCTGCAAAACTGAATATCTTTCAATGACCTAAAACTGAACAGACAGAGTCAAGATTTACATGTGTATAAAATAAAGCCATTAGGGCTACCTTTTTGTTTTGTTTTGTTTTGTTTTGTTTTGTTTTCCCTGCAGACACGTAGAAAAAAAATCAGTGTAATTATCACTGAGCCAAAAGAAGCTTGAAATCAAAGTCACATCTCTGTCTACCGATACTCGAGATTTTCTCTTTTACTGCGTAAAATTCAGGATAAGGTCATTTTAGTTTAGATGTGAAGAGGGATGCCATTTCTGAAGTATTTGCAAAATATTTGGGTACATATTTCATCTCCTTTATTTCTAGGATGCTACTGCTTTGTATCCTGGGTCAGCAATTGAAGCAGAGGAGATTTTTAATTGTTCAACCTGAATGAATAATCAGTTTAATTTTAAGGATCTTGAGTATGTGTTTACAATGTGACAGTGTCATAAATAGCTTATTGCAAAGGATTTTTAAGCTTTCAGTTGATCTTAAATTTAGGGGTAATTTTTGGCAAGGCAATACCTTCAGTCTATGGAATATTTATTGTAACTCTGTAGGGAAAGCATCACTGAAGGACCAAGTATCCCCAAATCAGAGATAACACTCTTTGAGGATGTGCTTGGCCTTGATCTGGGGAAAAGTGGAGATCTCTGTGGAAATCTTCCAGAAGGCCCCATGGAAGTAGAGTTTTGGGTTGGATTATGTGAACATTAAAAATGTCTTGGTTACTTTTCAGAAAGGAAGGGTCCAGCCCTGTTCACTCTGTCCTGGGCTCCTGTTTCCCTTGGCTAACTGGTGTCTGTTGCTCCAGAATTACTGCAACACAGGGAATTTAACTCCAAATCCATAAAGGATAGTACAACTGATCTCGCCAAATTCTTCTGGAGCAATTTTTCATTTTTAATTCTGGGTATAGGAACATATTTTTTCTCATTGTACCTAGAATATCTGACATTTAAGATTTTTTTTTTAGGCTTCCTCATAGTCCAATATATTTCTGAAAGGACTGCAAAAATATACGACCCTAATGGATTTTTTTGCTACCTAGAGTGAGGCATATTGTATTCATTATTTTACACTTTATAGTTTTATGGTTATGACAGGAATGTGTTCTGTTTTCTGTCATTTTGTAATTTCATGAAATCAGATCTGGAGTAGACAATTTCATCCAATTCCATTGAATTGAAAACTTCTCTGCTGTGGAAAACCTGTGGGGAAGAACTAAACACAAACAAAACTGTAATGGTTTTCCTTAAAACCCGAGGAGTTTAAGCTGTTAAATTCTGATAAAGAGCATTAATGCATGGAGTTTACCTGACTGTTTACAACCACCTGAATGATAATGAATTGAAGCACATGGAAATACTTCATAATACAAGATTTATGTGGATTTTATGGAAAATGTGTCCAGGGTAGTTTGTATAAACTTGCAGGAATTATGCCTCCCTCTCCAGCTCACATTAACCTGTAAGTAGTTGTGGATAACTTCAAAACAGCTGACTGGGATGGAGGCAAAAAATTGTTTTTTTCTTTCTGATCTTAATGTATATTCCTAAAGATAATAAAATAATTGCTGTAAATCATGGCCTAAGATATTTCCCATTAAATCTCAGTATTGAAAATGAAGATGATGACAGCAATAACTTCTTCCCTCACTGGAGATTTTGTTTTATGTTAACTTTATTTTGTATGCCCAAAGTTTTGCAGTCAGATGAAGAACGAAGATGATTGTAGTCAGTGCTAGAATGATCACAGGCTAATAATAACAACAACAACAACAATAATAATAGTAATTATAATAATAATAACAACAACAACAACCAGACTTTCTCAGGTGTGTGCCCAAGGACCCACCTTTATTGACAAGGAGTAAGAGTCTCCTTGAATAAAAATTGAGCAAGTTCCTTTTCCAAGCATGGCCATAGGGCAGTGCTTGTGCCGCCAGGACAGGCAGAGGGCAATTCCCAGGCACAGCCTGGTATTAGGGCTGTAATGGATTGGGGTTGTAATGATTTGGCTGCTCCCACGGGCGGCTCCAGTCGTGTGGAGGAGTTTCAGGAGTTGTGAATGATCCCCATTCCTAACTGCTTTTCCTTGATTTGCATTTGATTCCGAGCTGCTTAACCACGGGTAGATTATTTCCATTTTCCTGGTGAATAATGCATGAGGGTGTATAAGTGGATGTTCCTTGGCTGAGTGGGCTGCAGATTGAAAGTGTCAGCTCCTTTGCAGCATTAATGTGCATTTCTTTCTCAGGTTAAAGCTGGAGAGAACCTAGATACGCTTTTTTTGGAGAACTCCTACAAATGCCAAAATATTGGCAACGTTTGCTTGTTCTCTTCTTTTCCCCTTGACTACCTGTTATTTGAATGAAAAAGCCAGTTGCCAATTTTCCAGCACAAGCTTCTTTTCCTTGGGACTCCCCCTCAAGATTTCAATGCCACATTGTTGTACCTGCTGCCTGAGCTTCCTGGAAACTATAAGGAACAGGGTTTTTTAATTTATTTCTCTGTCACTCCTATCAGCTCAGAATAGTGACTCCTTCTCACACCTCCTTCCTGCTCTTTATTATGTACCAAAGGGATAATTTGTAGTATCCTTTCCTGCTCTAGCCGCCGTGGGGCACAGATGGAGGGAGTTCTTGTGTGTAATATGTGGAATGTTGCATGGAGGTAGCGCTAAACACATTAAATGCTATAATAATTGAAAAAACACTTCAACCCACCGTGATCCACTCATTAGAAAAACCTCTTCAAATTTTTCCTTTATTAATTTATTAAGGGGCATTTGTGTATCTTACTGTAAACTTGTTTCAGTCCCTGCATTATGCAGATAGTTTCTTCTTTTTCATCTTATTGGAGAAATACCCTTTGATGCTCCAGATTTCTAGAAAATTAAAGCACAACTGTTGTCCTGTTTGCTTCTGGTTAGGCTTGTATTTATAGGGCATTTATTCAAGATCATTATTTGATCCCTAAGATATCAAAACTCTGAAACTTATGGGCCATTCAAAACAAAGTATTTAATTGGAACAGTGAAATGAGAAACCTTCCAGGGCTGTTTTAAACATAATAAATACTTTAGATAATGGTGTTCAATATGAGAGTCCTGTGGGAGTGTGGTTAAAAAGAGCTTCCTAAAATATGGAATCATGCCACTGAGCAGAACAGTCTTCTAAAACACAGCTCTTCCAAACTCCCTGACTGTAAGAATATCCCTTGGAATTACAGACATCCAGGCATGAACTGGAGCAAAGTAAATTGTAAAATAATAATTGTTCAAACTCAGCTTAGCCTGACATTGCAGAAGATAAAAGATTGAAAGTGTGCGAAGTTGTAAGGGCTGCATAGTAAACAAGGCACTGACTTGTGCAACTGCTTTAAAAGCACATATAGATTAATAGCTACAACAACAGAATGCCATAAATATTTAAAACCAGTCCAATGAGTATTTTGTTAACTTCTTGCAGTATTTGGTGCTGAAAATTGCTGAGAAAATACTTGGGCAGGTTTCAGGTTGCAAAATACAAATTCTCAAAACACAGCCAATGAATAACAGAGAGGGAATAGAGGGAAATGATTTTGAGGTGTGACTTATGTTTGAAGTAATTCCAGCATGTGCTTTGCCAGCCATTTTTCAAAAAGACAAGTGCTCTTTTTGTGCCGGTGCTCCCGTGCTTCCAGGGACGGGGATGGTGCTGGTGTCTTGTCCCCCAGTGCAGATGTTGGTCCCTGACTTGCACATGTGTCACTCAGAGCAGCATTTCTTTGTTCCAGGTGTATCACTAAGGTTATTCCGGGCTTCCAAGTCCTGTGCCACCTTCCTGTGCCAGCCTTAATCCCATTTAATGCTCTTCCCGGCCTTCCAGCACCTCATTCTCATCACCTCATTTCATGCTCAGTGCGACAGGGACAGCAGAGCAGGACAAACTAAGAGGAAGCGGAGTTTGCTTCCTCATCTCCTCTAAGTGTTTGTTCCGTCCACTTTTCCATTTACAAATCATGCCATCAGAAGAGCTTTGCTTCCATGAGCTTCTGCTTTCAAATTCTCCCCTTAAAATTCTGACACCTAACTTCTTTTTGATGTTGCCTTCGTTCCTTTGCCCTTCTTAAAGGATCCAGCTTCCCATATCCAAGTAGAAGTCCCTGGAATCCGTTGCTGCCAGGTAAGGGTTAAACCATGACAATTTCTCTGTTTGGCAGCAGTAGTGGAAAGGTCTGATTTTGGTCCTCTTATTCCTAGTAAAGGAAAATCAGTGAACATGGAGTGTTTTAGGAACACGGCTTTCCCATGAGGAAAGGCTTCACAGACCCACAATCTGCTGACTTGCGCTAAACTTGGTGGTAAATAAAGAGGATTTCTAGGAGGGAATTCTTCCCTGTGAGGGTGGGGAGGCCCTGGCACAGGTGCCCAGAGAAGCTGTGTCTGCCCCTGGATCCCTGGAAGTGTCCAAGGCCAGGCTGGATGGGGCTTGGAACAACCTGGGATGGTGGAAGGTGTCCCTGCCCATGTCAGGGTTGGGTGGAACAAGATGAGCTTCAAGATTCCTTCCAATCCAAGCCATTCTGTGATTCTGTTAAAAGTTTTGGGCTTGGAATGACTCCAAACTCCACATTTGGCCTTCAGAACATTGACAAGATGGATGGAATCAAGGGGGTTCAATGTATTCATTGTAATGGATAGAATAATCTTCCTAAAATGTTTTGTATTACACCAGTATATATGAAATAATTTATCTAAAGCAGTGATTAAATGCTGTATGACCCCAGTCCCTGTGTCAAAGGGGCTGTGCCTTCTTGAGATGTGTGAGAGTAAACACTCCCATTATTTTAAAGGTGCTGTTACTGCAAGGAGTACTGGGTATTGACATTGTCAAGGAAAAGTAATGCAGTTCAGCACCTCCTCTCCCAGCTTTCTTGCAGATGACACTTCAGCAAGAGTTCTCTATGCAGGTAGCCTGCTCCAGGTGGTCCTACCGGCCTTTTTACCTGGGAAAACCAATAAATGTGCTGCAGAAAAAGGACAGCCGTGGCTAGAAAAGTACTGCGTAAAAAAAGGTTTTATTTCCACGAATACCGATAGGATTTTTTTCCAGGCTCTTTTAATGGAAATGGTTATTGCTTAATACACAGATTTATTTTGCTTTGTTTTAGTGTATTGATGTTTTAATATGACTTGCAATTACTTTGTTAATAGGAAGATTCCAAATTTCACTGAACACTGTAGGCCAGATTTTTTTTAATTATTAAAAAAATAACTCTTTATTTTTTCCTCAAAGCTAATAGAATTTGGGCATTGATATCCTTTTGATCATCCCAGCTTTGGAATTTAATTGAGCCAATGGTCTTGATGCTGCCCTGGCTTTTGTAAGGTGTCTGCACGAGCCGTGCAGAACTCCAGGGAGGATGGTTGTAGAAGATACAAGCTCAAATTTATTCCTGTAAAATGTTTCTCAAGAATACTTTAGAGGAGGAAAGCTTACATAAAGAGTTGCTGTGGTATGCCTACAGCAAGCCCACTTTTCCATGGACATGTGTCCAGACATCTGGGAATGTGTATATCCATTTTTCATGGTGCAGTGAGTGACAGAAGCCATTTTAGAGTAATTAAGTTCTCCAAACTTGAAAGGAAATCCTTCCAATTCTTTAGAAAACAACAGGAAATCTGAGATTTTTCAGGGTCTTGAGTATTATCAGAAGCAGAAAGGGAATGTTAAACACACTTTGTGTTGTTTTAGGGATATTTGCTCTGACTCTTCTGACACTTTAAATCTACTTTATCACTTTGTGGGTCTGAGTTCCAGAAGTGAGTGGGACTAAGTGTTTGATTCTGGATCAAAGGAATTCTTTCAAGAACTTAAGTCCATGTTGGAGCATCAAAAGCCATACTCAGAGTTCTCTTAAAACCCAAATGAAATTCTTTTAAAATCAGCAGCGATGGGTTAGCCAGCACTTTTCCCATCAGGAGTGAAAGACATGATTCAGATTCCTTGTTATCTTTGATGCTTGTACAGTGCATTTTGGAGGAATAAAACATATGGGGTAACTGTTGTGTATGATGGTATAATTTGCTACTCTATTGTTTGAAGATATGTCACTTAAACTGGGGAGAGACGTTCAGTAAAAAAAATGCATTATTATCGCTTGTCATTGTTATGTCTGAAAGAAGGAAATAATTTCTCAGTGTGTAGTTCCATATTGCTATATGGAATTGTCAGGGTGTAGATTCCCTTGGATTGGTGTTCGTGAAGACTGACAGTGCCTGGAAACTCCAGTATTGGTAAGGCTGACAGCTTTTAATTTGCCTCTGCAGCATTGACCCACTCAGGGCTGTTTAGATATTTCCAGTAACACCTTTTTTTGTTTTGGAGAAGGGTTCAATATCTGTGAGGGGAGTCTGGAGAGGAGTTCAATGAAGTCAGGATTTTAATGAAAATGTTTCAGTTTGTTGACCCTCTGAATTCCTGTGCAGTGCCCTCTGCTCTTTGCCCAAGGTGAGAAGCTGTTCTCCATCCTGGAAACCTGGCAGTCAATCCCCAATCTCCTTGCCATTGTTCGCTTGTAGTTCCCCTTAGAACTTCCTTCTCCAACCTTCTCCAATATATTTTCAATTCATTTAATATTATTTTACCCAAAGTGGTGCTATGCTGCAGCAGCAATATTTGAAGCTTTGCCCTTGAGCCCCAGCTAAGATGTAGGAAGTTTTCAATGCTGTTTGATTAGGCGTTGTGTTTCTTGGTTTAAAGTTACAATGCAGTGACCTTGGAGATTTTTGAAAGTTTTTATTCAGACTGTGGCATAATGAGGATTACAGGTTGTCAGAATCAAATTGTGCTATGTTTCCTGCCATGGTTACAGGCTTTGTAATGACATGTATAGGTGTACCTGCTCTCATTTTATTACAAGTTGGAAATTATCTTGAGGACTGCTTAGCTCTGCTTGGTTTTATGACATTTTTCTGTTCTTGTCAGAATCTGCCGTGACAATTACTTAACAAGGAATTAAAATCTCAGGGGTTCCTAATTCTGCTCCATCTCTAACTGATAAATTGTTCATAAACACACAGTATGTGGCATCACCTTTTATCCATAAAAAATGCATTGAGAGCTGATCTAATTCTTAAAAGGATGAATGTGCAAGTGAAGAGGAATTTTTACCAAATTATTGAGAATGAAAAACACAAAAGAGGTTAGAAAATCGATCTGCAAAACTGCTAGTCCTGCTTCCACTAATTTATCTCTTTAGCAGCTTTGAGCTGACCTAGGCTTGACTGAACTGGTGGTTCAGCAGTTCCCTGAGCCCAGCAAGCTCTTCCTTCAACCCTTCCTGTCTCAGGACACTGTCGTGGGTTTGACCCTGGCTAAATGCCAGGCACCTACGATATTTACTCCCTCTGCTCTCTCCTGCTGCAACTATGCAGAGGAGAGGAAAAAACTAACACAAACACACTGGACTCATGAGTTGAGATAAGATCACTGATAGGCCGCACTGGAGAGGGCAAAAGCAGGCAGGAAACTTAAAGTTGCAAAGATAGTGATTTATTAATCTAACAGAGTCGGAGGATAAATCAGAGGTAAAAATAAGCTCTTAAGACACCGTTTCTTCACTCACCCCCCTTTTCCCTCTTAAGGCACCGCTTCCCAGCTCACCCCCTCCCTCCTTTCCATCTAACCAACAACTCCCAGGCAGGGGCAGGTTGCAAGGCTTTTTTTCTCTTAGGTCAGTCCATCACAATTCTTCTATGACAAAACACTGTTTCTCTATTCGTCCCCCCCTCCCTCCATTTACCTAAGAGATCCGGGCTGGGGCAAGGTATGTGGCTTTTCTCAGTCAGTCCAAGGCCACAATTCTTCTGCTACAAACACTGTTTCTCTACTCACCCCTCTCCCTATTAAGGCCATTTCTCAGCTCACCCCCTCCCTCCTTCCTTCTAACCAACAGCTCCGGGGTGGGGGCAGGGTGTGGGGGTTTCCTTTGGTCAGGGTCAGTCCATCAGGGGGAAGAATCCTCTACTTAGCCATGGGGGTCCCTCCCACGAGAGACAGTCCTGTGCGAACTTCTTTGGCGTGGGTCCAATCTCACGAGCAGCCCCGCCCGATTGCTGCTGTCCGAGATTCTCTCCAGGCTGCAGAATTGCAAGCCGAGGCCAGGCTGGTTCCATCCCGGGAGCAAGGCCTTTCTCTCTCTTGCAAGGCCTTTGCAACTCTCAGTCTCTGGGACTCCCACTGGATCACAGCTTCCTGCAGGCATCATCTGCTCCGCTGGTGTGGGCACCTCCCCACAGGCTCTGGGGGTTGCTCTGCATCCCCTGGACTCCATGGGCTGCAGGGGGACCACCTGCTCCCCCCATGGTCTTCACCATGGCTGGCAGAGGGTTTTCAGCTCCGGCGCCTAGAGCACTTCCTCCCCCACTTTCTCCACTGACCTTGGTGCCTCCATGTTGTTCTCCCTCACCTATTTTTACCTCCTCCTCCTCCTTCCCTGGCTAAAAAGAAGTGCGTGCTCACATTGTTTTGATTTCTTCTTAACTATGTTTTCACGGAGGCGCAACTAACATCTCTAATTGGCCCAGCTTTGGCCAGGAGCATGTCCATCATTTTCAGAGCCATCAGAGACTGGCTCTGCTGGACACGGTGGAGAAATTTCCAGAATCTTTACTCAGGACATGCAGGAGCCATCTTTGTACCCCACCCTGTTCACTGGCAAAAACTGGGCCAGGCAAAACTACCACAGACACCCAGGGACACAAACTGTCCCCCTCTGCCAGACATCCCTGGCTGATGGAATGAGAGACCCTCCTGGGTGGGGCTGTGGATTAATTAGCTCAACTCTGAGTCAGCCCCCAAACGGAGGATTGGATTTTGTACCCTTCTTCTCCATGCTCGTACAGCAGGAATTGTACCAAATGAGAGGAGAAGGATGAGCCTTGCAGAATCTAATGGAAGGCACCGTTTCATAACCAAGCATTTGGACCACTGAGGCTGGCTAGTCACAAATCCTGCTCACTTAGTGAAAACAAGTGACAACTTTCCAGTAACGGCTTCCAAGCTGCGAAGAGCCTCCTGCATTTTCAGGAGCTTCTCCCTGGGAGTGAGGGAGGTTACACCAGGACACATCTTTTGATGTCCTATGACATTATGCAATGCACCCATCACCTTGCATCATCATTGAAATGCTGTTCAGATCATGTCTTTTCCTTGCATTAAAGCTTAATGAAAAAAAAAATTGAAATTGTACCGTGAGAACAAACTGATTCCTACCAGTCTTCTTTCCTTACTGGTTTGAGAAGCTTGGATAAATAGAGATGGAAGCGCTTCATCTTGGCTTTTACCTTTTTAACCTTTTCAGGGTTGTATTTTTCAGAATTTAAGTGGAGAAATAAGATTTTCTGAAGAGCTGGGGTAGTACAACAGTCAGTTGAATCTTATTTTTCTTTCTTACTCTCTTCCTACAGTGTTTTGCATGGGTGTTTGCATCCTGTTTAGCCTTCCATCTCTCAATCATTTCAGTTTTCCCCGGGAGACTTTTTGCACGTTTCAGTGCCCCTCGTTGTTCAAACTTTAAATCAGTAACATTTGGATGTCGTGAAAAGACATAATAGGATTACCGAATTTAAAAAAATTAGAAATTTGAGGTCGTTTCTCATGGTAGTCCCTTTATGCTTGAGTGGAGACAGTGTTCAGGTCAGAACCCAAGCTCCCAGGTGATCACAGTGAGTCACAGGGTAGTACAAGTTCTACTTCTGTGGGGTTTTTTGCCACTGCTTTGGTGACTTTTTACTCCACTCTGTGCTCCTCTCTCCATGTTTGCTTCTGTGTAATGCCAGTGGGGAATTTCAGCAATGACTTGCACAGTGAAACAGCATCAGTGAATTATTTAAAATAATATAGTCACTTTAATGTGATTTAATAATTAAAAAACCCTTTTAAAGACAAAATCAGCTCCACAGAGAGCTGTGGTGAAGAATTGAGAACCTTTGTTGGAGAACTGGTGGCTCTGGCCAGGAGCCCTGAATTTTATGGATTACCATGAAATTATCACCTCTGACAGTTACAGGAACATCCTCTCAAGTGGCTCGAAAGTCTCTGGTGTCATTTACTTTATTATCAGTAAATTCACACATAAATTATCATTGCACCTTCAGATTGTTAAAACAATACCTCTTTCTTCTTTCCATTGTTTTCTTCCACGTAATTGTTTAATGATACAAATTAATAAGTTGAATCTGGAATTTTAAATAAGGAAATGTTACTAAAAACCCAGGCTTCTTCTATAAAATGTGGAATGTTCGCTCTCCCTATGTACATACACATATATAGAGATTTAGAAAAGCCTCTGGCTAGCATTTTATTTTCCACATCCAAAGGTATAAATCCCTGAGAAGCCCAGTGTAAATTGGGATGTTAGCTTTGGATTACAAACAGCTTCATTTAGGGAACCACGCAGAGAAAGGTATTGCCTAAGGAGGTGAAAATATTTTATTTCCCTGAGAAAACAAAGTGGTTGCTATGGGACAGAAAATGATCCAATGATGGCTTTCACAGAGACATGCAGCTGGACAGAATTAGAATATTCAAACCACAGAGCAAAAATGTTGGTTTTTCCAGGACGTGTTTGTGGAAGATTTTTCTTAGTGTAGATCAGGATACTTGAAGAAAAATGAAGAAGTAGACATTTTTCCATAGGGTGCAATTTAATTGTTTTTTTCTTTCCAGTCCTCCTAGAATACTCTGCAAATGAAAACATTTGTTTAGTCAAACTGCTTTTAAATACTTATGGAAAAAATCCCAGTCCTTTCAAGTGCTGAATAATGATGTTTTGAGGTGTCACCTAGTATGAATAATGTGGGGGGTTTTGTGTGTGTAGCAATATAATGAAACGTCTAAGCAATGAGTAAAGGTAAAACCAATGGATTTTATTACAATTAAGTACCATGTGATGAGGGCCATAGAAATGCCAGATCTCTACAGGTAGCTGGTGCCTAATGCTGTAGAAAGGTGCATTTTAGAATGTTTTTTTTTTTTAACTGGTTGTAGGCCTGGGCCACAGTGAAGTTTATCTTTCAGAATTCAAGTAAATGGACCTAGAAGACTCCTTCAGTGGTGAATGCAGAAATCACACATGAGCCATGTTCTCTTTTGCTCCTTGGTCTGGGAATACACACAACAGTGCTTGCTGGATTTTGCTCCAGCACTAAAGTGCTTTTGTTACTTACATGAATTACTTAGCACTTGTACTCTTCTAAAAATGATTTTAATGTCCTTCCCAGCTTATTGAGGACGCTAATTTTTAATGCCTGTAGATTAGTAATGAGTAAGTGCCTTCCTAAAAAAAATTACTCTGTTCTTGACGGAAACAAAAATGAAAGTTGTTTTATAATATTTGTTCTCATTCCTTTCATCACTTTATCCCCCGACTAGCTTGAGGACCTTCGAGGTCTCTGTAATCTGAAGAACTTTCTACTGTGGTCATGCTTGAAAGTCCCACTAGCTATATGTGCGTTGCATGACTGCATGCAAAAATTGCTGCTTTAGAACATCCTGTTTTGGTATGAATAGCTGAGGATGGGATCTTGCAGTGTGATCAGCCTTCTGGGATCCTCCCAAATTCCCTGAGAGCTCCTAGCATGTAGTGTCAAGCTAGGTAAGTCTTTCTTGTGCTAGTTAAAAGCCTTTTCTCAATGTGCTGTGTGTTGAAAAGTTACTGAAGTCAACAGAGCCCTGAGAGGGACCATTTGCTGTTGGGTCTGGTGGTGGTTTCTGTCCCTGGTGTGTGGCTGTGCTTGTTTGCTTGCAAATGCCCATCTGTGATTTTCGCCATCAGTATTAAATTGCTGCCTTGTTCTGATTTTCTATCTCCTTTTCCATTTATTTTCATGCTGTTTCGAACTGTTCCTGAAATTTTATCTCATAATAAGCCTTGGATTCCTGGTTAACTGCTTCAGCCCTCCTTGCCAGTCTTCTTTCTCGGTTCCTTCATTTCTGGAGCGATGGTGCTGGTTTTTTACCAGCCAGTTTCCTGAGCTTTCTGTCCTTACACTGCCTTTACGTGCAGTTTGATCCTTATGGGGTCTGTTCATCACTGCTGACACAGTCCCTGGACCTTGGAGTGTCTTCGCCCCTCCTTTTCTCCTGTATGTGTTTGCATGTCTTTTCTTTGCAGTGCTCCCTGTTAGTAAAGATGTGTTTCTCACCTGGCATTAACAGTGCTGTGTCGGGAGGTTTGTTCTGTCCCTGACCTTAGGCCTCGCCTGCACCGGGTAGGTACTGAAAATGCAGAATACTGAGAGATGGCAAGGTGTAAAAGCCAAGAAAACGAGTGTAGTTAAGAGAAAGCTGCTCCCCTCTCTCTTTTTTCCTGCAATGGAGAGTGGCTGAAGAGATAAGAAAGATCAACTGGAATTACAAAGGTTTTCCTGGCCATAATAGTGCATAGCAACAAAATCCCTGACTGTTCCACCCTTTGAAGAACACAGATGAAGGTTAAAATTGGTCAGTGAGGCTCATTTAGTGAGACTGTAAACCAAAATCCACACTGAGGCAGAGTAAGGTGTCAGTAAAGGGAGAGAATCTGTGTTTTGTTTCTGATGTTATTAAACACTGGCAATACCTGTTTCCAGATAAGGCTATCCACTCGTGGCACTTAATGATCAGAAAATCTACTGTAGTCTCTTCTAGATAGGTCCATTTCTCTGGTTCTGGAGCAGTCCTGGCTTTTCTCATTTGTAGGGTTCTTTATTTCCTGACTGAAATTCTCGTCCCTTTAGAGTCCAGAGCAAAGCAATAAATCACTTTTACTGGGAGTAGGATTTAAACAGCCGTGTCTTTTCCTTTATTCTTTACTTAACAAATCATAGGATGAGGTGCCTTTGTCAGAAATCTCTGTCTCTCTTTTATAGTCTTTCCTACATAAATTTAAATCACTAAATAGTCACTGCTGCATCTTCATTATTTCCTGTACTGCTTTTGGCTGCTGAAGGGTTTGATTAATCCTTAAACTGGTGCCTGGTGTTCAGCCCCTGAGTCAGATCGCAGGGATTGCACTTCCCTCCCTCATGCATCATCGTGGCGTACGCTGTCTCCTGCTTTGTGTACTACATGACATGCACTTCCCTGAGTCATGGAGCGCTGACACTCCTGAACATCTGACAGCTCGAATCCATCTTCATGTGCTCCATTAAATTTCCTCCGGATTGGACCTCCCAGATTCACTGTATTTTCTTTCTGTCTTCCAGTCCTTCCAGCTCCACTTAGACTTTATTTCTTGATCTCAGATGTGTCCTGTGAGCCCTGTTTATTTCTTCTCCTTTTCTGCTGATAATTCCTTTGATATTTCTTGCAGCTTCCCAACGTAAAGTGAAGCATGGTCCTAGCCAGGGGGCTTAGTGTGAGTCATCTCTAAATTTCTTGCCAAATTCTTGACCAGGAAAGATTTGTTAAAACTTTATGGAAAATTTACTTGAGGGGATTCTTTAAAAGCTTTCCTCGGCTTTTATATTTCCATATATTCTTGTTCTGTTTTACCACCCTGCATCACCCATCACCCAGCTAAGGGAATGATTTTGGGCTTTTCCTGATGTCACTGGGAGCTTGACATAGGGAATGAGAATAACCTCTGACTGTTTCTGTCCCCTATTGTAACATAGGTGTCCTGGGACCTGTGGCCACCTCTCTGTTATCTAAACCAGTGGTTCCTCAGAAGCCAGAGCTGCTGGGAATGCTTGCAGGATTGTTCCCAGTGAAACTCTCCAGTGTCCACTGGTGGAGCTGAGGGCTGGATATTTCCTTTGGTTTAGATCTCTAGTAAACAAAAAAATAATGCAAGTGATTTGAATTTGCCTCTGAACTGAAGCTTCCTAATGTGATATCTGAAGTACATATTTGATGTCACCCTGTTTTATGTTTTCTGTCTTACCCGCTTTTTTCTCTGGATACACAGTGTGTTCTTTTCTTGTTTATAAAGATGTGTTGTTTATTCCTGAAACTTCTCGTGCCTGAATTGTGCCCTTGAGTTTGTGAGTGCAGTCACCATCTTAATGTAGCTGTGCTTCTGTACATGAGCACAGACTGGATCCCAGGTGGCCAAATGGTCCTTCCTCCAATGGAAGTGCTGCTGGACACATGGAATAGCCACACATATGTCACCAGTGTACAGGTGACACCAAAGTGAGAACGATTCCTCTCTTAAAAACACATTCTGCAGTTACTCAGAAGCATCAAGAATCTGCATCTGAGATGCCATGACTTAGTGGAGAGCAACATAATGCGATTCCCTTATTCATACAATTACTCCCCTTTCTCTGGTCCCATTCTTTTTTAGGGATGTGCATTAGCGTTATTTGCATCACTTCTTGTCCGGAAGAAAACAGAGTTATTTTGAAACTTGAACACGGAAGTCAAATTTCATTGTAGTAGTCATGATGTCCGGGGGTGTGACTGCCAAATAATATCCAGAGCTCTTCTCTTTTCATAGTAATGTCTTGGATGTCAGCCATGCATTTTCCACTGAATTAATGAACATCAGATCTATGCCAGGAACGTAAGAATAGATGGCGATGTTTCTGAAATAGTTTGTACATAAAATTGCTTCTCGATGATGGGTTTAAAGCCTGCACCTTCTTTATTCTTTCAATTGATTTACCTGCTCTGACTTACTAACCTACTTAACAACAGTCCTTTTTTCGTATTCTTGTTACATAAAGTCTAAACCCAGCTGTCACTGCAAAACTTAATCTGCTGAAAGCATCAAGAAACAGGACAACACTGGATGGGAAAAAAAGTCTTTCCTCAACATTTTCAAGCATTGTAAAATGCACGTGATGATGTCTTGAAGCAGAAGTAGGGATAGTATTGTGACATCACTTTAATCACTAGTGCCCCTCCAAACCCCTTCAGTGAGCAAGCCTTCCTTTGTCAATGGGATTAAGCACCAAGAACATTATAAATGCTGCAAACACCTACATATTTGTACAGAGATAACCCCCTGTTACAGCGGATGCAGGCTTTTTTTATCCTTTCTTAGTTATACCAGCATGATTCATTAGCAGTTATTTTTGAGATGAAGAAATGGAGGCTACTAATATAATTAAAAATGCTGTTATTTTAATGAATAAGTCAGCAATGTTTTAGTTTCTATTTAACACCAAATGTCTAAATGGAGCTAAGGATAGTGAGACAATTATCATCTTAAATTATTGGGTTTTATCTTTTAAAGATCCTGCTTAATAACAAGACTTTAGATAGAGCTTGCAATCCCCTCTTTAGGAGAGAGGATATTTTGGGGGGTGAATGGCTGTGTATCTCCTATCTCTGGCAGAAAAGACAACTGGAAGGTTGCAGTGGGAGACTCTCTGTGCAGGTAACCCAAATGCTGACTTTTCTCCAAAGTGCCAGTGTGACTTATTTGGTGCTTGTGTACATTTTGGAATTGAGATGATGAGACTAAGAGCAAAGGAGGAATTCTTGAAAGTCACTTAGGTGAGAGGGGAATAATTGAGGAGGGGAGTAACTGTGCTCAGGATGACGTGGGGTGCCATAAAGATGGGTCTCACTAGCTCCACATTTGAGAAGCAAAATCTACAATCACAGAAATGGTTTTTGCTTTCTACGCTCAAAAACCCCACCAGGATTCTCTCCCTAAATTCTCACTCCTTGTGGATTCCTGGGCTTCAGGGAGGCTGCAGGGTCAATAATTCAGTTCTCTTGGTGCTTCATTTCTGGCTTTGTTGGTAATGCCTCTGCCAGGATAAAAGTGGGCCCTGCTGTAAAATAAGAATGAAAGTGGCAATGCAGGCTTTTGTCATTGAATACCTCATAAAGTGGCAGTACCTGTAGGAAGCCAGCCTGCCAAGGGAAAAGCTCCCAGAGTTCAGTTCCTTTGCTGACAGCTCAAGCCCAGCTGTCTCCTCAGTAAAATGCTGTATTCTTTACTCCGGTAAAGTATTCCCCTTCAAGTGCAATCAGGTGTTAAAAATTTACAGTGATGTTGTATTAACTGCTTGATTGTTCCCTCCTTTCTTCACAATTAAACTTTGGTGTTTGAGGATTGGGTGATTTCTTTCCCTCTGCTGTTAAGTGTTTACATATCGCAACCTCCCATGAATGTTCCTCTTCCAGATGCTATTTTCTTGTGTCTGACTCCTGTTCTATCCCCATCCATTTGTCTTGGTTGTTAATTTTATGGAACTTTGCCATGATATGGTGTCTTGTATGAGTTCTCTCTCCTGGCTTTCTCTTCTGTGCCATTTATTTCCTGTTGGATCTGGGTGGCAGGAAGGTTATCTTCAGGGAACTGGTGAGGGAAGCAGTGAAAGGCAACTGTAGCAATGAGAAGAAGGGAAAATGAGACTGAAAAATGAAGGATGCCAAGATTTAAGAGTTGGAGAAGAGGGAGGAGCTGGAGCTAAAAGAAAATATTGTGAATTTCTTTCTTTGCTGTTTTCTTACCATTCCTGCCTTGGCTACCTCACACTCATGCACGGACTTTAATATCTGACCAATTAGATATTTTGAAACTTGTGCAAGAGTCCAACCTTTTTTTTTTTCCCCCATTGAGAGCAATATACACTTTTCAGTTATGAAAATGGTGTTATTCTAAATAAAACTGACACGATCCACCAACACTTTCGGAAGCACAGATGCTTTGTCCCACTATTTACTAAAGAGGTTCACACTTAGATTAAAGCAGTGAAATCAAATCACTGAATAAAGCCTGGAACAACATAATGATTTAAGGAATTCGTGGAGAGCTTCTGGTAGGAAGAAAGTTACACCAAGGCAAAATTAGATTGTTTTCTGTATAACACCAAGATGTGCAATCCAATATTGGTGCAGTTGTTTTGCTGAGCACCTTCTGTGATTTCATTTGTCCTTGCTCTCCTCTGCAACATCAGGCTGCAACCACAAATTCAAATGCTGCATCCAAGGCCCATCAGCATCCAACTTAAAAGAGGAGAGTTGTTGTTACAGGAGCCACGAGCCATGAAAAATTCTCTCTCTGAATGACACTGCTTTGTTATTGTTGTTTTTCCAGCATAAACTATGTGGGTTGGGATATGCACAGCCCCCTGATATTAAGCGGTATTTTTTTCCCAACTCAATGTATACATAACGCAAAGAATAAAATTAATTTGTTGTGTACTTCTGTGCTTCTGAGTGGAGTTGCATCAGGACAAGATTTCCCAGTGTGTTATTAGTGGGGAAAATTGCACCGTCCTTTCACCAGCTTGTTTAAAGAGCTGAAGAATTTGTAGTGGGATATAATTATATTTGATTCCTATTTTCTGTCTTGTTGTTGTAAGTAAAAGAATGCAGCTTCAGGGGTTCACACTTGACTGCTTTCAGTTCAAGTTGATAGTCTGAGCTAAATGGATTTTTCTGTCCAGATACTGTACACATTGTTGATCCCTTGCTTCGATGGCACTTGTAAGGAGCTGGTTACTCATAGTTTGCTGCTGTGAAAAGATGAACCACTCTGGAGGAGTTCTACTTGCTGATGAAAACCCACCTTGAAATAAGCCCAGTTCATATTTAAAGAAATCAATTACAACAAGTAGTTTTGAGGTTTATCGACTGCAAATCACCCATTGCCTTTTCTTGAAAAAGTTCACAGTAACTGTTTACTTTATAAAAGATTCTATTTTTCCTTGTCTTCATGGCCAGCAGAGAAAACTCTTTGTTATCTGGGTGCACAAATGGATGGAGGATAGGCACAAATATTTATTGCAGTTATCTGTATTATTCAGGGTAAGAGTGGATGTTACTTTCAACCCAAACATGAGTAATAGAATGAGGGGCTGTGAATGCTCTGGGAGTATAAAACCTTGAGAAAGCGCTTGTCAGAGCTCGCCTTCTCCAGGGAGAATGTTCTGCAGAACCAGAACTGCAGAAAATACACAGGTTTATTTGGATCAGTTGCTTCTTTCATAGCAATCTACCTGTTAGAATGAAAGCCAGCCAGCCATATTTTATTCAGAGGGTCTGCTTGCTTCCACGTTGCTGATAGATTTCAGTCATATTTTTAAATTCCCCTTCAGCTTTCTCTCGTTGCTTCTGCTTTTCTCTCTCTCTCTTCAAGCTGCTACTTGCAAGGCATCTCCCTCATTATTGGCCATTGTTTCCTCCCCGATTCCAGCCCTTCACACAGAATTGGAAGGTTTCATTTCCCCACCTTTTAACCTTCTATTGTTCACTTCTCTCTGCACCTCTGACTCAGATTCCTCACACAAAGCCACCTGTCATCCTTGAGGACAGAGATTTTATTTCTGTTCTCAGGTATATTCTGATCTGTGTATCTGTATTGCTGCAGGCAGAGCTTCAGATACTTGCAGGTATTGCCACATTGAGCCTGGTAATTTTTCTTTTAAAATCTTTTCCAAGCTCTTCTGGATCATAATTTCTCCACCTATCACCTTCCAGCCTATCACAGAGATAATCAGACATTTGCTCTGACACGTAACGAGTTTTGAAGTGATCCTTAGCAATCTTTTAATGTAGTCTTAACAGAATCTCCTTGATGTGTGAGCATCTGAAAGTGAAGCCCTAAAGTGAACTTGTCTCCCCTCCGCAGACACATGGAGCTCTTTGAATGCTTTCCTTGCATTGCTGCTGTAATCTTAATGAGGGCTTATTGATAATCATGTGAGTATGGCAAAAAAAAAGGGATTGATTTTCACTTCCTGTGATTTTAATTTAATTTATGTGTGGCAAATGTGTATTCATCAACTTTTACATTCCTTTGGGATGTGCCACCAAACACATACACCTCATATGCTTTATTTAAATGAGTGAAGTGACTCCATGACCAGATTTGTCCACCACGTGAGAAATTGCCTCTGATTCAACCATCCCCACAGCTGTGCCTGAGCCCAGAGCCTTTCCAAGTCCTTGTTGTTGGCTTTCCAGGAAGTTCTGGGCAGGTTCTGGGTGCCTTGGCCCTTGTCGCAGCGAGCGCAGCCCGGGAGTGGCGGTGCCGGGTGCCGGAAGGGGTGTCTGGCACATGGCTCTGCAGCTCCCACTGCTATTTTTGCTTTCCTTTCTAATTGATAACTCCTGCCATCTGTTCCCGAGCCATCCCTCTGCTGTCCTTTCCCACACAGTCTCCTGCCCCTGTGCCACCCTTGGAGCTCAGGCTGAGTGCCCTAAGGCTGCTGCCGAGAGCTGGTGGGTACCAGGAGGAGCTGGGTGCTGAGATGCTGCTGACAGGGATGGAACATCAGGTCAGCCCAGGCTGGGCTCTCCCAGCAGCATTTCAGTGGGCTCAGATGCCTCTCTCAGTGCTGCTTTCACTGCAATTCCCTGAGCAAACTTCACAGATTTCTTTTATTCAGGAAAATTAAAAAAACCCCCAAACCCTTTGCTTTATAAAATTGGTTTAATTGTTGCTCTGAGGTGGATTCCTTCTGAATCCGTCACCACTGCCTGGGTTCATGACCACCTTGTGGCTTTCTGGAATTAGTAATCTGGAAGCAATGTAGCAACCTAGGTTGGTCCATCCCCCCAAGTGCCTTTATGTTCTTCCCAGTCTATATTTGAATCTCTCTTTTCTTGTCTAACTCTCCATTTGGTGGCTCAGCATACGGGAAGCCTGTTTTATAGTGCAGAGGAATGCATTTCTTCATGCTAAGGACTGAATTTTTAACAAGAGCCTAGATATATGTACCAGCTAGAGGGATCTTTCTGGCAAGAGCTCCAAAATGGACAGAATCAAGAAAGAATAAATCATGGAAATCAAAGCTGTGGTCGACCATTATCTAATAAGCTTTGGACCCTCAGGGTGTGTTGGAGATTAAATAAGGGAATTGGGCATCTAAGTGCTTAAAAAGAGATCCTCAAGAGTATGTAAGCCACTGATTTTCCATAGATTTCTAATGGGGGTTATGAACTCAAACACCCATAAAAATTGGGAGCCTGTTGTTACAAATGCACAAAAAATGCACATCAAAATGGACCTGAGAGCCCATGTTTTGATCTCTGTTTTAGGTGGCCTTTTCCTCTCAGAGACATTCCCATGCAGAGCTCCCACAAGTTTTCCAGATCACCTGCCAAAGAAGCAGGGAAATAAGGGTTTACCTCACCTCTCTTTGGAATGTTCGTCATGATTTGTAGATTTAGGATGCTAATGGCTTACGGGTTATATTATGCTTGGGTATAAGCACAGTCCAATAGTTAAGTTTTTTGCTGAGATGATACTACCAAGGCTACAGTTGTGAGGCGGAAAATCTTTCAGGAAGAAGTGGAAGCTGCTGGAATATTTTCTTTTTTAATTTCCCAGCACGGCGGAATTTGGGACTTCTGTTAAAATAAACAAATTCTAATAAGCTATTAGTGAAAATGAGAGAAGCTCCAAAACTGCAGCTGCAAGTGTTCGCTGACTTCCTTGATTGTCACATTTTCCCATTGTACAATAGTGGTTATTGCAGTAGGCTCTGCCATGTAGGAAGAAATGATATTTCCTGCGTTGGGGGAAAGACAGGCAGTTAAATGGAATAAAATCATCACTCATCAGGTGATCTCTCTCCTGGTGTAGGCTGGAAAGAGTTTCCATGAAACTTAATAATTTCAAGTGACTTTCATATTTTGGATGTTTTTATAACACTGATTAGAAACCTCCAGATGATGAAATGTTACAGCTCTGGCAAGAATCTAATAAAAATCCCCCCTGGGATTGATTTTGATTGACTCGAGTTGCCTGTCTGTTTTTATTTTACTGTATATGAACAGACAGGAATGAGCAGGATTGAGTTAACCCTTCCCTGGCCTAATTCCTGTCCTTGGGGGCCTGGGCTGTCACTGCTTTCCACCACTGACACACAGAGAAAGGAAAAAGCAGTTTAAGGGTTCCATTAACACTCATAGTTCCTTTGTCTTTTGTAGCTCCAAATATAATCAGAGGGATTGGATGAAGATATTAGAAAATGGAACCCACACAGGGTTACAATTCAAATTAGTGGCACAGCCCTGGTGGAGCAGTTCTTGTTCTGGAAATTACATTGATTCTTCTGTGGAGCTAATTAATGCACATATTTATAAATTAATGAATGAAAGTTCAAAGTTATTCTTTAGGAAGTCTTACATCTATTAGAACTCAAGAAGATTTTTTTCCTGTCAAATAAATATGTTTAATGATGCCCATGTGCTGTGTCCATTTCCTCTGGTAAGAGTTCCACCTACTAAGGATAGTTGCTTTCAAAAATATATTGAACCAAAACATAAAATTATATTCAAAAGATATTCTTTTCTTTATAAATTAAACACTGGGATGCTAAATCAAGATTAAACTATTCAATTTATTTATGCTTACTAATTCTTTTCAGTGCTATGTGACTGTGAGATCACTATGCACACAGACATTAAATCCATTTAAGTCGTTTATCCTCTATCTTTCTTGAATAATTTTTCTCAGTAAGAAACCCCTTGATTTTCCAAATAGATGCATTAGTGATCAGTGGAGAAGCCTTAAATAGAATAAATATTTGTTATCTGTTACATAGTTTATATTATTAGAAAGCAATTTTTTAATGTAGGTTTATTCTTTTTTTTGACAGTGAATTTCCTATCCTTTGGAATCTTTGTATCTTAGATTTAACTAGATATGCTTAAAATTGTTGTGATTTTTAGCACCTCCCGCTCCTTCCTATGTGCCTGTTTCAGTTATTTGCTCTTCCTCTGGAAGCATGTTTGCACTGCCAGGCATAGCTATCCATGGATTAATTTTTTTTCAGAATTAGGACTTTCCAAACTTCTCTGGTTACATCTTGTATTTCCTGGCATCTGCGTTGAATTTAGTGAATGAGCTCGGTTGGGTTTCTTTTGTATTTTTACTCTGTCCGAAAAGATATTTGCTTTTATTCCAGCATGATGGAAGGGGAGAGTAATTGTGCATGTATCTCCTCTGTTTCAAACTGGAATATAGAATAGAGATTCTGTGTATGGCAGGTTTGTCTCCATCCTTAATGTGGTCACGGTGCAAAGCTTGGGGTAATTTGGAAGAAATAAGGGAAAAATTGGTCAGATTGGTCCTTTGGAAGAAATAAATAAATAAATAGGGGAAAGGGAATAAATAGCAAAGAGTGAGGAGGAAAAGGGAAATCCATGGGGAAGAAGAAGTAGATACCAAAAAGGAAATAGGGAAGAGGAAATAAATAGGAAAAAGTGAGTAAACAGCAACCAGCAGATAAATAGCAACAAGCAAATCAACAGCGAGATGTCAGTGCACCGAGGGTGAGCTGTGCAAGCTGAGAGCCAAAGGCAGGTCCCCGGCAGCTCCAGCCTGCCCAGGCTTCCCCGTGCCTCTTCCCACCTGGCACACGGGCATTGTGGCCCCGCAGCTCCCGCATCCCGCGGGCAGCGCAGCGGAGCATCGTCTGCGGGGCTGTGGCGGCGCCAGCTTCACATGACTAATGCTGGGAAAGAGAGCAGGAGCGCTTTTTTTTTTCCCTTCCCTCTTTTTTTTTTTTTTTTGAGCAGCTCCAGTCTGTGCACAGTTGGCTCCCAGCTGACAGACAGAATGTGGGGTGGGCTTTGTCACCAGAACGCTGGGTACTGCATGCCCAGCTATGCTCGCAATTCCACAGTGCCCAGAAACCTGCTGCTTATGTCAGGGTGCAGCCAGCCTGAACACGTAGAAATTGGGTAGCTTTATTGGCTTTTTGATATTATTTTTGTTGGTTTTTTTGTTTTTTGGTTTTTTTGCCTCTTTCTTCCCTGCAAAGGTTATATAATGAGGGGATTGCTGCTAAAGTAAAAAGGGAAAATGAAGTCTTTGTTAAATGCCTTCACAAAGAAAGAAGGTAAGCGATGAAAGCAGAACACTTTGATGTTTCAGACCGGTGTTTTCTTGTGTACATTTAATTATGATGGGCTTAGTGACTCTTTAATTAATCAATTCCTGCGATTTCTTTTTCAAAATTATTTGATGTTAGATAGTCCATTTAGGCAAGTGGTTATTAAAGCTGAATGTGACTTTATTCCTTTTAGGATTTTCTCTGAAGAATCAAGTAGTTATGAAAATGTTTTTGTTCCCTAAAAAATGCATTTGGAGACAGGGAAGGATTTTCTTAGGTGAATTTTGTCAGTGAATGGTGCTGAATTGCCCCTTCAGATGTATGAAGTGCCAGGAATAGAATTCAGAGAGCTGGAGGAAGGATTATATTCTACTTTCAAGTATGCTTTTAGGGATGATAAATTTAAACTTTTGGGGCATGGAATTAGTTCAGGCATCTTCATGTCATTTTATATCAAGTGTTTTTTCCCAAACAAGTTTTGCCACAGTTATAGTTGCAGTTCTGAACATGGTGAAATATTAGGGAAAAGCGGTGTCCAACAAGGGACTAAAGCATGGACGTTTGCATTTCATCATTTTGTGTTGTGGTTATGGTTTTTAATTGTGAAATTAATATAAATAATGTTGATAAGAAGCAGCTAAAAAAATATCCACCCACTTAGAGTTTGCAGATTGCCGGGGAAAAGAAACAGTTGGGTGGAATATTAATCACTTCAGGCATGGAAATGCTTATTTTTAACTCTTTCTATAAAAGATTTGTGTTAGACACACATCAATTGGTGTCATTAGTTGTCCCTTTCCCTGTTTATTTCCTGTAGTAAAGGCTAATTTTGCTCGTGGTTCTCTCCTCAAGAATAGAACATTAATAGCAAAGCAAAAGCTAAACTCTTAAATGGGCTTGTAAAATGCTTCTGAGGTGTGTGAAGGAAAAAGAATCGCTCTCCTCTGGTGCCTGGAGGGTTTGTCACATCTGTCGGTGCAGATGTGCTCTGCAGCTCGCTGGCCCTGCTGTCACGGTGCCCCAGCCCCCTGCCCTTGTCCTCCCTCCCCCTCTCACCAGCCTCTCCGGGGTCCCAGCAAACATCCCCAAAACGCTGGCAATGTTTCCTTCTCTCAGCCTGGGGCTGGAAGGCTGGGCAGGCTGCTTTCAGGCTCAGGAAAAACTCAAATCTGAGGGTCAGACCCAATTTTTACTGAATCCAAGGCGAACTTTGGTGACCTGAGGGAGCAGCATTAGACCTTCAGGCAGCAGAGCCGAGTGTGCCAAACACCCCCTGTGTTCAGTTTGTGTGTTTTCTCCCTGACTGAGTCCTGCTTTATTGCACCTGGGGAAGATCCCCATCTCCAGTGAAGTAATTTCTGGTGGTGTATTCCAAATGTCAAAAATAATGGGATGCAGAAATGGCGCATCTCTGCCCCACGCATCAGCCTAAGGGTCTGTGCATGTGCCTGTTTTGGAGATAAATGCTGGGAGTTTGCTCTAAGTTGGCGCTAACTGGGGCTCTCGCTGTCACATCTGAAGCACCAAGGTGCTCTCATGACATCCTCGGCTGCTTTCAAACCTTGAAGAAATACGGAGTGGGAAAAAGCTTGAAATGTCAGGAAAATTATACAGAGTTTCTTCTGGATTTTAGCATAAGTGTTGGACTTTTGTGCTTTGTCCCTTTTAACAGCTTTTAAAGGCTACTTCCCATATTTAAAAGGAAACATGAAATGAATTGAAGCTCTTTCTGTGCACGCTGTTCCCTTGTTTGGCTGTTCTGATGTTGTTGAGTTGTTTACTTAGGGAAAGTTTTAGCTCAAAGGATCTTATTCTAAAATATTCAGAATTGTAGTTAATAATAAACTGATTCTGGTGAAAATGGTATAAACCATTCTTTTATTGCAGTTCCATCTCTATTTTATGCTATAAATATGCTCTCAGTTTTGCACTGAAACCTTAAATTTTGCTTTGTTCTCTCAATTAAAGGCTCTATTTCAAGGCAGGACAGATTGATTCCTATATATATTCATATTTATGTGAATATTTATCTACTTGCACATTATGATAGACATTCGTACTCTGTTTTTTGTGTGGCTTTGAAAGATATTGAATGAGTAGACATTTCTGGCTCCTTATAAATGACACTTACTGGCACTTTAGACATGTAGGATGATATTTTGTGGGGCTTCTTTCCCAATTTAAATATGATTTTTTTCTTTGAGAGTTACAACAGCTCAGTGAAGCCCTCAGGATAATGCCTGGCTGCCTTTTGTTAGTTATACCACTGTGACTTTTCAGATGTAAATCTGTGCACTTTGGCTCAGGTCCTGTGACCCTAAGAGCTCCACTGAGAGAAATTAATGAGGGCAGTTGCAGTAATGGGGATCAAGGCCAGCATGAGGTTGTGGGATCAAATCCTTTATGATGGGGTAGGAAATTCCATCACATCTGGTGATAACTGGGTGCTTTTTTATTAGGGAATTTGCCTTCTTAGTTGCACTTGGAACAAACTGACCCACTAGAGTGAGAAAAGGAGATGTGGAAAATTGTGTGAATGCTCGTGTGTGCTAGGAACATCGATGGAGGGCGGGACCCTCTTCTCTGAGTGAGCCTTTATTGCCCTTGCTTTGTTTTTTGTTATGGCTCTTCCATGAAGGAGTTTTTTGGAGCCTTTGGATGCAGTGGTGTCCCCCCTGGGCCGTGGCACGTGACCGAGCCTGGGTATTACCCTGGGGTAATATGCTCTATATACAATAGTAATGGAGCTGCTAGGAATGCCAGGATTAGAAAGAGGGGAATGCCTAGGGATTGCAACAGTGTAATAGAGTTCTGCCAGGAGAAGAAGCTGTGTCCTCGATTTTTAACCTGCAAGATGGGGATAAGGTGACTGTTCACAGATTTCAGGTTAGGCCTGAACTTGAGATGGACCACTTTGGGTCCAGCTGGGGGAAGGAAGTTGCAAGTCCACGCATCAGCAATTCTGCTGGGCAGCCCTGTTTTGTGCCTTTCGGAATGAATTTGACGACACAGCCAGAAAATGAAGTTCCTGAGCCTCGAGCTTGGCGATAATGAGGTGTTTCCCATGTCCTAGAGCACAGCTCAGACTGTTCAGCAGCCTCATGGCACTGGTCTTGCCTCACCATGTATTCAAGCCAGCAAACAGGTTAATGTTGCTCCGTTGTTTTCGATTTAATGTGTTTAAGGATAATTTGATCAGCTCAGCTGGCAAGGTGGAGTTTCTGTCACTGCATAAGAAACAATACCATATGTTGCATGTGGTGGTAAACACACAAGAATGTGGAGCCATCTGAGATCCCCCTCCCTGTCTCTCTTTGCACAGTGCCCTTTAGGGAGGCTCCCACCTACTCCAACAGGAGAAGGCGGCCTCCCAGCACCTTGGCAGCCCCCCGGATCCTGCTGCGCTCCAACAGCGACAACAACCTGAACATCAACAACCTTCCTGAGTGGTCGGCCTCCTCCTCTGCCTCTTCACACCGCAGCCTTTCCCCTCACCTCCTCCAACAGATGCAGAATAATCCCAATGGAACTGTAAAAGCCGTGGGGAGTTACACTCCGTCCTCCCGGAGCCGCTCGCCGTCCCTCAACAGGCTGGGAGAGGATGCCAAGAGGCAGCAGCACAGGCACATCAGGTGAGTTTTGGCTGTTTCTCAGCATGAGGTGTCCCTAAAGGCACCATGCTGGGCTACCACGTTCCTTCATGTTATTTGCGCTCTCTCTAATGTATAGTTTATTCATTCTCAGCACAGTGGACCATGCCCAAGTGTGAGTATTTTAATTGGAAGCACCAAAGCCAGCTGTTGCCTCACAGAGCTCCAGCAGCCAGGCAGGCTTTCAACTTCAGCAGTGACTTAACACAGAGTTTGCACCTCCAGATCAAGATGCTTGCTCTTCACATCTCCCCATAGTTGAAATAAGGATCACATTTTACAGCGAAGTAAATGGTTCCTGGGATACCTTAATGGAACTATTGGTTGTGCCTGGAGTATGTGCTGGAGCTGCTCATGGGTGATGGAGCAGAGACTGTTTAAATTCTCTCTTCTGTAGGTGTGTGCTGACCCAAAAAGTGAAGTAGAGACAGTAACTGGAGGACTCTGTGTGGGAGGCTGGCCTGGAGCACAGGGAGCTCACCTTGAGATGGTGTTGATAGATGTCATGGACTTCATTCACCATCCTCCTTGCTGCAGGGTCCTGCGTTACCTGTGGCTTTGCCGCTCTTCCTCTTCTCTTGTATTACAAATGTGATCTGGCAGGCACTCTGGACAAATATCCTGCAGCTCTGTCCCACTGGAAAGCAAATCCTGACTAACTAGAGGGATGTAGGTATTGTAAGCCATGGAATAAAGTGGAGGGCTGGGGCTTAGTTTTAGTCACAGCTGGCAGCTGCAGCTTTGAGAAGCCACTGCCCTGGACTCAGGAACTCCTGTCGGATGTGAAAGAGATGGAGCTGCACCAGGACAAGGGGTTAAAGTGCTACAAAAATGCAGAGAGGCATCAGAGCTGAGCACTGCTGGGGAGAACCCGAGCTTGCACGTTTTGGCCAAACACATTTAACTCACTAGTCATTTAAAAATCAGGCTTTGTCTCTCCTGTTTCCTAATAGATATATGTATAAAAATCTGCTGTTCAAAGTGGAAAAGGACTTGGGCATTGTCAAGAAATTCAGCTGTTGGTTTCTCTTTGCCATTTGTAGGTGTCAGGAATCTTCAGTCAAGTTTTCAAGTCAGTAAAACAAAATGTCATGTAGCTGACACTGTCTCTGTCACCTTGCATGTTCCCCTGCTCTCCCTGGCCCTAGGCACCCAAACTGACATCACTGCTTGTGATGGAAACAGCTCTGCTGGACAGGGGAGATCTGGAGCACTGGGAGAGAGAGTTGTCTGGAATGTAAGAAGGAGTGAAATGAAAGGGAAGGAAGGGGACACAGATTTCTTGCAGCCAGGCAAGCTCATCTTGCTTTGCTGTATGGTACAGTGCTGGCAGAAGCTCATTTGGGTATCATTTGGGTGGCACATCCTCGCAGGGCCCAGTATCAGCTTGGAGTCAGTGTGCAGTGAGGCTTCAGCTGAGTGAGGAGTGGCCGTGAGGTGCCTTTCAGACAATGAGTGTTCCTGTGTTCCACCAGACGCTGCTGGTGCCACCAGATAAGGAGGTTCGACCTTAGAGTCAATGATCATTTTAGCTGAAAGGGATAAAAAATGCTTTTTCATCAATGTTCCTGGGATAGCACACTTCGAATTCTAGAAGTGTAAACAACCCTTTGAACTGGGGGTAACAATTAATATTTTTTGGGTTTTTTTGACTAAGCAAACGTTTCCTTGCTTTGACTTTTTTCAGCCACTTTCCTCTTCCCTTTCTGAAAACTAGCTCAGATGATAATGGAAACCAATTTAATGCCTGAGAGTTTGTGGATATAAAATTTTGGTCTTAGTGCATTGAGTTACTAAACAGCTACTTAACCTGCTACACAGCTGCAGAGCTCCCTCTGTGCCACCAAGACATGTTTCAGAGAAGTCCAGAGTACGTGAGAAGAGAGCTGGAGGCTCCCTTAAATTTAAAGACAACTACAAAAGGATTTTCTATATAATCTTTCCTGCAAATAATGCCTTTTCTTGCCACAGGCCCATTTTGCAGTCAAGAATGGCACCTTATATGACACTTTCCTCACAGATTTTGTTTTTCTGTGTGACCACCTACTTACTGTCAGCTAAATGTGAGAATTGCTGCTGTCTCTGCTTATTATTTGCAAATAATAACAAATAATAACAGTCACCATGAAGCTGTTGCTCCTCTGAGATGGAAAAGCCCTTTTTGACTGAGCAGGAAGTTGGGTTGTGGAGCAGAAGCAGCCAGAAGGGGCAGGTGATGGAGAAGGTCAGACAAAGGGTTAATTTGTGTGATTTGTGTTGTGGAGAGGCGCTGAAAGCGATGCTGGAAGGGGTTCATGTGACCTTTGTGGCCCGTGTGGCTCAGGTGTTTCATGTTCCCAAACTGAAAGAGGAGAGATTTAGGTTGGATATTGGGAAGAAATTTTTTCCTGAGAGGGTGGTGAGGCCCTGGAAAGGATTTCCCAGAGAAGCTGTGGTGCCCCTTGATCCCTGGAAGTGTCCAAGGCCAGGCTGGAACAACCTGGTCCAGTGGAAGGTGTTCCTGCCCATGGTAGGGGGTGGCACTGGATGTTCCTAAAGGTCCCTGCCAAGCCAAACTGTTCGTGATCCTCACGAGGCTCTTCCTTTCCACAGCACAGTGGTTGGTGGGGGGAGCTGGGAATGCAAAGGAAGGGACGGCCTTGCTGTGGAATTTGTCCCACAGAAATTAGTGAATGAGGTGCCACCACAGCCTCAGTCAGGTCTGAGCTGCCGAGGATGGCCACCTTCTTCTGGCTGAGAGGGAATCATGTCCACACATCTCCTGAAATCTCCACATCCTCCTGCTGCTCCTTCCTGCCACTTGCTGGGCTTGGAGCTCACACTGGGGACAAGCAGGGGAGAGGAAAGATCTCTTTTTTTAAGAGTCCTCCACCCCACGTTGCAGCCCTGATTTCCATTAGTGAGCCTGTTGCCTGAGAAGCTCTGCATTCCTTGTGTGGGTTAGATGTGCCATTTCCCTTTTCTCTTTCAGTAAGGGAGAAAATGAATATGTCTTCTGTGCTAGCAGTTAAAGTGGATGCTGGGAGATGACACTGAGAATAGCTGCCACCAGACTAGGCAGAAACACAGCTTGATACAAGTGGAAATCAGATGTGTAGCTATAGTTTATAGATACGGATTTTTTTTTATGGTGATGACTGTTCCTTCAGCTACAAGGAAAAAGGAATGGAGCAGAAGAGCTGAAATCTGAACGTCATCTTTTCCAAGCTTTCTTTAAACAACTGTGAGAGTTGGCTGAGATTTCTGGTGCAAACTCCATCACAGACATGCAACCAGACCTCACTTTTAAACTCTTGAGTGTGGCTTACCATTAGCAGCGCCTCTTCACAGTAATAGAACAGAATAAGGTGAAAGGGGGAGGCAATTCCAAATGGTGAAGAAGTTGCTGCAGGAAAATGGGAGTGTTTTTGCTATGAAAGATTCACTAGGTTTGGGTTTTTACCAGACCTCTTCTGTACCTGCTGACTTACTGGCTTCTATTTTGGTAAGAGACTGGTTAAAAAAAAAGAAAAGGGGTGAAAACCCAGCAGACCCCAGCCCTTGCATTTAATTTTCTTACAGAGCAGTTTGAGATACTTTCTTACAAGAAGGCAAGCAGAGTGTTAAAATACTAAATCACCCTCTTCTTGTGGTAGCCTGACTTTTCCCTATCAGTCTCTATTCTTCCTTCCCATTTATATTTTCTGTTTCTAGACTTTGTTTAAAATGGCAAGTTTGTATGTTTTGGGTTTTTTTTAAAGTTGGCTACTAGTGTTTGTTATGTAAGTTTGTTATGATCTATCCTATAGGTTTCTCACCCTCTTTCATGCTTGCCTCTTTCTCTTTTCATATATTTTTGACAGTTCACTCATTTCCCCACAGGTTTAATACTGATTTTAGGCATTGTTCACCACCTTTCAACAATTTCTTTTTTATACACCATGAGTAGGCTGTGAGTTGGTGGTGACCTGTGGCCTTCCTGGGCACTTTCTGAAGTCACTGAGTGAGCTGGTGATTGCCATCCAGAAGAAATGATCATTTGGACAATGTTAATCACAAACATCAGGCTTTGTGCAGATCTAAGTTTAGCCCCAGGCCTTGGAGTGATGAAGTAACTTGATTATTCAGTCCATTTAGTTAATAATTCAGTGGTCTCACTTGTTCACTTCGTGTTACAAAGATATCCATTCCCAGGAATTGTAAATACAGACATTTTCAAGTCCCTCTGACAAATTAACATGCTGGGAATGTATGATCAGCATATAAATTTTGAATTTAATTAGGGCCTGAGAATAGGAAAGTTTAATTTGTGAAAAAAGTAAAAGCTTTAATGTTCTGTGGTTTTATTCTATACCATTACGTTCAGGTGAATATTGATTGTGTTTCTTATTGAAAGATTTCAACCCTTAAAAGCTCCTCTTTAATATTTTTTCTTCAGGGTTGGATATCTTACTGGAAAACACTTTTGTTATTCACTGCTTAATTTAATCCTGCTAATGTGATGGCAAATGATTAACTTTCTCCTTTTGCATAAGCTATTAATGATTTTTAATTTCAATTTCCAGTGCCGTTTACAGTGCAAGTGCCAACAAGGATACTCTGTCTGCCTTGGATTATCAGGGTCCCAAAAGGAAGCTCTACAGTGCTGTCCCTGGGAGACTTTTTATCGTCGTAAAGCCATATCAACCTCAAGGGGAAGGGGAAATTCACCTGCACAAAGGAGATAGAGTCAAAGGTGAGCACCTAATTCATTTGGAAAAAACATTCTCTTCTGCTGGGTGGGAATTTTATATTAAAATTCTCTTTTACAGGGGTGAAAATGCTTTTCTGCACTTGTTCCTTCGCAGGGTGTTCTGCTCCTAGCTCTATTTTGTAGCCAGTGCATATTTAGGTGCCACTTTAACTTCAACTGACTTCAAAGTACTGCTACAACTCCCAGCTATGTGCAGTAATAGCAGCACTGTCTCTTACCCAGAGCACAGATTTTGCTTCTGGAGCCATTCCAGAGCCACCACTGCAGGGCTTTATGGGGCTGTAAACATGTCAGCTGTCTAAATGGCTCAGGAAGGGAGAGTGGCTAAGGTCAGGTCTGCTTCAGCACTTTCCTCAGGGAACAATTGATTGGTTAAGTAGGAGAGGTCCTCACATGGGGATTGGGAGAAGTGGGTAGGGACAGCCTCCTGAAAATATATTTTTGATGAAGTGTGGCAGTGCGTGTGTGATTTCTGTAATTTTTGCTGCACTTTACAGCTAAGACCGGGTTTAAATCGAGGCCAGACTTTGTTACTGCTTCAAAGGCAATGCAAGTATTTCTATGTGGATGTATTTGAAGTAAATGCATCCAGATACAGCTGAAAAAATGGGAGATGGGGTTTGCAGGACTCACCTTCCCAAGAGTGACGTGTGATGCTGTGGTTTTGCACATCCAGGTAAAACAGGATAAAAGAGGCTTTGTGTTGGATCCCTACAAATCAAACAACAGTTATGGAAATCAAACAAAAGGGAATAAATTCAGTGTCCTAAATAAAAGTGTTAAGCAGCTGCAAATTTTATTGCAAAGGGAAATATTTATCTCACAAAGGAAAACTTCAAATACCTCCTCCCTTGAGCCTGCAAACAGTAGTTGGAAAAAAAATAAGGAGCCATTAGAAGGTATTTTTGCATTTTTATTTTTGGATGTTCTGATTCCGAACCATTTGTGAGTTTAATAATTTTTGTTAACTCAAGCCCTCAGAAGGTGTAGGACAGGAATCTGAAGGATGCTGCACTTAAAGGCAAAAGATGTAAGGTTAATTTTAAATGCAAGGATGAAGGAAGAAGGTTAAACTTAGAGTCTGTAGTGCTGAAAAGATAATTTTGCAGTTCTCAGGATTGTTCCCTGATCAGGTAGGAAGCAGTGATTATGATCTCATAGAGCACAAGAACTAGGAGATTTTGGGGGTACTGAACACCTTCCCCCACTCATTGTTCACAGAGGTCTGGGACGTGTCCGTGGACAAGGAGTGAGTGGCTGCTCTGTGGCAGAGGGTGGACACAGACATCTTCAATTGTCCTGCTGGATTTAAGGATGCAGGAGTATTCTGTTTATGTAGAGGATGTAAGATCAACAGCTCAGGTTCTTCTCACCAGAATAAGACAGTCTGGGCAGTTCTGTGGAAAGACAAGACAAAAATTGTGTTTCCTGGCAGAAGAGGAAACACTGCAACAGGTTGCCTGCAATGCTGAATGTTTTAGAGACGTTCACTGTTTGGCTGCTGGTTTGCATTAGGTTTTGAGACTATTATATGCAAAAATTTTCCCAGAATAAGGGATTTAGATTTCAATGAAGTGTTTAATGTTTTTGAAAAATTAATTCAGGAGCCCTTGGTTCTAAGTTATTGTGACAGTCACTGGAAAACATTGCAGGAAGGAATTAATTCACTTTTCATATTTTCTTATAATGGTGTAGTTGAAAGTGAAACCATTGATTTTTGGGAGGGCACTCAAAATGCTGAAATAAAAACAAAATTATAGCTGGGTTTTTTTCTTCATGGGGAAAATGAAAGATTATTGAAAATAATACATTAATTATTACTGTCAGCAAAAGGGGGATGTGCCCATCCCACATCAAATCATCCCTGCAGAGATTATTTTTTCAGCTTCAAGAATCTGATTTGCCCATTGAATTGAAAGCTGGCAGAGTTTTTCAGGTACATTTGTTTTAAAGGACTTTAGAGAACTTTGTTGCAGCGAAGTCTGGCGAGGTTTCTATACAATGTCAGCCTGCTTTTGGAGGTGGTTTGGGAAAAGTACAAGTGTATCGAGGGATTGTCAGTGTTACTCCCTAGGATGAAACCTTGTGAAATGTAATTTAAGGCTGTTTGCATGGCAGGGCTGGAACAGTGTGACAGGCTCCCAGAGCTAATCAAAGGGAAAACTTCCAGAACAAGATCAAATCCTATTTCGTGTTACCATGTCTATGGTTCCTCAGCTGCAGCAAAAAATATGTCAGAATGAACATGGCAAGGTCATGGAGAGAACAAAGAGTGCAGGGGAAAAGACACTGATGCTTTAAAGAGGTCTCCGTTGTGTAACAGTATTGAAGAAGCCACTCAAACTTTTTGTGCCAAAAAATCCAGGTCCAATTAAATCTGGATTCCCGTCCCTATTTCAGTGAAAATATAATTATTTCTAGAGAATAAGTGTAGTGGTAGGACAAGGAGGAATGGCTTTGAACTGAAAGATGGCAGATTTAGACCAGATCTGAGGAAGAAATCCTTCCCTGTGAGGGTGCTGAGGCCCTGGCACAGGTGCCCAGAGAAGCTGTGGCTGCCCCTGGATCCCTGGAAGTGTCCAAGGCCAGGTTGGACAGGGCTGGGAGCAGCCTGGGATAGTGGAAGGTGTCCCTTCCACTAGGGGAAGGTTGGAACAAGATGATCTCGAAGGTTCGTTCCAACCTAACCTATTCCAGAATTCTGTGATTTTTTGAAAACATTCTGAGTGTGAGTAGGATGGGCTCCCTCTCTGTCCTTGCACAGGCAGTGGAACTCAGAGTCCTCAGTGCTGTGAGAGTGCCAGAGCTGCTGACTATAAGGAGATCCTGCTTTTTTCCTCTTGCTGTGCAGGATTCTTGGTACTGGATATATTTTCTGTCTTTTACAGACTTCCTTAGCAAGACTATGGCCCAGCCAGCACATGCCTGTTTGGGGTTTGGCAGCTTGCTCTGTGCAGTGCTTTGAGGAAATGGGAGGACATTAAACCCCATGGAATTCAGTTTTTCCTTCACTTTCGAAAGACCTTAGCCTCACTGAGAGATGAAAAAGCTTTGTCCTGGCCTCTCTTCTGTGCCGGCTTGTTGTCTGCACTGTTCTGTGTGAGACACTGATGCCCAAGTCCTGGCTCCTTGCATTGCGTTGGGGAATTCAAACGTGCCTTGGCATTGGCTGTGGGATTGTGCCCCGTGTTCAGGCTGACCCCGGGGAGATGCTCATCACGAGTACATCCCATGAGACTAATCACAGCAAAGATGTAGCAAGGCATTTATTGCGGGGATAAAAACCCAGAACAACATATTAGAGAGAGGGATTACTTGGGAAATGTTTTTATAGATTTTCTTTTTTGACTTGGCAGAATTAGAAGGGTCACAGAGAGGGATGAATTCCTGAACTCTTGATGAAAAGTGTTTTCATCACATGGAGATGAAGCAGGGTTGTTTTTTTCTTTCAAAAACTGGTAGAAGTGCATGTGTGACAATAGTTCACAGTGTGTGATACAAGGAAACTGCTCAAAGAAATCTGTGAATGGGCAAGGTTCAAAGAAAATGTAAACTAAACAAAATGGTCTTGTATTAATAGGATATTACGTAGCCTGTACAAAAATACCTGCCATATTTTTAGTTGTTAGTCATACACACTGACATCATTTGTGTGTCTGCCACTCATGAGAGAAGAGCCATGGCTGCTGTAAAAATAAATCTGATATCTTTATTTATACCAGAACTGCCCTAATCTTATGTTTTCACATAAATGAAGGAGAGCTGGTTTGGTTCCTCACTGAAACACTTCTAACATATTTTGTTTCTTTCTTCCTTATATATCTAAATGTCCATAGCAATAAATCTGCCACAATCCAAATGCACACAAACATGTATAAAATATCTGTAAAATGAATCTATCTCAGCTTTTGTGTTCCTAAACTGAAATCTTGCACTGGAAATCAAGTGGTCTTTTTGATAGCAAAACTCAGAGACTGCAGTGCTCCAAAGGCCTTTGTGAGCAAAGAATTAGCAGTTTTCTTGGCCATGAAGATAAAGGAGTAGGGGAGGTTCTTGGGAAGGTAGCAGGTCTGAGTTCCTGGTGCAGACAGCCTCTGGTCACTTGAAAACGAAACAATCAGAATTGTTTTCAGAATCTGGGTTATATTGAAACATAACCTAAAATGCACATGAACTATCCTTTACTGACCCAGAAAGAAAAAAACCCACCTGATCCAAATACTTTGAGAGCTTTTGAAGTCTCACCCTGCTCACAGCTTTGTTTTTCACAGAATCACTGAGTGGTTTGGGTTGGAAGGGACCTTAAGGATCGTCCAGTGCCACCCCCTGGCATGTGCAGAGACACCTTCCACTGTCCCAGATTGCTCCAAGCCCCAGTGTCCAGCCTGGCCTTGGACACTGCCAGGGATCCAGGGGCAGCCACAGCTTCTCTGGACACCTGTGCTAGGGCCCCACCACCCTCACAGGGAAGAACTTTTTCCTGATATCTAATCTCACCCTCTGTCACTTTGAATCCACTCCTCCTTGTCCTGTCACTCTGCCTGTGTATAAAGGTCCCCTTCCAAACCCAACCATTCTCTGATTCTCGTATATGACTTTCNAAGGGACCTTAAGGATCGTCCAGTGCCACCCCCTGGCATGTGCAGAGACACCTTCCACTGTCCCAGATTGCTCCAAGCCCCAGTGTCCAGCCTGGCCTTGGACACTGCCAGGGATCCAGGGGCAGCCACAGCTTCTCTGGACACCTGTGCTAGGGCCCCACCACCCTCACAGGGAAGAACTTTTTCCTGATATCTAATCTCACCCTCTGTCACTTTGAATCCACTCCTCCTTGTCCTGTCACTCTGCCTGTGTATAAAGGTCCCCTTCCAAACCCAACCATTCTCTGATTCTCGTATATGACTTTCCCTCTTTTCTATAAGCTCCCTTTAGGTACTGAAGGGCTGCAATGAGGTCTCCCCACGTTCTTCTTTTTTCCAGGCTGCCCCCCTCCCCCACCAACTCTCTGAGCCTTTTCTAGTGCTCAGTGTCTGGAAAACTGGGGAGTTATTTCAGTATCTCAAATATGCTCCCACAGACTTTTCCATGAGCCCTTCGAGATGCCTCCGGTGCAGGCACAGGCTGCACATCAGAGAAGGGCTCTGGTAAACCCAAATGTAGCTCTCAGCTTCATTCTTTGGGGTCAGAGGAGCAGGAGTAACTCAGTAGTAGCAACTCAAGCATCTGTTCTGGGCAGGAAGTCAGCCGTTCTGTGCATCAGAAATACTGACCCTTGTGACTCTGCTTTTATTTCAGTGTGATCTCAGCCAGCAGGGCAATCCAAATATATCACTAACATTTTCATTTCTTGTGAAATCCACTTGTAAGTCATTTCGAAAAAGAAAGATTATTAAACCCCTGCTGTGCTTGAAGATATTGCCAACAGACAGTGCTTGTGGGCAGGAGGAAAGTTGGTCTCCCAGGCTTTTGCACTTGTTAGGTTAGTAAATAAAATACTGGAAACAGAAGAGCTTCAGAAAGGCTGGTTTGTTTCCTCAAGAGGATTTTGTACCTTGTGTGGGTAAGTGTGGCTGCAAAATTTAACCTAAGAGGTTTGCAAGGTATTGTTTTGCTGCTCTTTCCCATGAAGGGTGAAATGAAAAGTGAAATGGCATATTAATCTTACCCAGGTTCATTGGTCTGTTTTGCTTCCTTTGTGTCTCCCGGCCTGATTGGTTTGATTTCCGTTCTTGCTATGATAAATTATGGCTCATCACAGGCCCTATCCTAACTTATTCCAAGCTGCACCTAAAGAGCAGGAGAGAGTGGTGCTATCCAAGTGCTGTAACACAGGCCCAGCCTTGCCCTGTGCTCCCCGAGGCTGTGGGAAGTGTTTGGGATGTAAAAGCATCCACAAATCCCTGTTGTCATCCTTCTTGGCTGCTTTAAGACAGCCTTTCTTGAGGAGTCAGCACGTGGTCTGGAATATTCCAGACAGGGAGTACCAGGAGCTGGAGAAGAGATGTGTGCAACACAGCACTACAGGCTCTAGGTTGGCTTGGGACCTCCTCTCCATTAATTCTCTCCGAATTCCCCTGATGTCAGGTGTGGGCATCACTGTGGAGAAGAGCAAACTTGACTCTGTCTGCACCTTCCTCAACAGAGCTGGGGAGCAGTGGGTGGATTTTTGCAGTGTTTGATTTCTGACCGAAACTCCAATCACCGCAGATTTATTTCTCACGCTGTTTTCCTCTCTCCCTCACTTCCTCAAAACTTTAACAGGGAAAAGGTGATCTTCATAGAAACTTTATGGCAAAGATAAAAAAGGGGGGAAAGCTCCCACAGAAGGCCAAGTGTTGAACAGCACAGTTCACTCAGTTCTCTTTCAACTGAGCCATATTTCCTCAGATTTAGAGGATTACGTGCAGCTTATTGTATTTGCAGGTTTTGACGTAGTGAGTGGTTGCTCTGTTAGTGGCCCCAGTCATCTTCTCACCCCGAGGTTCTTTTCCTGAAGTGCTCATTTGCACTGTTTCTCTCCCGAGAAAGCAGAGGTGAGAAAAGGTGAGGAGGTGTTTTAAGTCAGGATCTCTGTGTTATCTCCTTAATTTGGTGAGCTCCCATAAACCCGAGCTGGGAAAGAATTGCTGCATTTCCTTCTCCACCCGCAGAAATGTCTGTGGGGCCTCAGCCCAATGTGACTACTCAGGTCAATTAGCCAGAGCCATTAAGTGCAGGCACACGAGGCTTCCCTGGCAGATTGCTGGGGGAGTGCACAAAACATTTCCTGTGTGGCAGCAGGGGCACAGTCGCTCGTGCCCATGCTGGGAGGGCGCTGGGCAGTGATGTCCTCCCCCTCCTGCTGCACTGACCTCAGGCTGTGTGCTCTCAGTCCCTCTGGAGGAGGTCTCTGGAGGAGGACCTCTGCCCATAAGGCAGAGCAGCTGGATCCTGCTCACACTCCTCACAGGGAGCCAGGGAGGCATTGCTGGCAGGGGCGAGGAGGGGCAGAGACAGGAACAGAGGCAGAAAAATCTCTCTCTTCAACAGAGAGCAAGATGAAGTTGTAACTTGTGCTGGCCTTCATTTGTGCTGCATATAAAGTTTGTTTTTAGCGCAGAATCATGGAATCACAGAATGTTTTTAGGGGCTGGGATGGACCTCGAGGATCATCCAGTCCCAGTCCCTTGCTTTGTACATGTCCAGGGATAAGAGACACCACAACCTCCAAGAAGTATTCCTGCGTAGATTCTCTGTCATTTGGAAGCTGTCTTGCCAAAGACAAATAAGTCTGAAAATTTAGAGCAGACAACAGACATTTCAACATTCAAAAGGCCTAAATTATAATGTTAATGATTTCTGAGAGAAATTAAGTTAGATTTCTACGCATTAGAAATTAAAAATCTACTGTATTTTAAAGAAGAAAATCTAGAAGATTTTTACCTCAGGACAAAACCCCAGAGATGTTACATCAGCACAGCCTGGTTCAGCTGTTAAATTTTTTTTTAATGGATTTTCAAGTTGATGCTTTACTGTCATTCTGTTGATTTTTCTTTTTTTCTACTGGTTGCAGAGATGTTCTTTTTCTCCCAGAACATGGTCTCTCATTCCCAATCCATATGATTATTTATTTTCCCAATGAAGAAGAATGCAGGTTATCCATGCACTAAAAATAGATTTAGATATTACAAAGACATTTTAGGTGCATCCTGTAACAGCTGTAAAGACATTGGCCTGACTTTGGCTTTAAGTTTCATTGACTTTTTTGCAAACAAGGCTGCCTGGAATAATTCACTCGTGGGCATTTCAATATCACAAGGAATTTAGAAATAGTAGTCACCGTAATTTGAAGGGAAAAAATACTTTTATCTCTTGTTGGAGCGTAGTGGAGAGAGCTATAATGCGGAAGGATACAACTTCTCTGTTCTTCTGATTAAAATGAATTTTGTGGTATATTGAGTAATTAATCTATTTGAGATTAGTATGTTATATTAATACCAATTACAATATATGCATTGCCAATAGACTTTAAAAGGTTGCAAGAGACAAAACATTCTATGCCCAATTTATAACTTTTCAATATATAATATTATAAAATATTGAATATATATAATTTTCTGGCAGAATCTGGCGGATTATAAGTATAAAACTTTAAAGACAATGAAATAGGAGATCCTCGTTGGCACCCGCCTATCCATGTTTTCCTTTAATCCCGTTGTTTGGTGCTCATCCAGTTTTGCTTTGCAGTTTTGTTCATATAATTGAATATAATTCTTGTTTTAAACCACACTTCTATTGCTAAAGGATGTACCAGGATTCCTGAACCTTTATTTCACTCTTCCCAATGTCAGCTTCTTTTTGTAATTCAAGTTGTGTGTGAAGAGACTCTGACTTGCTCTTGCCATAGCAACCACACCTTTTGTTTCACCAAAGGAAAAGGAAAAACCACTGGAAATTATGAACTTTAATTTGTTCATTTAGGGGAAGTTATTCTTTGATTTACCATTCCTCTGTCCTTCAGCAGGGAAAATGTTGATTAGAAAATCTCTTGCTGGTAACAAATTATCTGCAACAATTAGTCTCTTAAGCACTATTGGAAAAGGAAAGATAGAAATTAAAGCCTCATTCTAAAACAATAGCCACGGGTACAAAAGATAAGTTCCATTTTTCTATTTATCCTATAAGTCCCCCACATTGGAGTGAGTGAAGTGTTGCCAGTTTTTATAAATCTCTAGATTATTATGGGCTTAGCTCTTGCTGCAGAATTTCTTACTTATGGCACCACGTGAGGTGGATGAAGAAGGTCGTTTCAAGGTCTTAGGGTATGCAGAACCATCTAGAGCTCAACTTCTCCGTTGGAATATAATCTTGTCCCCCATCTCCCCAACAATTTGTCTGTCTCTGCACATCAGCTGAGCCCAGGGCTGTCCCTCCTCGGCCTCTTGCACCATCTTGGTGCTTCTTGCAGCTCCAGCAGGCTTTTCCTTCTTCTCCTGGCCCCCAGCATGATGCTTTTTCCAGAATGCTGAAGGCTGCCAGCATTCCAGCAGCACTCACTTCCCCTTCCACCTCTTTGCCATGGATGTTATGTCTTCAGGCAGGACTACATGTGTTTTTCCTTTGCTCTTGCTATTAGTGATGGCTGATATTCAATAATTCATGTAATAATGGGCTAAAGTGGCTCTGGTTCTGCTCTGTAGGAATTGCTTTTCGCCCTGCACTCACAGACAGACTTCCAAAAAAAATTTCTTTTCCCAAAAGTGTTGATTTGCATCAGCTGCTGCTGCCACAAACACATGAAATCACTCCATGGGTCTGAAACACCAAACTTCCTCCTTACAGAGCCTCTCTCTTTTTAGAGCTGGAAATATCTGTGCAATTTGGAGCATCAAAACAGCAGATCTGACAGATTAATAAAATACCAAATTAGTGAAGTCTGTCTCGGTCTCTAAGTAGGTTTTGTCCTAAGCATCTTGCCAGTTTGTGGAGTGAAATCAGGACTGAGATGCAGTGCTGAAAACTCCCCTCAAAATAAAAAGAAGAAAAAAAAAAGGAAGCTCATTACTGACAATAGGAATCTTTCACTGTCTCACATTTGGAAATGACTTTTGGCTGGAGTCCTACACTCTCTTTTATGACTGAAATTAAATCAATGTACAGTAGGAGTCTGCAATAACTCTAATACATATATATAGATTATTAAGTTTTCCTAGTTCCTTATATCTAAGAAATAGATTCTTATGTGAAACGAGGTTACATTGTTAAAATTGCATTGGAAGCTGCTGAATTCCCCATTCATATTGGATGGATGATCAGGCCTCTGTTTTATGTAACACTGAATTACCAGATGGACAATGTGTGTTAGTTAGTGTGCACAGGTTTTTAACATTTTCAATAACCACTGGAATATAGCAACATATTTTTTCATTAATTCTGCCCCATGTTTTGAGTTTAAAAAAAACCCAACATGCTAACTTTTTTTAATTCAGCTTAATTTTCAGTGTAGAGTTGTTGGTGTCATCCAAGGTCAGTGCCCTCCCCCAGTGTCCTGTAACTCCCTTGGTTTATAGGAGTTACAGGTTCGAAGTATCCTCATACATAAAGGTGATTGGTAAATTGTGCGTTTGGGACCCATCCAGGTGCAGGATTTTTCCCTAATGGATGTTTCCTGGGAATTAATGTGTACTTCTTATTGGCAGTGTTGTGTAAATGTGCGATTCATGGATTCTGTCCCTTGGAATATACTACATTAAAAGGCTTAAAATTGACATATTTTTAAACATTTTGCTGTCAAATGTCTGTGTTAATAGATGGCCGTGCTCTGCAGGTGATACCATAAATAGCTTAGGGTGACATTAATAAAAAACCTGGTAAACATTTACTTTCAAATGCAGTTTTACACATCCTGGTGTCTCAAACCAGACTTCTTTCATATTGCCAAGATTTTTTAAAATGTTTTTTGAGCTGTGATTGATTTGATTTTCACCTTGCTCTGTAATAGTGCAAATCAAGGTGAGATTCACTGCCCCTGAGTCACAGCAGCTCTGCTGATCCCGAGTTCAACTGCAGCCAGGCAGGGACCAGGGTTCTAAAGCCTGGCAAGGCTTTAACAGTGCCTAAAGTGCTGCTGTTGGAGACCATCAAAGCAGCCCTGAGCACGTCAGTGTCCCTCCTGCACTGAAACACCCTGCAGAGACATTATCCCAGGCCTTGGAATTCCCTCGGCAGCCCTGAGCACGTCAGTGTCCCTCCTGCACTGAAACACCCTGCAGAGACATTATCCCAGGCCTTGGAATTCCCTCGGCAGCCCTGAGCACGTCAGTGTCCCTCCTGCACTGAAACACCCTGCAGAGACATTATCCCAGGCCTTGGAATTCCCTCGGCAGCCCTGAGCACGTCAGTGTCCCTCCTGCACTGAAACACCCTGCAGAGACATTATCCCAGGCCTTGGAATTCCCTCGGCAGCCCTGAGCACGTCAGTGTCCCTCCTGCACTGAAACACCCTGCAGAGACATTATCCCAGGCCTTGGAATTCCCTCGGCAGAGGCATGGATTTGGGCTAATTAGCCTTGATTTGCAGCAGGGGCAGTTGGGGCTGAGCTGGCACTCTGTGGATGGAGCTGGGCTGATTTTGGGAAGCTCAGACCTCTCCACCCAGCAGTGTTTGGTACAGGTGTGCTCTCAGGACCTGTGTTGTGTGTCTGAGCTATGTTGCCAATCAGCCTGGTTTTGTTAATAATATCACCTTTGTTTCAATATTAATGTATAGTATCTTTCTAACAGTACCTTTATATTATTCTAATTTGTGGGAAACATACAGTGATTTATAGGAGATTCTATAGTATTGATTTAAACACAATACTTAGCAAGTATTTAGGATCCTTCCATCACCATAATTCACCTCCAGTTGCTTACTAGTAAAATCATACCATGTTGCTCTGCAGGCTTTTGTCACAATTCTTGCTGAGTCCTACAATTAATATTGAGATAATTAGAACTGCCAGATAAAAGCCTCTCGGCAAATCATTCTCCTCCATATTGTCATTTTCTTCTATTGAGGGAAAAATCACTGAAATATTTTAAAAAAGCATCTGCATTGTGTGTCTCACCTGTGGGAGGTTCAAGTGTTTGCTGTGTATTCAAACCCTTAAATCATATTACTCGACCTGCATTGCAAATCCCTGGATCTACCCACTAAATCAAATGGCATGTTTCCTTAGGAGGCAGGAAAAGCAGGAGATACCAAAATATGTATTATTAAAATCCATTTCACTGTGGGTGCAGTTTTACAACGGGTTCAGCACTTCATTTGAGCAGACAAGACAGTGGTTTTTTTGGCTGTGGCATTATGACATATTTGTCCTTGATTAAACCAGCAATGAGAACACGGAAAATGGAAACGATGGTGTGAGGGCCAAGGAAACCTGTGGTAAAAAAAAAAAAAAAAAAAAGGGAAGAAGTTACAAAGACTGAGCAGGGAGGGTGCTGTTTAAAGTTTACTCTGTGCCCGTTTTGGGGTTACCAGCATTTGAGTTCCTGCTTTTCCCAACACCCCACTCAGTTGGGACTGCACTTGTCATGCAGTAATTCTGTGTTTCTTCGAGAAGGGCAAGTGTAACGCTGCCTGTGTCTCTTGTTTAGTTCTGAGCATCGGAGAAGGTGGATTCTGGGAAGGCAGCACCCGGGGACACATTGGCTGGTTTCCTGCAGAGTGTGTGGAAGAAGTTCAGTGCAAGCCAAATGAAAGCAAAGCAGGTAAGCACATCGAGCTCCTGTCGAACCCTAATGTGACAAATGCCACGTGTCTGTCCCAGCACAGGCATCAGGGCCTTTGTGCCCTGCTGGAAATGGGAGAATTGGATAAAGCTGAGCTGCTGAATTTAAAAATATAGGTGGGCTTATAGATTGAACTTGCCTGTCCAGACTTTCTCATGATGAACTGTGCTGGGAAGTACCAAAGTTTTACACAGAGCTCTATGCAGACATTTTGTACAGGGTTATGCTGCGTTCTATTTTCTTAAAGGGTGAGAGAATGTCTAATGAAACAATTAAATAAGTGAAAAAAACCTGGCCAGTTCTCTCCCAATCTGAGGGAGTCGTACAGTGCATTTAGCTCTTGTCCACAGCCCTGCTGACCTTTTCCTAGAGTTTGGAGGAGGCATCGTTTAGTGGGATGTCCCATATCCATCCTTACTGATGAGAAAGGAAATGGAATCCTCCTTTATTAGACAAGTTTATTGCCACAAGTGACTTTAAGCAAGGAGCCCTTGCAGTTCTGGTATAATAAAAGAAAAAGAAATCCACATTAAAGCAGGTTATTTTAAGAATTACCTACCATCTCATCATTTCTCTGCTTTTAAGAATTAAGATGTGAGGACATCCTCTCTAATTAAAAGCTCATTATAAATGAGCTCTGAGAATATAATTAATGTTCTCCAGGAGTTTATGCAGTTTTAAGTCAGCGATTGATGTTTTTAGATCTCTGTTGTATTGATTAGGAACTTTTGGCATTGCACAGATGATACACTGAAATTTATGCATTTTATCATTCATTAATAGATGTTTTTGTTTTATGCATATAATTATAAACTGCAAGGTGTACTTTTCTTTTTTTTCCTGTGTGGAAAGGTTGTGCTTCCTTTTTTATTTCCCTCTTGAGAGGGGAAGAGAGGAGGAGGCAAAACTAGAGCTAATATTTAGAGAGAATGGACTCAGACTCTGAGTATAGAGGGAGTACAGTTGTGTAGCTCTTCAAAGGGCTCTAGGACAAGTCAGAATTTAAAGATGGAGGAGTATTAAGCAAGAGGAAGGTTCAAGTTGGAATTGCCCAACTCTGCATTAAAATTGAGGTGTCCATTTGTCTCCAAATCTGAAGAAAATTCTGAGGAGGGCATTAAGTGAAGTTCTAAGATAAGAAAGAAGTTTTGCATCTTTTTAGTGATTTTGTAGAGAAAATAACCAAACCTGTTTGTCACAAATCCTTCAAGACTTGCTTGAGAATTACTTCAGGAAGTAAATTCACTATGTGACATGATTGCTTTAATGCAAGGTGACTGTTTTTTGGGCAAGAATTTATTTGATCATTCAGAGGAGCGCAAAAATTAAGAAAAGAATTGTCACAAGAGTAACAAAAGGATTACCAGAGCTGGAAGCAATAAAAGAATATAAACAGAAGCATGTTACAAATTTTCTGACATGGAATTACGAAAACTTATGCCATGTGTCTGGCAAAGCACCAGGGCATTTACTGTAATTTATAGCTGTTGCCTGCTTTCTGATTGTTTTCCTGTTTGCTTATGGTACAGTGGGAATAATAACGTTAACATAGCTTAAGGCTTTAAATATGCCGTTCTTCTACTCTAAAAAGGATGCAAATGTAATTAAATAGGAACAAAAGGGACACATTTTCTCTGGCGGTGAACTTGTGCACTCCCGTATTTTGCTGGGCTGTCTCAAAAAATGTCCCGCACCCAGAATAAGGTTCAGTGGTTCTCTGTGTAATGTGATAGAGGTTGGAGCTGGGAAGGAAATGAAATATATGGAATGCACAGTGTGTGCCATATTATTATTGAAATATGGCATGGAGTGAAAGCAGCTGATCACAGAATTGCTCTGTGCATTCCCTCTGCATAGGAAACAATGGGAATGAAAGGGGAAAGCTTTATAAACAAAAATCAGCCAGTATTCCCTCTGAGTACAAATGCAGAAATAATTTAGAAAAATGTGTTAGGCATGGCGAAATGATTAGAAATTAAATTAGGTCTGCTGGGATCGCTGAAAGAACATCAGCTGAGAAACATCACAAACTTGTGCCACTTGCAAGAATTTGCATCGTGGTCTTTGCAAAGCAGCAGAACTTCTCATGATAATGATTTGGAAAGTAGATCATTTCAATGTGGAGGAAATGAAGCTCAGACTCAGCCTTTTCCACACCAGCACCACAGCAACTGTTCTCTCCCCTCAATGAGATTTAGGAACATTTCTTGCAGCAGCTTCCCTTTGCTATTAAGTTTGAACAATTGTGTTTAATAGAGGCTTGTCATTTGCACGCTGCGAGTGGTGGAAAGAGAAATAGTTCTTGGAAAAAACAAACCCCAATTAAACACTGCATGCCCAATAGAACTGCTGGGCAGGTGTTCCGTGTCATGCTGATGTATACTCCGCCTTCTAAGGAAAGTTCAATTTTTAGGGAACTTTATTGCCATCCCAACTGTTCCGTGGAAGTGGGCAGGACAGAACAGCACCTGGTTCCTGGGCTCTCTTCAAACATACCATGCCAGCTTGGCAGGTTCAGTTTTCCAAAAAAAAAATCATATTGACAGGCATTAATTCTGCATCCCTTCTTTAATCCTTCATTAATTGAGGCTTGTAGGAATGACTCCATTATTTTGCCAGGCCTGTGGGCTCCTAATTATCCAGGTTGTCTCATTTGCCCTTTAATAGCACTAGCACAGGATCTGCTGCCTTCCAGTCTAAGGAAGTTCTCTCGACATTTTGAGATCCAATGAAAAAAGAACGACAACAAAGAAAATCATTGTTGTGGTCTGCTAAATTCCTTTGCCTGCTTTTAAAAAATTCTTACACACAAAACCATTGTGCTACCTTGTTTCAAGAAGTGTAGCCTTTGTAGTCAGTTTTTAACATTCTCCAGAATTATTCTGAAAGTATTCCCTCAGATGAGGTTGGCACATCATCCTTCTTTTTCCCTGTACAAACACAGAATACAAATGCCACATATTTCCTCTTTCTGCATTGACAGCTTTGCTGTGTTACTCAGTAATGAGACAATTCCATTCTGAAATGTCTTTGTATTCTGAAATTTTTTTAAATAATTTTTTTTTTGGCTAAAATGTTCTGGGTAAATTGAAAAAAAGTTTCTCTTGCTTAAATTTAGATGTTTCTGTTTGCTTTTCTTCCATCATAAGGTATTTTTTGAACTTTGGAGACTTATTACAAAAATGCTTTCTGTTACATTTGTGATTTTATGTTCCACATCCTTCAGAATTCAGAGCTATCTGATTGACCTTAACTAAGGTGAAGTATTCATTTTCAGGCTAGAAGTTATCTTTAACTACACTACACCTTTGTCATTTGTTACTCCTCCTTCCCTAAGGTGCCTGGTGAACCCTAGATTTTACAAATTGTACTGAAATGAAGGCAGACTCAGTGTGTCTGAGTGATTTTTTGTCTTTCAACTCTTGGCCTCCTCAGTGCCCTTTTGTTTGATTTCCTTGGTTAGCCTCATTGCTAATATTGTTTTAGGATGATTTTTTGTTCCATAGCCTCCTCTGTACATTCGTCTATCCTGTGACCTTGGGACACACCGTATCAGTAGCTGTAGGAGTGCTGGGAGTTTGTTTCAGACTGGATCTGATGGGGCCACGTGGCTGGAATGACCCTTAGCAGTTGCTCAAGAGCTCTTTTTCCAGGACAGAACCCAACTTGTGAATTCTGAGCTGTCCCAGTGCCGGGGGCTGTGGCACACACAGGAGGCAGCACAGTCCTCGCCCTGCGCTGCTGCTGGAGCTGTGCCTGTGCTGACCTCTAGTGACTCTGGTGCTCCCAGCAGACTCCCAACTGGGATTTCCCTTCCCAAATGTCACAGAGGCATGGGATATTTGGGTGGGAAAACACCTCAGGGATCGCCAGGTCCAGCTTTGATTGATCACCACCTTGTCAGCCAGACTGAGGGCCACATCCAGTCCTTCCCTGAGCACTGTGCCTGTGCTTTTGTTTGCTCTCCCTTATTCCTGAGTTCCCAGCAACTGGAAAATATCAGGACAGGTTACCAGGAATACCAGAGCTGCCTTGCAATTTCTTTTTTACCGATGTAACCATACACAGATGTTAGAAGCAGAAACTGCAGCATTGCTTCTCCAGCATTCCCTGTAGATCCCAGAAATTACCAAACAAGTCCAAGCTGTGGTAATTAAATGCGTCCTTTTGCTGTTTCTGAAGCACAGAAATTTCTGTAAATTCCACAGGTTTTTAACGCCCTGTGCATTCAGTAAAACCAGTTTTGTTCCTCGTTTCCCCCATCCCTTTTTATAATGAGCACAACACCTTCCCAGGCAATGGAGCCAGCCAGGCTCCTCGAGAATGGATTTGCCTGCCTGCAAGAAGGAAAGTTGCTTTGCTGTGGATTGAGGAGCTGACATCTGTACTGGCCTTTCAGAAGGACAGGAGTCTTGGTTTCCCAAAGTTGCTGTCTGGACATAATAGATATCCATATGTAAAACCAGTGCCTAATCCCATATAATTGATTCTGTGATTCCATGTTAAACACAGCAGTGTAGGGGAAAAAACCAGAAAAAAACCCCCCTTTTCATCCAACCTTAATGACCCACCTTTTATAAATGACCCAGATTAGCAAAATCCTTTTTAACAAATTATTCCTGATTTGTTATGATCAGTTCTGGCTAATTTTTAACTAGAAAGGCAACTGAAGAATAGATAGAAATATTGTGGTGATTATTAGAACTGAAAAAAATTCTATGCACAAATACCTTTGAAAACCACTAGAAGGAAGAAGGTTTCAATGAGACAGAAGAGATGCTATCTCACCAAATGAGCACCTCAAGGGTTTTGATAATAAATTTTGATAAATTCTCCTTCCACACGATTTCGCTTTGACTGGAAGGTATCTGTGTATCTGTGACAATTACCGTGCAACTTGAACTGTTTGGCATGAGCAGCAGCAGTTGAGGACAAACATTGCTGCAGCTGGAAGGGCTAAACGGAGAAAGTATAAAAAGAATTTATATATAAGAAGGGAAAGGCATATTTTTGTTGGGAAAGTTAATCACAAATGTTGTCACGTCAGCAGTGTAAAGAACTAAGAAGTTCTGAGACCTTGGGAACATGTTCCGACTCAACAATGCAGGCTGGACTTAATATAGCCGAGAGAATATAAACCCAATTTAAAATCAAATTGAAAGGGCAAGATTGCCTCACATGCCATTGAAAAAGTGTGCTGTGACACAGGTACAAAGTCAGCCATTTCAAATGGGTTGAAAACTCAAGAGATTACTGTTACACCTTGATACTCTTTGTAATCCCAGTCAGGGCCCTGAGTGTGGGGTCCCATGGAACCCGTGGTACACAGAGCCCAAACCGATGGGCCAGACCCTGCTCAGTCAGTGCCCCTGCCTTGAACCATGCTGTCCAAGGCTCTGAAATTCTCTGTCCTGCCTTGCCTCTGTGTTTGGCACAGCCAGCCACGTGGCTAACAGGACTCTGAGCACTTTCATCTTTGGAGAAGTGATTTTCTGCCTCATAATGTTTCCCGCAGACAGATCTGTCATTGAAGAAACTGGGAGTGGGTGACAAAACTCAACACGGTGATTGTCCACAAAGATATTCTGTGCCCGATTTATGCTTTAGAAAGATCAGAAATATGCCATATACCATATTTTTGCTTAAACTGCATTCTCTTCCGTCAATCAGTGGAAAAACTATACTGGAACAAGAAAAGAAAAATCAATGTAAAGAACTAGATCTGAGGTGCTGGCAAGCCAGCCCACAAAGCCCAGCTGACACAGGAGCTTGGTGCAGTTATAATCAACTAATTCTGACAACTCTCTGTAGCTGGGGATGTAAATCAACCCCACTTTTTTGTCTCAAGTGATGGAAATTCAAAGAATGAACCTCAGCAAGTTTCTGCACTTTAGCTTTGCTGAGCGAGGCATTTGTGTTCCCAGTAATGATAAACAGCAGTTTGGGAAGGCTCTGAAATGAATCATCACTCAATAATAATTGGAATTGGGAGGCAGAGGTAACAGAGCTGTTTTTATCTTCAGGCTGGCTGTGGGATGGAGTCATCTCCTCCCACACAACCTGCAGGGTGTCCTCTATGGCCAAACGTGCCTTGAAAGGCCTTTCGTTCTTTGTCTTGATCTTCTGAGCAAGATGCAATAGAGATTTCTTACTCTAACAGGAGTATTTGTCAGAAATCCTTAGGAATTCTACCGACCCATTTCTCAAATAATTGTATGGGTCTGCCTTGAAGGAGGAGTAAAATAAAGGATTCCGTGGTAATAATTTCATCATTTGTCCAGGTTTTGAGGAGAGCAGAGAGCCAAAACATTAAAAAATTATTCAAATTAAATAAAGAAATGCAAGCCTATGTCTAGAGCTTGTAGAGAACATAAGCCTGTCTGCATGCTTATCTCTGAAGAAGTAATTTTTAATTCATAATATTTTACTGTCTGGGCTGCTCAGCTGACATGTGCTTCATCTCTTTCACTCCCATTTCCATGCTTGCTAAGAGCCACTTAGGAATAACTCTAATCAGCTGGAAAGGAGCAGCACAACTCTCCAAAGCATTGAAATGGGCTAAAAATAAATTGCACAGCAATATAAAATGAGAGTTATGTGGTAGGAAACTCAACATTTCCAGTGCATCTGGGATTGCTGGTGTGTGAAATCAGACATGCAGGTGTGGAGTTTTTCCTCTTCTGATTCTTTTTTTCCCTCAAGAAATTGTCTGTCAAACCACAGAGGATCAAAGAAGTGCAGACTCTGAGGGATGTCTCAAGAAAGGAGTTACCATGATGGTTTCTTCCTTTTCTTCCAGTGATGCATTCATGTTTTCTGTTCAAAATCACAGCCCACGGAATATTTTAAAGTCTGAGAGCAGTTAGAGACATCAGAAATATCTAACATTACAAATAACTGTAGAAGCACCAAAAAGTTAAAGTTAGGAAGTGAATGCTTTATGAAGTGATAGAGCCTCCTGGGGAATTTAAGCCCAATTATTAGTTTAAGAGAGAATACTTCAGCTCATGGCAGAATTTGAGCAGCCCTGTTCTGCATCGTGCTAGAAATGTAGAAATAATACTTAATTTTTTGATTCCCAGTTGTTCTTGTGGAAACTATGCATATGTTTTTTCCAACCCATAAAAATCTGGGTCAAGTTAGTCAAATTTTGACAAATTTAGCAGATCTTAATGAATGCTAGTAGACAAAAATCCTTAGCTTTCGCCTCCTATAATTCTGGAACATCTCCATTTTCATAAAGAATATATATTTTAATGCTAATATTGCTATGCTAGTTGCTTTGTTCTGGTTTTTTAATTAGAGATACTTCTTAATATCTTATGAACCTGTGATCAACTATAACTGATTTTTCGCCTTCTCTAGGTATCTTAAATGACAGTAGCAGTAGCTTTTACTTTGATTTAACATTCATTTTTTGTCCTGAAATTCTGTTTAGCCAGGATTCTCTGATGCACCTGTGTAAATATTATTTATATCAGAACATGACTTCTGTTGAAATCATTCTGGGTATCTATGAGGATTCAATAAAATGCCATAATTCATTTAGCTCATTTCGTTTAGCATGACCTAACACTTTAAAAAACAGCTCTGAAAAAAAAGGCAAGGCAAGTCTTAGATCTGTGCATATTCCAAATGTGTTGATAAGTCATCTTTTTCTCCTGCACTAAATGACACATTGGGGCTTTTTTCCCCTTCTGATTTTCAATGGCTCAGATAAAAGGCTTGACAACAGAGGCTGAAAACTCTTTGAAACACTCCCCAGTTAACTGAGATCAAATTCTTTTTAATTTAAGGAAGATGATAGAGCAGCTGCTTCCAGTAATGGCAATGCTGGAGGTGATCAGGAAAATGATGCCTAAATAGAGCAGCTGTCTGTTAATCCATATTCTGTTCTGAACTCGTGGCACTGCTTTTTGCTTCTCTCTCTTGCTAGAAAGCTCAGCTCATTTTTTATCAGATCAGTTATAAAGGGAAACTCTGGGCTCAGAAATAGATTCTTTGTCTTCGGGTAAAACAGGCAGACCTGAGTGAATGTTCCTCATTCAGAGCTCACAAAACGGATTGAATTTTAAATGCTTACTTTAAATATTTTTTATGGAGCTTGGCTATGTTATTTACACCCAAACATGTGTTCGTGTTTGTGGCTAAGTTTGAGACTTTAGCTTTGCTTTCTGAATTGAAATGGAAGATGCCCATCAACTTCCCCAGCCCTCCAATCAGTCCACAGTTCACAAATATGTGAAATTTCACATGGCTGCGAAAGTCAGGCTAATTTAGTGGATGATTTACAAGCAAAAAGCACTTCAGTGTATTGTTTGGGGTCTTTTTTTTGTAGCCAAGAGTTCAGCTCTAATTATCCAACAATCATGGAGTCTTTACTTCATGCTTGCAGTTATGTTTTGCACACCTCAAGAATTAGTTTAGTGCTGTCTAGAGAGACATTGGAAATAGTTCTGTATTTTGACTGCTCTCCTGGAAATAATAGAAGTAATTATATTGAATGCCCTGTATAACATATTAGTAGTGTAGGGAAATAAAATATAACATATCTTTATCTCATATTTTTTATGTCAGATAAGTTCTAAGGCTATTTTTAAATATTATATTAACATCTGTTAGTCAAGACTTTAAAAAGAAGGAAAATAGTTACATTCCTGACTGTAAATCCTTATAGATTGTACTTTTTCTTTCATTTGCCAGGATCAAACCTGTCCTTTGGGTTGGTCTCATAGGAGACTTTGAGGCTCTAGGCCACTGTTCAAGAGGAAATGTACATATAGATAGGAGAATCCAAGGCACTTTCCCAAAATCCCCAAGTTTTCATGCTAAGATTTGATCATCCAAAGACAAGACACAGTTACATGCAGTGAACAAAAGACTGTGAGAAGAAATAGTGACAGGATTGGTTTATTTTAAGAACCAGAGGATGTTTCAAATGTTGCAGATTTTTGCTAAGTGCTTGCCACAGGGAAGGGCAAATTAAAGATTCTTGTTTCATTTTTAGAAAACACATTTTAAGGGTATCGTGTGCCACTACCTCCAGCTTCTCTTTGGGTGTGTATTTAACGGTGCTTTTAATGCTGACACTAACCTGGGAAATACATATATTTTTAGGTTAGTTTGTGTGTAAAACTCCATGTAAATTGTTCCTAAAATAGTGACTGCTGTGTCTAAAGTCTGAGTAACCTTGAACCCAAACTTCTGTTTAATTATGCTATGTCTGGGAAGAGAACTGTTAAATATTACTGAATTTTTCCTCATTAAACAGGTGTTAGGTTTATTAGCATATGTTTTATTAGCTGTCTAATAAATACCGGTGGTGCTGATTATTTAATTAGAAGCTTCACCTCTAACAAGATGTCTTTAAGTATTAATTTTGATAGAAATTTCAGTGTTCAGTTCTGAAAATATAAAATCCTAAAGTTGCGCTCTAATGAGCTACACCATAGTTCCTGGATATGGAGATTCAGTGAGGTTTCACCCTGTGACAGAGTTGGAAGACTGTATTATAAACTTGTTCAAAAGTAAATCTTTAGAATTCCTTGAAGTCCTGACCTTACTTTGTAGGATGCTGCAACTCATCACATTCAAAAGTTAGGTGGAAATACTTACGTTAATCAGCCAGACACTTCAGAAAGTTCTTACAAGGCTGTTTTGATCCAATTTAAGATGTATTACTGAATCTTTTAAAAGTAAAGGATCAGTAAATAGTTGATTATCCTTCTTCTAAAATGATGTGTGTAACAAATATGGGAGCATGTAAAATCTCCCATCAGGTTTGCTCAGGATCCAAAGATATTAAGAATGTCCCTTGAAAAACGGTATCCAATTTCTTAGGTTGTCCTAGATGAAACAATATTGATGAAGTGTTTTGTGTGCCATTGAGCACATACGATTTTGGGATTGTCCCAGTGTTTTCCAGTACAACTATAAACAGGGATCAATTTCAAATTGTTGTGTTATTTATGAGGGACCAGCTTGAAAAAGCATCCGATATTCCAAGATGTGGGTGGAATAGAAAGGAAATAGTTGCCAGCAGGATCACAGGTAGTGTCATGCACACAGGGAGGAGGATCTGGGCTTTCTAACAAGATTCATGCCTGACAAGGATTTTCGCTTAATAATCCTCCTGTTTCAGATAGCTCAAACAGATTACTTGGGCACTGAAATGGGTAGGCTTAAAATACCATTTATCCCTGATTGCTGGGATCTTGTTCTGGGAAGCATTTGGGAGAACAGCGGTTGTTTTGGGTTTTAAAGCAGAACTTGCAGCTTAGCTCTGACAAAACCCTTTTATAGTGCAGGCTCTGGAGGATGCAACCTGTCACTAAGTGGCAGATTTATGGTTTGACTTTCAGCTCCCATTTCAAAGCCCAGAGAAACCACATAACCACAAGAACAAGTGGTTTTGAGTGTAAACAAACCAGCTTGAAGTGATTATTGCCTGAATATTACCTAATTCCCAGTCTGGCACACCCACACCCAGCCCTATCCACTCAGATTTGGGAGACACAGACTGGAAAAACAAAAAATATTGGGTCGCAAAAATGTTGTGAGTGCCTTGAAAAGTGGTCTGAACTGCAGGTGTGGATTTAAATACCCATAATCCCTGTCATTCTAATTTAATCTTCTTTTTAACCCATTCTAACTCTATACCTTTAGATTAAATTAAATTTGCCCAAGTAGTCTCTTCTAGTCAAGCTTTAAGGTAAAGGTTGCCAATATGTCACTTGAAGGAGCATGGAAATAAGAAACCCATTTCACCCCACCCCCTGAAACATGTAAGAGTGGCTTGAATGTTTTCCCAAACACATACGAAGAGTTATGATTTAACATTATTGTTATTCATAAATGTAAGAGACCAATGATTTCCTGGAAACTGTTGGGATTTTTTTTTCTGGAGCTAAACTGCATTTTTCTTGAAATGTGTCTGATACTAAGCATTAGGACACTTAAAAATTGCATCATTGCTGATAAAAGATCTTTTTAAAGCTGTTATTTTAAATGTATTCTGTTTTCAAAGTAGTTTGGGTTTTGTTTTGGGTGTTCAGTTTTTTAAGAAAGTCTTTAGCTTGCAAAGATACATTTTAAATGTTTTTTTTCTGAAACCTGCACTATATAACATTGTGTTTTTCCCTCCTGTGAAATGTGTACATGCTGTATATATTTCAAGCATTCATTTTTGATGCCATAAATCAGGTTTTACCTGATTTTGCAATACTCATTTTGCTTATATGATCAGACAGACTTTTATGTGAATATGAAAACACCAATGATTTTTATTGATTTTTCTCTTCCTCCTTGATTTTCCCCTAATTTTCTTGCTGAGCTATTCTAAAGTAAAAAAAAGAAACAAACAAAAAAAACTCTATAGACTACCTTACAAATGTACATAATACATGACATAGTGCTCATGTTTTTCATAAGTTTCATCTCATAAGCAAGAACATATTCTGAGCTGTTATTATATGCATTTGATGAGCTGTTTAATGGTTTGATGACAATATTTGAGTCAGGCCTTCTTGAAGTTAATATATTGTATTACACAAATCAATTAATTCCATTAGTATCCTAAAATCTGAAGCATCTGTTCAGGAGCTCAATAAATCTGACTGTTCTGGTATCTTTATCTGGGATATCAATATTCAAAAGCCTCCCTACATTCTGAACGTGCTGATTGCACCTTTTTCCTTACAGAAAATCAATTACCTTTCCCTTCAGTAGCAGAATTTTTAAAAGATACAATCCAGAGTTGAATTTCGCTCTCTGGTTCAACTTCTGGATGCTCTGTGTGTGTACAATTCTTCTGTGCCCCCTGTTTAAATTCAGGATAAGGTCACCAGTGTGCATCTGATGTTGTGCAAAAGCTTTTCCTTCCATTTCCTCACAGACAATATAATCAGGGGTGGGAGGGCTTTTATGGAGTTTCTCTTGGCTATCAGACTGGACTCAAGTTTGCCAAAGAGCTTTGAGCTGGTGAGGTTTTTTCTTTGACTTGGTTCCGCATTTCCGGCTCACCGAAGTTTGGGATTAGCATCCTTCTATCCCAGCCCATGTTCTGAGTGCTCATCTCTGCTCTTGTCGGCCGCCGCCCAAAAATTCCTCTTTTCCAAATTAAGTTAAAATGAGTATGTGTTGGTAGCAAGAGCAGGTAGGACCTTTCCTGCCCAGGCGATGCTGGGGAACAGTAAATGCCTCAGTGTTGTGCTGTTTGTGGGTGCACACAGACACAACTCTGCCAAAAACGTTCCTGAGACAGAAGCCCCCATTCCAGATGGAGTGGTCGGAGCACAGAAGCAGTGACAGATTGCCAAGGGATGTCAGATGTCCTTGAGTAAAACCAGCCAGGCTAAGGACTCACCCTTTCTGCTTCTCACGCACACACACAGAGTGAGAAAGTGGAGGTGCCCCTCACGTTCTCCAAGTTGCGTTTTTGGGAGCAGTCCCTGTGTTCAGGAGGTGGTCACTAGATGGCATCTTTGGGTACCAAATTTAGGGGGAAACCATCTCTAACGTTTTATTTGTACTCAGCCACGTTTTGATTCACCCTTATTTCTGCCTGAACATAAAAACTTAAGAAAGGACATGCCAGGATAGCAGGAGACGGGGGGAAGGAAGCATTTTCCTGTATTTTCTGTGCTTTCTGAGCAGTTTGGTTTAGCTTGAGTTCTAATAATAATGTGTAAACATTTTGGAATACTTATCTAAGTAAGATGTGTGGAAATTTTTAGATTATGTATTAATGCAGATCAAGGAATCTGTCATTTGGGTTTTGTTCTACACCCCTTAGTCAATCACTAGGAAATGTTCCAGATAAAATCACATGTTCAAAGCACTTAAAACTGAAAGCAACCAGTCAGCAGTTACCAGCAAGGATTTCCAGGTTAATATCAAAACAACTTCTGCAGCAAAGAAGAATAAGTCCAGCACTCGAATCCTTACAAATTAAGATGCCTTTTTATGTTTTTTTATATAGCAATAAGTAAAAGCTGCTATCCAAATTCTGTTTATTTGAAGGTAATGTTAATCTCTTCCCTAACAACAGCTGATAGTGAGGGTAACTCAGTAGGTGGCAGTCCTCTTAAGCCAAAGAAACAGTGTGAGTATCAGGGAATGGGATTTGAATGCTATCAAGTGTTTATTAAGCATTTCCATGTCATCTAAAGTCAGTATGGCTTGCATCTTTTATTTAGAGTCCTCCCAGCTACTGACACTTTCTTTTTCCTATCATGAGCTGTTTTGTAAAATTGTGATTATAACCCTCTTAATGTGTTTGAGGAAAGTTTTTCTTGCAGACTTCTCCAAAATGCTTGTCTGTGTGCCTAGAGTTTGTTTTCTTGCTTGTCACACAACAAGAGGGATCTGTCACTCACACATTACCCAGTGTTTTCATCTGAATTTTTGATAGGATAATCCTTAGAACAGGAATCAGAGTTCTCACTCTATAAATGGCCCGTGCTGTTAAAAATCTCCTCTTGCACTCTTCCCAAAGAACTTGACACCTTTGGGAATGGTGTCAGCTGCCTGTTTCATCCCCTGGCAAAGGTTGTCTGCCATGGATTTGTATCCCTGATGCTGTAGGATCCATCAAACAAATTGTTTCGTCCTCGTCAGCAGCATGAGGATTCAGTCCTCTTGGTTGCCATGGTGGAGAACAGATGTTATTTTTTTATCTTACCTACATGATAGATTTGTTACCCCAGCAGTGTGCAAACTATTTGAAAAGTAATGGCTTTTCAAAAAATACATTCGTTTGAAATTAAATAAGCCAGAGCTTTATTGGTGTAGAACAGTGTGAGTTCTAAACGTGTTCAATATAATTCCTGTTGCCTTCATTCCCCTGTGTGTTTGCTTTGCTCCCAGCGCCTTCCAAGGGGTGTCCAACCACTCTGCGTGAGTGTGTGCAGATACAATTTAAAATAAAGCCAAAGGAGTTGCTTATTTTCCTGAAAAACAGAAGGTGTTAGAGCCAAAAAGCTCTGATAACCTGCTTAAGCTGCCCAAGCAGTGTTGGTGGACTCACGGGAAGCTCAGGTATGAGCAGGCAGAAGGGAGATTTTGAGAACATTCAGGAATTTTTGGCAGTGTCCTTCTCCCATGTGTTTGGCCAGATGGAGAGTGTGGAGAAAAAATGTGGCAAAATAAAAATATTGCCTGGGAGGTCACTGAAGATGAGACCAAAGGGTGTCTGAGAGAAATGAATGGATAAATATTGGATAAATGTCCTATACCGCGGGGATGGTAATAAAAGCGAAAAATTCACACCAACTTTGCTGCTGCAGTTGTTTCCAACAGCTTCTGTGTGTGAAGGTGTGAGTGGATTACTCTTGTGGGTTTTATCCAGGTATAGATTGTATTTGTGTGATAATTCATGGAAGAGAGAAGCAGAGAAAACTGTTGTGTCCTGGGAAGGACTCAATATTTTAATTTTTTAAAAATTAATTTGAGTTCTGATTTTTCTAACTCCCTGAGTAGAAACTACTTTTTTCTTATGTTCTTCAGCTCCAGGTAGGCACCATCTGGTTTCTCATGGAAAAATGCTGCAACTGTGGTGATATAGCGACTTTAAAATTATTTATGAAATAGGGAAGGAAAAATGCACAAATTCTGGGAATATTTAATTGAGATCCTTAAACTTGTGAAAGTTCCTTGTGAAACTTCCTTAAAAAAAGAAGTAATGTACAAAAAGCCCTCTTCAGGGCAGGTCCCTTGCACCTCTTATTCCATCAGAAAGGATCAGAGGCTGGTTGTGTGTGGCAGGGATGCTGTTTGTATTGTGTTGGTCTAAAATAAACACGTGGGTTTTTTTTAATAGTCTTGTCCACTAGTAATAAATAAGGTTTTTAAGGATTCCATCACTTTGCATAATGTACTGGAAATACAGTCAGCGGAGTAGAAATAATTAAATGAAAAGAGAGTGGTTGATGGTCCTTTAATCTTTTTATGCGCAACATAAATGCCAAAGTAAAGTACACAACCCTAATAGCTACTTAATGGCCATGCAGGATGTTGTGCACCAGGCAAATAACTCTGGAAATGAAGAACTGCTGCAGAAAACCTTAAAAAGCATAGGAGAAAGCTACACAAGCTTTTACTGGGTGAAACCATAAACCAGATTGGAATGTGATATCACTTTATCGCTGCTGTGCTTGGCTGAGCAGAAATAACACAAAATCACCTTCTGTTATCTCGGGGATTCTTTGAGATCTTTGGTGATCAAAGGCATCACTTGGGCCTTCCAGTGTCTGTAACCTCACTTGTGGAAAGGGAAGGGATTGGATTCGGAGGTTGTGTCCGTGGCCGCAGCTACCAACTGCAGAGCTGAATAAATCTGCAGCTAAATTCTCCTTCCAAATGCTTGTGTGGCTATGGCAGGAGATCTCATCTTCCTTAATTGCTGCTGCTTATTCCAAGTGGTTCTGGCTGCTTTGGGATGGTGAAAATGCCAACAGTTAGGGTCGTTTTCTACAGTGTCTTTAGTAGGTGGCTCTTGCAGAGGAGGGCAGCTTGAAATGTTGATTTGTGCAGTGGAGCAAAAATTCCAGTGAGCAAAATTCCAATGAAAGTTTAGCTTGAAGGTCTGTTTATTATCTGTGATAACAGAGGGAAAGAAAACAGATCCATAAGTATTGTTTTTAAAATAGAACCAAAGTAAAACAGGAGAGACTTTGGCCTGGGAAGTGTCGTCTGGGATTTTTCATCAAACATGGATATACATTTAAATTATACTCACTTTATGAAGTTTAGAGGATTTTTTTTCTCCTGTCTATATTTTGTACTTCCCACAAAGCTGATGAGGCCTTTTCTTCTCATTCTCTAACTTCTAATCTGACTTTTTGGGTAAAGAAGTCCATTTCATTAGATCTCTAATTATGTACTTGGGAAACTCCTAATTTCTCTGGTTTTTTGGCTAATGACCACTCTGCTTCACTTCATATCGAAGCAAAATGTATGAGGGCTTTTGTTTCTTCAAGAATAAAGCAGATGGCATTCAGCACAACATCTGGGGGGAAAAAACCCCTCATATCTTTGAAGTGTTTTTAGTAAAGTAAACACTGCTAAAATGAAATGATGGATTGCTGGCTTTACCTAGAATAGCCCTGGATGGATGGCAGGTTGTTTGAGTTCCTACCTATTTTGAGTGTTTGGTATCTAGAGACAGGATTAGAAATTGATATGTGCAAGCAGCATTTCAGTTTATGACATTTTGTGGAGAAAAAAGCTTCCAAAAATCAGTCTTATTCTCACTTTTGGTTCTGGGAGGAGCGCTCGGATTCCCAGTCCTGAAAACACCTCAGTGGAGGTGGGCTGCTGCTGTCAACACACAACAATTCAATTGATTTTTGCGATTACAGGCCAGCAAAACAAAATGCACCTAAAGCTGGCAGAACTGCAGCGAACTCTAAATCCCACACTGTGAGTAGCAAATCTGCCTTTATCTGCCTCATTCCTGTTACCCATTTCTAGACGAGGCTTCTTCCTTTTAACAATGTTATCTTAAAATTCTGACCTCATAAGGTCCTTGAGGTGACAAGTTATCAACTTCAGGTTATGGGGTGGGGCAATGAGATTACCTAAAAGCAGTTATTTGTCCATTTTCTCCTGAAATGATTGTGGTGTGTGACAGTAACTTGAGGTGCCCTAGCAATCCTGTGAAGAATAATTAGACAGTGATGCATCAAAGAGTGATTGTTTAACCAGCTGGATCATTCTGAGTGTCAAAAGAGCTCTTCAAGCTGTGCAAATCATTAGCACTGGGTGGTGATTATGCCTTGTGCAGTTTGTGGGCAGGATTAGGGTAAATAATGAAATGGGATTTTTTAATTATGTATTTGGAGGATTAGATTTGCACGGACTCTTTGTGGATTAAGTTTGGATATGCTGAGATGCAATTTATATGTGAGAAGGAGATAAAGGAGAGGGAGCAGGGGGAGAAGATGAGAGTGTGAGTATCAAGCACAGAGAGATGGCTAATCTAGGTGGGCTTAATACACTCAATTACATTTTTAGAAAGGAATAAACCTACTAAGTAGAGATCTCAATTAAGTGCATCCCATGTTTGAGACACCACTGCAAAATATAAATTCACAAATTTATAATCTCTCCCACTTCTCTTTATTTGCCTTTTTCCATTCAAATTTGAGAGGTCATAAAGTCCACAATAACAAAAGCTTCTAATAGGTCAAGGCTGTATTTCCACATTTTCACACTGCAGGTTTGAGAGTGGTTTTGGGAGGTTCTGTATGTCAGTTGGGAGTTTCAAGCTTTTGACATAATTTCTCTTTAAGAAATACTCAGATGATTTGATTTCTTCAGTTATAACATTTTACAAACCTCATAACTAAAAATCTCATAAGTACAAAGATGCAGCATATTTCCTATTTTCTTATTAGTTTATATGCATTAAGCAGGATACATAATAGAGTTTCAGGAATATTTCAGTCTTAGGAGAATTCATTTCCATATCACTGCTTGCTTCCAAGAATTAGTAATTTAGGCTTGCAGAAAACATCTGGAAATTACAACAATTTAATTTGCCTCTCGTGCTTTTGTAACCTTTGGACACCTTGGAAACATGTTTTGACATTTCTGTAGCAATCAGAAAACGTACATTTTTATCATTCAATTTATAAGCTTAAAGCTCAGCTCCTTCTCCAGCTGCCCACCTTTGAATCAGGTTTATTGCCTTCCTCTGGTGTTTGCCGTGCTCTCTGGGGTGCTGTGTGCACTCCCTGTGCCTCAGTTGCCTCATTCTCTAAATTGCAAAGCTCTTCTGAGGAGAAACACCCCGAGGACTTAAAGAGTCATAGTGACTTGGTGAACGTTGACCCACAGCAATGTTTTCTTTTTTATTGTGATCATGTCAGGGATAATTTTCACTTCTAATTAGGCAATTTCATCCCAATTGCATTATTTGAATTATAATATGTTTCATTTTTGTAATATATGTATGTTCGTAGAGTTGCATGTTCAGATATTATTCCAAATTTTTTTTCACTTTTTTTTAACCTTCACTGGATTTTGGGAAAAACTGGACAAGCCACTCTTCAATTTAACCAGTGCACAATTAAAAGCCATCTAATTTTCTAGTGATCCATTCATGAGGGTTTCAAAGTGTGTTAAAAATAAAACTTCTTCCGTTTCTGTCACAGAAGAAGTCTAAAATCTTAACTTTGAAAACAATTTTACTGTCACGTTTAAAATAAATTCTTAATCTAGATTCAACTAAGTGATGGAAAATGAAACTTGAAAGGGTCTGGCTTGAGGTGTAGATAAAAGATTGTCAGATTTGAGAAGGAAGATCTACTTTCTGTTCCTTTTTTTGAAGACTTCAGCAGATGAAGAAAAGGCATTAAGTGAAATTGTAAGAACTAACACACTAAAAGCTAACAAAGGATAATAAATATATTTCAAGCTGATCTTTAGTATGATCTTTCAGTGTTCTTGATGTATACTTATGCCCCCTCCCTATTTCCCCCCCCATTCTGGTTTTTACATCCTATGAATTTGAGTCTAATTAATTAGACTTTGTTCCCAGTGGTGGCTTGGTGTCAGCAAGGAGAACCCCAAGCAGGTAAAAAACCCCAGTTCTCTGTGTCCTGAGTGCTTCCTTCAGTAGATGTTCCCAGTATAGCTGGAGAGTGCTCAGCTGTGGTCTAGAAATACCTCATTAATGATTTGAGAGGCCTTTTCCTGCACAAGTGTGTTTCCTCCTCCTCAGTTCCTCCTGTTTGGGGTCTAATTGTGATGTTTATTGGCAGAACCTGCATTAATTTCGAGTAGATTTGGCACGGGCACCGCACGTTCCTGGTGCACGCACAGGTAGCGCAGACAGCCGATGTCCAGTGTGTGCTCCAGGCTTTGGAGCAGCTCTGCTCCTTCAGCCACCTCACTTTTGTGCCCACTGATGGCCACTTGGGGGACATTTTCTGCCAAACGGGACACAGGCAAGCACAACTTGACAGAATTGTCATTTGAATTGGAAAGCTGTGGGGTTTTTGTCAGTGTTTATCTTATCAGCTCGTTCTTCAAGAGTGAGGGGAAGGGGGAAAATAATGGGACAGTAACACTAAGTTCAAGTAGTGTGAAGTAACTCCCAAAAGATTTGTTCAGATGCAACAGCACAGCCCCTGTTCCACAGCATGTGAGATTTTCCTGCGGGACATGAGGCAGGAACAGGTTGAGTCCAAAGCAGTGGGAATGGGGCTGGGGAAGGGCCTGGAGCACCAGGACCAGCTGGGGGGGAAGTTGTTCAAGCTGGGGACAAGGAGGATCAGGGGAATCTTCTCACTCTCCACAACTCCTGACAAGAGGGGCAGCCAGGTGGGATTGGGCTCTGCTCGCAGGGAGCAGGGACAGGGCAAGGCGAAATGGCCTCAAACTGTGCCAGGGCAGGTTCAGATTGGATATTAGGGAGAATTTCGTCATGGGGTTGCCAGGCATTGGAACCCACAATATTTAAAAGCCATGTGGATGTGGCACCTGGGGACATGGGTTAGTGCTGGATGTGACAGTGCTGGAGGAACATTTGGACTCGATGATCTCAGAGGGCTTTTCCAACCTTAATGATTCCATGATCCTATAACTCTGTGAAGAGTAGAGACCCAGCTCTGCTGAGCTGTGTGCTGTGCTTGCAGATGGGATGTTCAGTATTGTATTGATCAGAAATTGTATTTACATCAATTGTTTCAAGGCTCATCAGCCCTTTAATGCAGCTCAAAGCATTCACTCTCTTTTTACTCACGGAAATGACTCAAGTGAAGTCTCTCTGACCAGTAACGAAGTTAGAAGTTTTCAGGTGGATTTTTATTGCAAAACAAATGTGTGGCATTAACTCCATTTGTTTGTTGCAACTGATATGGTCTGACTTCACCGTGTGCTCGTTACGTGAGAAGTATTTTTATTGCATTTTCTTTCTTTTTTTTTCTCTCTTATAGGCAGCAAAAGAGTGGGTTTAAAAAAAATAAATAAAGCCATATTGTTTTTAGAATGCTGCAACAAAATATAGAAGTGATAGCTGTGGCACATTTCTAATAGCTGGGCTGAATCATATTCTGTTCCTCTAATGGCATGCGTAATTGCTCCAGGTTTTCAGGCGTCCTTCAGCCGTACTTATTTAGATTAGTGACTGATGCATTTCCATGGAAACCTGCAGCAGGGAAAAAAAACCCACCCTCTTGGTACAGCGTGGAACTGAAGGGACGTGGGCTTCGAGCCTCAGCCTGGAACTTGTGTAAAATGAGGCTTCTCGGTTGTGGTCAGCTTGGTTTGGGGTTTTGTTGTAGCTGTTCCCTGAAAAGGAAGAGGAGTTGCCAGCAGTGTTTTGTGTAACAATTTAGAGCACTTGTCAAATCCTACGGCCCTTGAAAAGCTTCAACTTTTTGAATGTAGTCATAGGAGTGCATTTTGAAGTGAAATCTCTGGGGTGTTTTACTTGGTGAGGATGCAGAAGCACACAAAACTCAAGTAAGCTGGTGAGAAACTGGCTGGAAGGTCAAGGTCCAAGAATGGAGTTCATTTTGGAGGTATTGTGTAGAGCTTTAATGAAGGATCACTGAGTTTTGAAGTGGTAGTGGCAGGAATGGCAGGGTTTTATAGGTTGTATATACATAAAGTACTCACCTCCATCACTAAAATGCCTGGAAAATAGAAGTACTTTTAAAAACTTTGCTCAGTACTATCACTTTTCTCAATACCTGGTACAAGCTTAATATGCATTGCCTAACATATAATGTCTCTTTAATTATCTGGTTTTTTAGTGCTTTCCCAGGAAAACTCGATTCTCAGCATTCTCAGCAATTCATTCTGATTTCCAGGAGTGTTTACAGTTGCAACATGGATATTCAAATGCTTTCTTTTAAAGTAATTGTCCTTATGTGTCTACACAATGCTGTAAGGGCAAGTGCCATCCATACTTTTTAAAAAGTAGAGATATTTTCAGATTTGGCTCCTCTTGTACTGCAGTCATCCTAATTATTTGGAATACCAGTGTAGGAGGTAGGAGTAGGCTCTCAAACCAATGGTGATAGTTACTCCTATTTGAAAATGAATTATCCTGTGGCCTGGCTCTGAATCCTGTGTTACTTAGCAGTCATCAATGCAAAGCATCTCTAACCATATCAACATATATATATATATGTATTTTATTTTATTATGATATCTATATATAGCCATATCTACATATTCTGACACAGCACTGCAAGTTCAGTCGATAAACTGTGGTACTCCTGTTAAAAGTGATGTGGTGCTTCTAAGTGATTTTTCTTTTGTATTTTTGACTTGATTTGCATGTTGTATTTTAGACACACTGAACAGTGTGGCAAAGCAGGAGTTCGTTCTGGTGAGCACGGAACTGTCCACATCCAAATCCACAGCTCCTGGTTCCACTCTCATCTTCCCCTCCTTGGTCCTGGGTAAACCTGGGTCCCACACTGCTTAGCCTATATCCTGCTCTGAGCTATTTGTTAGCTCTGACTGGAGTTACAACATTAAATCAGAAGTTATTCTGAGGCCCTTATGGCAGAAGTTACAAAGTACTCCTCTGTTTGTTGAGTTGTGGTCGTGTTTTATCCCCAGTGAAATTCAAATTGTGAAGTCCACGTGCACAATCAAGGCAGAGGAAAAAAAAGGGAGTGCTGTGGTGAAAATGATCGTGAGGTTCTACAAACTTCCCACGTATCTCCCATATTCAGCAGCTTCTTATATATTCAAAATTTTATCTATTATTGAAGGCAGAGAATTTGACAGATCATTGATCCTAAGTACAGCTGGGGAAGATTTAGATTTGAATGGAGCTTCTTGTAAGGGAGGAAATTGAGGGGAAACATTTGTATCACCATTGATGATAAAAGTCCATAATAACTCTTGTTGAAACTTGCTGTACATGAAAATTAATGATTTTTGAAATTGAATAGAAGAATGGCTTTCCAGGGCCTGTTTTTCCTTACTCAGCCCGAAATAATTCCCCATCTGTTCTTCCCAACTCAGAGTGCACAGTGACCTTCTCCGAAGCAGTTGGTTGTCTGTGTGGGGCTGTAAACATGTCTCAGGTAGGAATAATCCCTGGTGTGCCAAGCAGACCACAGAGCTCCTTCACAAACCTCTCATGGAATTTCCCTAAATTTAAGGCAAAGTCACTGAGTCAAGGCAAAGTCATTAAGGCAGGTTTCACCTGGCACCTGCCCTTTGCTACAGGCCATCATTTTTGGTTATGCTGCTGCCATCAGTGAGAGCACTGATACTTGCAGGAAATACTCGAAATATTTGCTGGGGAAATGAAAAACGGGAAATAAGGTGTTATAAGACATTTATACCACAAATCAGTTCTAAAGAAGAACATCACACCACCTGAGCTTTGTAAGTGAGCAAACCATCCTGACTTTCAGGATAAATAATATTTGCAACAGATAATACTGCCAGTAGGCAGCTCATCAAGACTCCTTTATTCTCCCTGAATTTGAAAAACAAGATGCCTTTGTTTATGTGTGCAGGAGCACTTTGGGATTGACACAGAGAGCTGTTTTTTATGAGGCAAATGTACAAATTGTCAGGCCACAATTAAAGGTTAAGCAAAGTGCACTGAAGTTGCTTCATTTTGGCCTGGCTCTATAAAAACTGAGTATTTCGGCAGTGATCAAACTAGGTGCAAATGGACCTATGTTCAGCTGCTGGAAACTCTGAGGTCAACATCCAGCTTTTTACAAGCTCTTCACTCTTTTAGGATTTATTTCACTCTCTAAAGGAAAAAGGGGAAAAAAATCCTTCCTCTCCCAATTAATTTGTTTTCATGACATCACCCAGAGCTGTGTCTGTGCCTGTCCCAGACACTGAGTGGTTTAATCGTCTGCATCATCTGAGACCATGGACACAAAGCTGCCTCACATGGGATGGAAATGAGGGGCAGAGGGAATGGACACCCTCAGAAACCCAATAGGAGAGCTTAGGGAAAGATCAAGCAACCATCACCATGTTTTGAAAATATTCTGCAAATTCTGGCTGCAGAACTCCAGAATGATACGAATAGCTGGTAAAGTTGTTAAGAGGGTAAGAAGCAGATGTTTCCACAACTGCTTGCTGGGGTTTTTTTCGGGTATAAGTGAGCTTTTTGTTAAATTAAAGGGAAAACTGATGATATGGGAAGCGCTGTTCTTCCATAACTACCTCTCCAGCAGGTCTAAGGTGCATATTTCAGTTATTAAGGTTTTTCCTGCAAACAAACTTGCTGATTCACTCCATTGATCAGCCATTTCAGCATCCTTTGTGGGTAAACGAATTCACTGTATTCCAGCTAATCTTCCTCTAAGGAGGCAGGAGGGAATCAACACTCAGTCTTCCTTTCTTTCTTTGAAAATAAGATTTAGTAGGGAAAGGGGGAAAAAAAAAAAAAAGGGAAATGCGGGAGGACATCCAAGGATTTGCTATTCCAGTCAAGTTGTCCTTGAGACATTTTTATGCTTATGCTCAAATCTGAAAAACTTCAAAAACCACATAAGATTTGTTATTTCTCAGCTTTAACTAAAAGAAAAATTGGTTGAGAGCATCACACTGAGAACTGAAAACTGAGCATTGGGACTTAAAAAAAAAAATCATCCACAAACTGAAGCAGAAGAAAGTGAACCATGAATTAAAGGTTTTCATTAATTTACCATTTATAATGCCTTCATCATATGTTTCTTTTCCCTTGGTCGTCACAATTTATCTCTTCAAATGAAGCACCAATGTTTTTACCTCAGATTTGCAAAGATGTGAAGAAGATAATTGTTGTTTCATCTGAATTCTTGGGTGGTACATACCTGCAGATTTCACTTTCATGGGTTTTAATAATCCTTTATCAGAATCAATGATCTAACAATTAATAGAGAAAAATTCCATTTCTATTTCTTCATCCCATTTTTTTTGTACATTTTTTAGAATCCGTTATCCTACTCTGTGTGATTTGGAGAAGGATCCCTGAACTTCATCTTTCCTCTGGCTCAAATGAAATGCTCAGAGAAAGAAATAAGAAATATCAGGTTAAACAGTTGTATCAGAGGCCTGAAAAAACTTCTCACTCATCACCGTTTTAGTGTACCATATTTAATAGAAAATCCAGTTTTGATGAATCTCTACTTTCTAAGGGGGAAAGGGAATAAGTAAAATAACTTATTGAGACTTCACAGTTTGCGGTACAAAGAACATTTTTATCTTTGAATGTGATTATTTTCTGGAGCATCATTTGATATGGCAGATTCTTTTATATACTTGGGATAGAAAAATGCATGCTCTTCTTAGTGAAGTTTTCAATTCCATGAACTTTTTCTCCACTTTTTCTTATGGCCAAATTTGGATCAATTTAGGGAGAAACTCCTGAAATAGGTGCCCTGTCTTGTTGCAAACCAGCACAAGTATCCTTGAATTGTGAACTTCTGCTGACTCTGTGTATTATTAGACTGTTTTCCTCAGCTCTGAACGGCTTCTGGTCTAACCATCAACAGAAATGGTAGGGAAAGGGTTTTCCCCCCAGGAAGAGGAGGGTGCAGAGGGAAAACCTTAACCTCTGCCACTATTTTGGGTGTTGCACATGCAGAAAGCTGGACCTGAACTGTCTGGCAAAGAACATCTGTAACTGATGGGTGAAACATCTGTCAGGGCTGTCCCTGGGCAAGAGGGAAGGAAGAGGGAAAAGCTGCCTGCCTTGGGGTGCTGATAAAACCCAGCTTTGCCCACCAGGGCTGTCCCGAGGGAGCCTGCTGCCTCCCCAGTATCACACCAGAAATTCTGCTGTTCCACTCCCATTCCCTTTGTTCATGCCATGGACACCTCGCTGACTCCGAGCCTTTCCTGGAGCGCTGGCAGGGCTCTGCCAACATCCCCACTGGCAGCACATCCCCACGCAGTTTCCTTGGAAACACGGCGCCGAAATGCCCTGCAAGGAGCAGCGGGGAGGAGAAAAGGAATAAAAACACTTGCTTTGGGATTTCCCCCCCCCCCTAGTTCTGTACTCTTCCAATTCAATATTAAATATGTGAGCAACCTAGTCCAAGCAGGAGTGTCAGGGTGGGAGTTGGGCTGGCTGGAACAGGCCCCCAGTCGTTATGTGGACAGAAATAGGGCAAGAGTGGCCTTATCTGTGTGGATTGGAGTCCAAATTTTATTTCTTGCTTTTCATGGCAGTCATTTTTCAGCTTTTGATAATGTCTGCAAGCTCAGTTGGAGTCCTGTGGTCACTTGTGAGACTGAGACAGTGAAGCTACAGGAAGTCCTACATTTATTTGGAGGAAAGCCCTCACCACTCCTAAGGTGGAAAAAGGAGGAAATGTTTTCCACCTACACTTTCTCAATGCTCACCTCTCTTTGAACCCTAAAACTTACATTCTGGAAGTGCAGGGTTTGAGCCTGTTGCTCGCTGAGATGTCTGCAGCAATAAATGATTCTAATAAAGAAACAGCTGGGGCTTTATTGTTTGCATGGCCACTATTGCCCAGGGCACACAGCTTATTTCTGCTGCAGCTCCAGTAGCTTCAGTGGAAAATGGACCAGGAAAAATATTGTTCTGTTCTTATGGTATTTACTCTGGTAAAATATGGGCTTCTCGAGAAATCTAGACATTTCAAGTGATATCCCAATGTTTCTCTTTTCTGTCAATGTAAAGGAAATAGCACCGTTTTTGCAAACCCTGGTGTTTTGTTCTACCTCTTAGAAAAACTTTTTGAACTGATCCAACTCGATGCAATGACTTTTCTTCTGTGGTGACAGATGTTCCTTTCAGTAAGAATACAGTATTATTAAAATAGTTTATTTATTTCTGTTAAAATAAAGCTGCTAAATAATGTTTTTCTAGACCTTCTTGTCCATCTCTTCTTGCTGGTCTTTCTAATCTGTCTGGAACCAAGTTTAAGAAGAAATCCTCAAAAGATTCTGTGGATAAAACCTTCTTAAATGATTGTTATAGGGTAGTTAGTCTTAGATGGTCCTAACTTGCTGCAAAACATTTTGATAAAGAGTGCAGGTCCTAAGAAAACCTGGGACATAAAAATGGGTACAAATCCTGGGAAACCTGGAGCTAACCCCTTGCTGCTCATATACCTAGAATAGTGTTCCTATGCTATATTTGGCTTGAATTCAGAAAAGCATTTGTTAGGCATTTGCCTATGGATTCTCTGTGTTCTTTTGTCAAGTCAGAGAATGGAATCCGTTTCCTTTTTCAGTCCCCAGTTCATGCTGATGGCACATTCCTGGTCCTCCCCGTGCTTTCAAGTGCCTATACTTGTGCTGTTGATAGGGCAGCCTGGAATCTGAGGCAGAGGTGAGGCCGAGAGGGTAATAAGAGAACTTAACCCAGTAGCCTGGGAAACTGCGGCTTAGCCTCGAGTTCAAGGCTTCTGTTTTCCCAAATAATCCCTGTGAATCCGACTGCACACAAAGGGGTGGGGGCAAGCAGAGGGGTGGCAGATCCAAGCTGCAGCTGAAGAGTGCTGGCTCTGCAATCCTGAGGAGCTGAACAAAGCTCTCTGTCTTGCTGTGCCTCCCCGTCCCTCCCACCCACTTTGTATTCCTTCTAGCGCTGAAATATCATGCTACAGAAAACAGATTCTGCAGGGGAAACATCTGGTTCCTTAAGGCTCAAGCAGTTGCTTTAAGATTTCAAAATATTCTTCATCATGATTTATTTCTTTCAGTCATTTCTGAGGGACTTCTGACAACAGGCCAGGGGGAAACTCTAAATGGAATCCAAGTTTATGATTTTCTGTGTTTCTTCCGTTGATGTGTCTTGGTATTAATCTGATTTTGGAAAAACATGGAAAAACAATGTTGCTTGATGGGGAACAGACTGCAATTTGTGCAGTAGGAGCAGGAATTTTTGGGTAAAGGAAAGACCTCTTAGGCAGAAAATACAGGTTGTAGGTGAGTGACAAAGGGACAAAATAAACTAAACTATCGAGTAGAGGTCACATTATTATAGGGATTTTCTCCATCTCTGGCCATCGTGTAGGATGGAGGCTGGCTGGTCTCTACAGAACGTATATAAACATGAATCTTTTTGGTTTTTCTTAGCACTGCTTTTCTTGGACCTTGCAAATTGGTGCACAGCTCTGAAGAAGTAACTTGCTCACTCTTTAGCTGGCTGCGATGTGCACATACATTTTCAGCTGGAATTTCTCTGTATTATGGATATATTTGCATCAATGCCTCCAGCTGAGGGCACGATCCAGTTCTGTGTCAGCTGCACTGGTTTAAGCAAGGCAAGATGCATTTTGCCCGCTCTTCCTCCCAAAGTCTGTCTCCCAGGATTTTCTCCTGCCCCTTGGCTGTGTTCAAAGCCCTTTCATCCTTGCTCTGATGTTCTTTTCCTCTCTGCAGACTTGCACTTGCTCATTTGACAGCACCAGCTCCCTCAGTCATTTGTAACATCCTTAAAAGCTGTTCCAGGGAGGTGCTGTGCCTCGAGGGCTCTATCTGCCTTGGAGAGCTGATAAATCTGTTGGGATGGTGTCAGGCTGTCCTTCCATGGAGAGTCCCTCAGCTGTGCAGAGGAGAATTTCATGATCACAATCCAAACCAGAAACTTCCCCATCTGATTTTTGATGTCTCTTAGCCAAACCGCATTGGAGGACCAACCTGTAGTTAATTTAAAAATACTGATTTACATACTTTGCCTATTTTCCCAACCTTTCCAAAATGTGTTGCTGGTTTTTCTTATATTTTGCCTCTTAGCTGTAAAAGAACCAAATATTGGACATGAAAGTTTTTGCCATGGAGTATGTGAGTGGGGCTTTAAAACTTGTAAATGATGTGATTCATGATCTCCAAGAAGTTCTCCTTATTCACTTGATGTGTCTGATGTGATAAAAGAATATCTCCAAAGCCATTGTTTTTTTCCCAAAATGCCTTGAAATGACATTAATTCACTGCAAGGGAATATAAACAAATACTTCAGCACTTGATTAAGAAATACAGGAGTATTAAAAGTTCTCTTTTCTCTGTGCAGAAACACGAACAGATAGAACAAAGAAGCTGTTTAGACACTACACAGTTGGATCCTATGACAGCTTTGATGCTTCAAGGTAAGAATTTTTCCTTTGGGTTGCAATCTGTTCACAAAATCTTCCGGGGTTTTATTTGTTACTTTTGGATTTGGCTTTGGAGGGGAAGAGGGAAGCAGATCACTAAACAGAGCTTCTCAGGGTATCATTTAACTTCTAAATTGGTTTTTATTGCAGTTTGCTTTGTTCATATGGGATGGGTCTACAAAATTCGGAAGCAGTGAAGTCATGAGTGTCACTGTTTTGTTTTGTGAGTGGTGAGAGAGATTTGTTGTTCTGAACAGTATCCTTGGAGCCTGAGTAGAACAGAAGCTGCTGGAAATGAGAAATTAGATTATTTATTTGTGGAGGATTCATGATTTTTAAGCAGGTTCTTCTCCCACGTGGATATACCTTGAACATACAGCTGACTCCTGGTAGAAAGGATGACCTTTAGAACACAGAACCTCAGTTAGCATTTGATGTCTTTTTAGGGAAATTTTGGTGGCATACTGGAATTATGTTTTTCTCCTCACTGTCCAATTACAGCTTGGATTTGTTTTTTTTTTTGTTTTCAACCAAACCACATTTATTGTAGGAGAAGAATTCTGAAATATGTAAAGCAATGGCAGAGTTTCCCACAGCACAGTATTTAAAAAAAAAAAAGTGATAACTGTTGGTTTTGTTCTCTGATCTTAGACTTTGTTCTGAGGCTCAGACATAGTTTCTATGTCAGCTGAACAATTTGGGGATGGAGTTCACTGCTGGACATGATGTGATTGACTGGGGGAGTCTGATGGTGATAAAGTTGTCAAGAGAAGCTCTGAGCCCACACTCTGAAAAAAGGAACAGCTCTGCAGACCAGACTCCCTGTTTACTGGGGGCATTTGCAGCCAGAAGAGTTGGCTTTTTGCAGGGTTCTTTGAGTGATCATGAGTCTACAAAATTCATAGCCTTGTCTGTATATTTCAGGGTGAATGGATAGGGTTGTTTCAGCGAAACAGAGAAGCTGTGGCTGCTCTGTGTTGCCTCAGAGATACCAAATAATTCCTCTTGGAAACCTCCTGCTACTTTCTAACAGCAGATTTTTTTCATTAGAAAATGTCAGTTCCATCAAAACCTTCCTTTTTTTTTTTTTTTTTTTTTAGGGTTGCTAGTTTATTTTTGTATTGTTTTGGGTTTTTTTTCTAAAGGTACTGAGTTTGGCAGTGCAATGGTAAAGCTCTCAGAAATGTACCTGATTCTGGACTGAGCAGGAGAGATAATGAGGAAAAAGTGAACTTTTGTACGGCCTTATATAAATTAGTTCTGAAGTGTGTCTGCAGTTGATATCTATTAATTGGCTGAGCACAGGGAGGAAAAGCAACAGAGTTCTCCTGGCAAGGTTTGGAAGAAAACTCTCCTTGAGCTTCCATAGAGAATCTGAGACCCACTGGATCCATTTTGAAGAGTAACAGTGGACATTGAGAGGGAGAGGGAGGAGAAGGCAGAATGAATGAGAAATGCCAAGAAATACAGTGGAAAGATAGACTTGCTTAACACATTTCTTCAGCAAAGTATGGTAAATCTAGAATTTTTGTAAAGTAACACCAGGAAAACTGAAAAAAACCAGTACCACACCAAGGTGTGTTTCAGGTACTTGACTGAGGCTGCAAATCAGCTTTTTGTACCTCTGAACGGTGATCTCTGGTGCTCACGTATTGCTGCTAAGCAAAAAGAATTTGCATTTCAGAACCTGTCTGCAGATTAGTGTCTCTTGGTGGTACATCCAGATTTAATTCCTCACAAGGGCTTCTTCAGGGAGGGGAATTATTCAGAGGCAAACAAGGTGTGAAAGTGAGAGCAATTCTTGATATTTCCAGATTTGTATCGCTTTGATTACTTTCTCTGTTATCGTTTCCTATCAAAGTAAGGGGAGAATACATTGGAACAGATTCAATGCTGGCAGCAAAGGTTTCATAAACATTTGTCAGAAGGCAACTGTGTGCTAAGAACAGCTCTGAATCCAAAGTATTAACAAAGCTGATCCAGTTCCTTTCTGGAGATGATGTGGGGGAGTGAGGGGAAGTGTCTGCTCCCTTTTCTCTTTCCTTCTCCCTCCCAAAGGGCAAAAATTGCTGAGTAGAAACACTCTGTTCAGAAATCTATATTAATGGGCTTATTCACATGCAGGAAAATACATTGTACACGGCATTTTTCATCTTGAGGAAAATGTGCAGCTTGAGTAATGGAGGTTCATTAAATCCTATTTCAGCTTTGCATAAGAGATCAGTTATCCATACATTAACTTCAGGAAAATGGGTAGGATGCTTACTAATATGGGGAAAGGCACTGAGACTTGCTTGCCCCTGCAAATAGTCACTAAATATCATAGAAATATAATAGAATATTTGAAACTACCAGGTCTGATGTATGATCTGCTTTAAATGCTGATGACATGCCCTCACAGGGAAGAATTTCTTCTTGATGTCTATTCCTTTTCAGTTTAAATCCACACTCCTCATCCTAAAGAGCAGATACACCACTAAAATGGCAAGGGGATAATGCCAGACTGCTCTGCCACATCTCTGGACTTCTCTGTCTTCTCTGTATTTGTGGTCAGCAGTTCATTCAAAAGAAATTATTTGTAGGGTGCAAACAAATTATTTCATCAAGGCTGAATTCCAGTTTAATAACAGAAAATCTTGCTAAGGCATAGAATGGATGTTTGAATTAAAAAAAAACAACTTTATTAAAAAAAAAAAGAAAGCTAAGGTAAACCTTTAGAAATTATAATTTTTTATCTGCTTTTTAGTTTTAATCAATTTTCTCATGATAGGACAGTGGATTGTTGTCAGGAAAATCAAAGAAGTTATCAAATTAAAATATGTGGAATTAATTAGTTGTTTAATTTCAAATGTAAAATGTTTTCACCCTTTTAAATGTAATGGGACTGATAATACAGTGATAACTTACTTTTATATTCTGGAGACATAAATCACGAGACAGTTTGGTGCTATGTAAAAATGGTAAACTTGGTGTGGTGGAAAACATGATCCATTGCCTCCATGAATTTGGGAACTTTAGGACATGACAGTGGGAGCTTTTCCTACTGTATTCATTGCATCATCTCCCACCCCCAGGAGAATAGGGCAATAGCAAAAGTCAACAGCATAATTGAATGCAGTGCACTCTATGCAGATAAATGTGAAGTTTCCTGCCTGGTCTATCTTCTCTTCACAGAATTATCGACTTTCACATGGGTGTTTTCCTCTCCCCTCTGTAACTGGTTCCAGGCCCTGCAGGGGAGAAGTTTCCCTGGTGCCTTTCCTTGACATCCCATGGCTCCAGCAGTATAAGAATTCACAGGGGAGGATGTGGTGACGAATAATCTTTTTCAAAGGCTTGTTGCCACCAAGTTAATGACACGACCAAATTGATTTGCCTTATGGTTTTTGTTCTGTTTTTCAGGAGGAACAAAAAGAGGAAAATTGTATGGTGTAGTCTGGGAGGAATGTATAAGAAAGCTTAATTGAAAGCTTAATTCATTAACCCTACTGTCCGTATCTGGAGCCAGGTGGCAGCGTCTGTGTCTCACGAGTGTAGAAGCTGCTGGAGCAACTCTTCAAAAACCAATTTACATACAAACACCTAATAAAAACCTGAGAGATCCTTCTCAGATGTTCTTTCCAGGCAATTCTCTGGTGCTGTTGTCATCTGTGCTGTCAGATAGAGCAGCCTAAGCTTTAATCCTGAGCGGCTCAGAGAGGCTCCTTGGCACAGCTGAAGCTGTCTGTCCCTGTAACTCAGCATGCTGTGGAGAGATTTGTTATTTTTTTACGTTTTTCAGCTCACAGAATGTGCCTGTTGGATACCTTTGTCCCAAAGTCATGATGTAAAAGGTGCTGTCTTGCTAGTTTGACATTTAGGTGTATTACACACCTTTTTTTTTAGTGGAGGTTCTGAATCTGATAGAGAAATATTTACCTCTGGTTTGAGATCTGGTTTCATGTGGATATTTCACATAAATAATCCTCCTTCTAGAGAAATGCAGTTGCTCATCTCTTTAAATACAGATTTTAAATAATCAAATACAGATTTAAAACCGAAGGAAAGTTTTTTTGTGGAATTCCGGCCATTGCAAGCGGTGAGGAATGTAACACTGACAGGGAGAAAAGGGATTTTCTCGTGGTTATGGTGGCCCTGTGTTCCTGGGGTGGGGAATTTGGCACATGTGCTTGCTGAGTGCTGCTTGCCTGGCAGCAATCCACTAAATCCTGGCAAATGGATCCTTGCAGAAATGGAAGGAAGGTATAAGAGCTGTTGTTATATTTTCCATCCTGCTTCCCACATTTTCTTGTTGATTCTCCCCAGGCAGAACAGTGAGAGAAATTTTGTTCCATAGAGAATCAATGGGGTTTTCTGCATTGGGGTTAAAACTAGATGATATGGGATTGGAACTGAATGATCTCTAAGGTCCCTTTCTACCCAGACCATTCTAGGATCCTATGAACAGATCTTTTGTTTGTTTGCTGTTGGATATCACCACTCCCACTGTCCTAATGTTTCCTGGGAAGTCTGTACTGTCCAGGTGATCTCTTGAAGGAAATGGGAGTAAGGAGATTTAAATGGTGCTGTCCACTCCTAATAAATCCACAACTTCTCTTGCTGTATTCTGAGATTGATAATAAGTGGAAAGTGATTTTACTGCTCCTCATACCTGCAGGCACATATTTTAAACATAATCCTTAGTTTCCCCTGGTGGAAACAAGTCAAACCAGCAGCATTTTAACTTTTTTACCTATATGCATAGCTCAGGTTTTGCCTAGAAGATGGTAACAAAAATATCTGAGTGTGCTAATCATTGTAATTAAATGTAACCATGTGACACAGTGATGTGATTACATCTGAAGGCTCTTTGAGATTTTAATGATATAAGATCTCTGCAGATGTGATATCATGGTTCTTCTGGGCACAGGAAACAGTCTGCACCAGCCAGAGTGTAGAAAAAAGGCACATAAAATGTTTTGTGTGCATGTAATCTCACCTGATGTTGAAAGTTATTTTGTTGGACTCGCCTGTTGTCTGTTCTGAATTAATTAGTTCACAGTGAGTGTAACAGTCTGATGGAACTGAACTGCTCTTCATGGGAGGCAGAAAGGCAAGGGTAGCTCAGTTTTAATACCTTGTGCTTCATTAACCTGAGGAACATAATTTATAAAATTTGAAGACTTGCATATGTGTTTAAGCAATAATTAATGCATTGTAGCCATTGTGGAGCAGCTGGAGATGTAAAATGTGAGGTTTTTCATTTACAATTATTTAATTTCTAATGAAAATTCCTTTAGTTGCTGATAAACAACTTTGCACTTTGCTTCCCCTGTTGTTGTGTGACGTTATGATGGAGCTTTTTGTGCTGGCGACTACAGCAAATATTGAAAGGAATTGCTGAAATAGGAGGTAAAAAGCGTGTGTGTATGTGTGCATCTGAATTGTGGTAGCTTTCCATCTAAACCTGTACTATAATTGCACTATTAAAGTCTAAAACAATTACAGTGAGTTGCAAAACTCTATACTGAGCAATAGAAGTTTCCATTAACTTGTAAGTGCATTTTTAAGTTGTTTGCTGCCTTGACAGTGAAGTTGGCTTAACCCACTTCAGTAAGATTTCATACTAATGGTTTGGTAATTAATGACTAAAATCAGTCAGGAATTTTCTGGGCCCGGTGTTTGCCTAAATTTTTAGTGATAAGTGTTAGCAAAGAGAGTTCAACAGCTAAAAGAGAAATACACAGCCTTTTCCAAATCTAGAATTACAATGCTCCTTCAGAAAAACTTTCAGGATCTACCTCTAGTGCTAGTCCAGACTTAACTGTGTGGCTGTGGCAGAGAAGATGCTGCTTGCAAGGGCTGGGATTTGGGGGCTGTGCCATTTCCTGCACAGCAATTGGTACTCCCAGGCTCAGCAGGATTTCCTCTGCAACTCCTCCGGCTGGATGCTGGAGCACAGGATGGATTTAAATGTCACCACTGAAAGCAGCAGCCCGTGTCCTCTGCATGGGGGGGAATAAAGTGGTTTTGGGTTTTTTTTTAAATTAGAATAGGGGAAATTAGAAAAGAAAGGAAAATAAAAAGGAGTGGAGTTGCAGCAAGAGAAATTTGTGAGGGTGTGCCACCAGGTTGGTGAGAAACAAGAGCCACACATTCAGAGCAGAGGAAAATAGGACACTCAGATTGGGGGGGGGTGGGGGGTCTTTTGAGGGAGAAAGGAGAATGGTTAGGTTTCTAACAGTCAGTGTTTCCCATTCCTGTGCCCCAGCCCCCGTGATGATTTCATTCCCTGCTCCAGGGCACGTTTGGCTGCTGTGCTCTCACCTCATCACCAGATGAGCAAAGCCTCCATATGGTGCCTCTGGTTGGGAGTGATGCAGTTGGAAGTTTTGGCAGCCCAAAGTGGAACAAATAACTGGTGAGCTCGCACTGTGGGCTGGCCTCCAATGGGAGCAATGATTTCAAGCACTCTTTTTTCCCACCCCTCTTTCCAGCCAGATTTTCACAAATATTTGTTGCATTTGGAGAATTTGATCTATGAGGTGAAATTCTCAGGGTGGCTGGCAGGCAATGCATGTGTTTTGTTCCTCTTAAAAGATGAAGCGATCCAAAGTAAGAAAGGGGTGGATTTTCACGCTCGCTCACTTCCGTGGTGCAAAAGGAAGATGGTGGGAGGAGGGTGACTTGTTTGTCCTGGGACAGCCCCGATGTGCTGGAGTTGTGTTTCCCAACAAACCCAACAAAGAGGGAGCAGCTAAAGAGCAAACAAGAGCTGCTGTTGGAGTGTTCACCTGGACTAAAGAAGGTCTGGGCACGAGTCACATTTGTGCCGGACTTAAACCCCTGCCCCAAGCTGCCGCTGAATGCCAAGAGCCTGCTGGACAGAGCAGGTCCTTCAAAAGTGTCCTTCTTTCCCCGAGCCAAGAGCAGATGCTCTGCGCATCCCTGTGGCTGTTGGGGAGTGCGGGTGGGGCTGCTCCGTGGCAGTGATGGGCAGAGGCACCCATTGAGGAGCTGGGGATGCTGCTGGGGGCTCCTGCTCTCTCTAACACAAAATGTGATCCTGTTTTGGGGAGAAGTAATGTCTGACAAGGACTAAAATGTGTCAGCAAAAGATTTGCTTGAAGGAAAGCAAAGATTTGCTTTAGTGTTACACTAAAACTGATTTCATGGCAAAGTTCTGAGCAGAGGAACAGCGAGTGTTAAATGTGTGCACTACGAAAAGGTGGCAGCTGCGTTTTTAGGAAAAAAAAAAAAAGACCATTACCCATGTGTCTTCTAATGTCTCTACTTTTTTATAGGGCACAGGTAACAGAATTAGGAGTTTGGTGCTACAGCTGGAAACCAGGGCTGATATTGAGTAGATTGTGGGATCCTTTAGATCACCCTGTCCAAGCCGGAAGCAGTTTACCTATAACAGAGGTGGTTTATACCTCTACAGTAAACACTTCAAATGCCAGAAGTTCTGAAATACGCTAAACTTTATGTATCAGAATTGAGTTGAAATCATAAACCAACATTTTTACCCTGTCTCCAGCACACAGAAAAGAAAAGCTTCATATTCCCAGAAATTCCACATCAGTGCAACCAACGAGCAGAATGTGAAAAGGCAAGGGGGCAATAAGGAGAGGTTCCAGTTCAACATTCACACAATTAAAAGATGTAATGGCCAATTTATTTAAATTGCAAAGTCAGGGATTTTTCACTGATACCAACATTTTGGGCTAAACTGGTCATGCTTTGACAAAATTACTGAAAATTATGATGCTGGTAGGTAGGAGAGCTGTTAAGATGGACATTTCTCAAGCTATCTTGCAGGTAAGCAATATTTGGAATAGACTTAACATAACTCAAGGGCTTAGTGCAATTAGACAAATGGAGAGGGAGAATTTATTTCAGAAAAAAAGGTAGAGTTGCTACCTCCTTTCTGATGTTAATGAGACTGTAACGTGAAGCAGTGATTAGTCGGGATTTTAAAAGGGATATGTGAAAATTAAACCGTAATTCACGTCACCTCTACAGGCCTTCTGTGTAAAATCCTAGAAAATCAAAGTTTCTCACTGTACACTGTATTTTTAAAGCTCTTTGAGAAGAATAAAGATGTTTTCAGAAAAGCTTTATGCCTTTGGTGAGGCCTCATTTGTTTTGAGACAGAACTACAAACTTACTTGTAAGTTATATACTAAAGGCATAACATTTTTAATCATAAAAATTTGCAGTGTGTTTAACACTGATTTAAGCACTGTACTCTTCTGTACAGTGTAGACTTTTAAGTGAAATACATCTGTAAAGCTGAAATGAACAGTCAGGGCTACTCAGACTCCTTGTGGTTAGAGCTGTAATTATTTCCCAAGGGATGCAGGACAGGAGGATAATTCCTCCTGCTCATCACAGCAAACAAGGTGTAATGGAAAACCTGAGTGATCCCTTAAAACTACTTTGAAACTGATGTTTATCACCAGTCCTGAAATCACCTGTTTCTATCCCCGATTTCAAAGTTTATCTTTGTTTAGACTCTCTTGGAGCAAGTGGAGTTATGATACCAAAACATACAGTGAGTTTAATAATTGTTTTAAAGACTTGCAAGGTCAAACTGCTACCTTAAAAGCCTTGTAAGACATTTAAAAAGCATTAATAAAACACTTTCTGTTTGTTTTCTTTTAAACTCAAGGTGTGACTGAAGTTCCTTGCCTTGTTCTGCCTTAGTTACTTGTCCTGTTTGATAACCCTGAACACATTCCTCTGCTTGGTACTGAGGTTGTATGTAATAATAATGACCAACTTCAGCAAAACCAGCTGGAAAATTATTAATTTTTAAAAAAATCTAAGAAAGCAGTGGTTTTAATATCTATAATGGTTATTCCTTTTATCTAAACACTTTATATATTAAGATGATTAGGAGGAAAATTCCTGTTACTCTGCGGTTTAGTGGCAATATCGGGGGCTGGAACTGCAGCTGGTTTGGGGTAGGAAAATACAAACCTAAACAGTAAAGTGTTTATTAGATAAATATTCTGGTTACCTAACCATATGGCAGTGTTTGGACAGCCTATTTGCTCAAGGCTCATTGTATTAGCAATGAATATTAATATTTTCACAGGCCAGGCTCGCATTGCTCAAATGCTTGATAATTAAAACTGAAAATTGCTGATAAGTGTCAGGTGTAAGTGGAGTGTGCTGGAGCCCAAAATATTCCTGTGCTAGGTGGAACATCTGTGTGAAGTGGATTGAAGGACTCTGTGCTATAAAACTCCTGTTCCATAGCAGAAGGACTCTTGCCTGCGTGTTTCATGTCTGGTTTTTATTTTGTCATGTGTGGTATTGGAAATGACTGTTCATTTTCAAAAGACAAATTAGTGAATATAGAGGAATTAAGCTTTTCTTTTCTAAGCTCATTTTGCCACTCTCCTCACCTCCCAATGATTTTTTGTTTTCTCCCTACCAGTGCAGATGTGAAAGAATAATAACACTTCTCTTAAAAAAGGCTAAAATACTGGTTTTGTTATCGATATATCAATATATCCATACATATGGTGCATACATACCCTACATATATGTTTAGGATTATGAACTTACCACTAATTTTTTTATTCCCTTCATATCCTGAGATCCCTACATAATATAGAATCAGACTTTTACTGGACGATTTCTCTTTCCATGAAGTTATTTGACTTCCTGGTTTGCTGTATCAATATTTTACTTCAGTTGTTGCTGTTTCAGCAACCTAAGGTGGAAGCAGAGAAAAAACCCAAAAGTACCATTAGCCAAACCAAATGATTTGAAAAGTGTTACTTTAGATTGGCTACTCCCTTCTCCTACACACCAAAAGGTATGATATGAAGTGTAATTAAAAGCTTAATAAAAGAATGCGGACTGAGAGAGAGAGAGAAAGTTCCTCGTTGGTTCTGCATAAAGAAATCGTGCAACTGCTTTGCACTTCTGTTGTGAAATTTAATGTTTCTCTTTTAAACCTGGGGTTTTTTTTGGTAAAGATTTATAGCACAAACCCATTGAAGTGTACAGCACTGTTACTTTTTTTAATATAGGTTGCTTCTTTGCAATAATGGTTAATTTTTTGGGCCACTCTGTCGATCACAGGCTGGAAAAATCAGCACCATCTTTCTGACTTCCTCATTCTTACCGAATCACTTCATGGTTGATAGGAGTGTGGGTTTAAGGACTTAGTGAAGAGCTGTTCATTTTTCACCCAGGGTATCAAGTATTCAGAATCCAATAAAGATGGCTTGATGACTTGTTTAGAAGTGTGAATGAAACACCTTGTTTAGGTGGAAGGTGTGATGTGCCCTGTCAGGTTTTACTGGAGTCTGTGATTCCCTCACTATGGAGTACCGATCCAGAACTGGAGAACGTCTCAATGTCTTTTAGAGCAGCCACAGTTTGACATATCCCTCTTTCATCAACAGATTTCAAAGCAGAATCTGCAGCCTGCTGTTCTCATGATCAAAGAGCTCCACGAGGTGTTTAGTGACTCTGGAGGAACAGCACTGATACAGGAGATTGGAAAGGCAAATATAAGAACATAGGGAAGTTAGAGAAGTAGTGCTGGAGCATCCTGTCTTATTTTCCTGTTCCTTCCCTTGGCCTGAACGTAGCCAGCTGAGGAACACACAGCTCTGCCAGATTTACCACGGGGAAATCAGACCACTGTCTATTGCCATTTGGAGTTGTTTGCCGCAATTGATACAGCCAGGGAGGAAAACAGTGCAAGCAGAGGTAGTGGTGATCTTGTCTGTCTGCTTTAGGTTTTTCTGTTTGAGTGCCAGCTGTGCCATTCAGGCTCTGGCACACACAGCCAGTAAAGATCCTGTTCTTGGATTTCTTTGAGAGCACCTCCGAAGCTCAGATCCATAGGTAGTACTAAGCATTTGACTCCATGCTGCACTTCCATATGCAACCCTCATTTTGTAATTTTTTTTTTTTAAAAATGAAATAGCAGAATGACTTGGAGAATTTTTAGTTCCATGTGATTCTGTTCATCCCTTTGCCGTCATATTCTAATTATTGTACCGTGATCATACTCCTTGGATTCTATCTTCAGCTGCCTAGGGAGGAATTTATCAATTTCCAGTTTACTGTTCTCAAGTATTTCTATTCTAATGATGCGTTCTGTCTTCCCTGAGTAGAGTGCTGAGGTACTTACCCATCTATTTGGAAATATTTTCTTCCTCCCAAACACATCTTGCTATAAAATTCCAGATAAATGTATGTTCTAAAGGAAAATAATTTAGTTTTGTCATGTATGAAATTAGGATTGTTCAGTTGTACAGAGGAAGCCAACCCAGACCGTTCTGGGATTCTAGGATTCTGTGAATGGGGAGGTCACTGTGAGTTTGAATATAAGGTTGGCTACCTCCCACTGTTTCTCTTTGGGTTGCCAGTGGGTTTTTAAGGGACATCTGTGTATTTTCCTATTTGCTGTGCACAGAACCTGCTCTCTGGTGTAGCTGCTACCTCTTGAACAAGTGATTGCTGCTGTGCCTGATCCAGGAGAGCTGTGAGAGCTCTTTTGTGAGGCCTAAAAGTGGATGATTGATGCCTGGGAAACTTGAGCAATCACAGACAGTGTCTTCATTAATCTTGAAGGCCTTAATTACTAAGATTAGCCAATTTTCCTGGAGTCAGTAGAGTAGCTGACCATGAATTGTAAGGTTGACCCCTTCCAGCAATAGCAGGATGTGTTTTCCCACGGAAAGTTTGCTATATCCTACAGTAAGGTTTGCTGTAGATGTAATTTCCATTTGATGTGGTATCAAGACAGGTTACTTCCTGACAAAAGGGAGACAGTATTTTTTATGTGCCTTTAATAGGGATTGACTGTTGGATAATGCACAAAAGGCTCTTCCTCTTGAACAGATTTCCCAAATGCTCTTCTCTGGCTTGAACATAACCACCATAAATTGGCCATCTTAGCCTGGAAGGAATTAGTGTGACTGCTTCCAGACGTTGAATATAAATTTATGGAATGATTTAGATCTCGTTTTATAGCACCTGGCAGAGCACTTGATTCTTACAGGATGAATCTAGCTGTGAACTCAGATTGCAATTGCAAGAGTGCTGAGGAGAAGAAAAAGGGCTAGTGAAGAGATTCAGATTTACTTGGCCAATTGAAAGGAGTGAACATGAAGAGAGGATTGAAGTCCTGACTGAAGGGCCTTTGGTCTGAGGGGCTCCTGAAGCTGAAAAGGCTGGCTTATGTTTCTAGGGGATGCATGACTGCAGAGAATCAGGAAAATAATTCCTTTTTAAATTCATGTTTTCCTCTGCCTTGGGGAGAGACTGACAATATACCAAACAGCCACTTTTGTTTCCAGATGGTGATGATAATTTTCAGTGGAGTGTCCTTTACGTGCTGCTTCTCAGATCGAAATCAGCAATGATACACTTGATGCAAACTTGCCTGACCACATCCTGCAGCCCTGATAGTCTCTTATCTCTGTAGTTTAGGGTTTCAACTTGCGGAATAAGTCATGCTTTAAGAGAGGGTGTAGTTAGCCTAGATGAGAACAGGGAGCCAGTTTCATGGGCCTGCCTCCACCAGGAACCTGCGCTCCAGCCTTTATTTTCTTCATACATGTCTTTATGAAAGACTTGACATTTCTACTTCCTTCCTCAAATACTATCCTGATGGGCTGTTAGCAAAGCAGGAATTCCTGCTGGTTTGAAAAGCCCACACAAATGATGGTTGTTATGTGGAACACTGCTGGGTTCAAAACTCACGTGTCTCTCTGACCATGGGCAATTCCTTGTATTTCCCTTTCTCCACTGGGGAGTCTGTAAATTATGGAAATTGTAACAGCTCTGCACAATTCTTGAGCCTTAAATTGTTAAGGAAGCTACATGAGCTGATGAACAAGTATGTTTTCTAATATTTACTGCCTGAATAAAGCAGAGATTTAGATTGACTGTTATTTTGGCCTGAGGTTTTTATGACTGTGCTCCATGCAGAAATATCCTGCACTTGATAGGATGTCTTTTGCATTTAACATTGCCTGCAATGAATCTTGGCCTTACACAGCCCAAAGTCAAAGCAGTGTGTGCCCTATTTAAGTAATGAGCTATTGATTTTAGAATTACTCATTTTATTACCATCATATGGAACTGGTCATATTCTGAGGACTTGTCTCTGAAATGGAAGCTGTTTCATTTTGGTTTGGGATGGGACAGAAACGGACTTGAGGGATTCTACCTTTAGAAATTTGGCAAATCACAGCTAACAGGGACTGCCTGGCCTCTCACAGAGCTGAGCATTGCACTCAAAGAGCCTGGGAAGAAATTCCTCTTCTTGCTTGAGCTCAGATCTCTGAGCAGGCTCCTAATGTAATGTCACCTTCATTTGTCACTGGCTGCTGTACCCAGTGTTCTGCTGCTAAGTATTTACAACACCTCCAGGATCAAAGAGACGCTGCCAAGAAGGCTCATGGGGAGAAATTTTGACCTACTTTTACATTTGGCACTACTGTTCCTGCCAGGAGCAGGTGGACTGTGAACAGACCTTCAGTGGAGGGTCCACCCTGACTGGCACAGAGAACCCTGGCGTGGCAGAGCAAGCAAAAAGCAGCATTGCAAACAGTCAGAGGTTGAACTTTACCCCCTCTCCTGCCCCCTTTTCTTGGGAGTGCAGAGTTTTCTGGAAGAAAGGGTGTGGAGGTTGCAAGTTCAGTTCATTTTTTGGTGTGCCTGTTTGTCTTCCACCCTTTTGCTGCTGGTGGTTCTTGACTCTGCAGCACTGGGGTATGTGTGGAGAATAAATTTGCTTTCTGTGATTGCTTTAACAAGTTTAAACTACTCAAGGCATAGGATTACTGCAGGTCCCCTAGTCCTAGGGAACATAAATGAGAAGAAATGGCTACACACCTGATTTTTTTCAAGCCTTCATTTGTACTTTGTAGGCTGTGATGCTGTTTGCTTTATGACTGCCACCATATATTAGAAAGCTGTATTTGTCAAATAATAGAGATCAGTTTGTGTGTTTTCTTACCAAAAATCATGCTGTGCTTCTCCTTCCCTTCCCTTCCCTCTCACCTCCCCGCTGCATGTAAAACTCAGAACTTTGTAAAATGTTGGCAATTTGGTATCCCCACTTTCAATATCTGAAGCATATAACTGAGCAGTTCATGGAATAAATGTGTTACACATGAGAAGAAAAACAGGGGTGGTTCTTATACCCTTAATCTGTACATTAGGGTGAAGTGAGCGTCACTTGACAATGCCCATCCATTTCATTAGCTGGCTCTGGAAGGACTCTGGATGCCTGGTTTTTTGGGGGTGTAGAACAGGTGAATTGATCCTGAGTTTTCTGAGCTGATAAACTTTTGAATTCTGTAGGGAAATGAAGTGACACAAGAGTGGGATTTGGGGAGGGGAGACCGGGGGGTTCTTTGAACCAAACTTGTGCTGTAATTAGGATCTCAGAAGTTGCTTTCTAAGCTCTCTTAAGCTATTGATTGGCTACAAGGACACTTGAAGGGGATGAGTTTTATGAATTTGACCAAGTATTAAAGAAAGTAATGCTGTTGACTCTTCAGGGGATAAGTACAGAGACCAAACTTGAACATGTGGTGCTGAAATGAGGGAAGTAAGGCAACGCACTGGCAGGACCAGTCAGCTTCTAGAACATCAGGATGTTAGTGGAGAGCTTCAGTGGGCTCTGAGAGTTCCATATTCCATTCCACCCCAATATCCCTGAGCAGGAGGATACTGAGCTTTCTCAAGAAACAGAAGTTTTTTAATTGTAAGGGCAGGAAATGTCTGAATGACACAGTAAATAACACAAAGCTGAGAGGTGCAAAAGCTGTTGGTGCTGCTGGAGACCATCTCTTGCCCACAAAGTCACTGCTGTGGCAGTTTTAATTCATGTGTGGTGTTAAACACTCTGCAATTTGGAAGACAACCTGACATCATCGCTTCAGCAGCCATGGGAAGTTTCATCCCGCAGAGTTGGAAAGGCACCAAAAGGATGGTCTGTGATGCACGAAAAATCTGGAGTTTGGAGGCTGTCCATTGGTGCCCTGATCTCATCATCCCTGTCTTTGTTCAGTGCTTTAAATAAAAAGGTCACACCAATTTCTCTTTATTTAGTTTCCTCCTCCCCCTGGGGATTATTAATGGCCCTGAGGCAGATCAGTTCTCCCTTTGCATTCACTTCTTTGGGGACAGGGTTCTGTGTGGGACCAGTGGGAAGACAAGTTGGCTAGTAAAAATTAAGGGAAGCAAACTTGCTCTTAGTCCTTTCTATCTGAACTAGTTCTGTAGATATTTTAGAGCAGCATAGTTTGCAGTGCTGGCAGTTCACCAACTTAACCCTTGCTGCAACTCGTGCTGTGCAATGCTTTGGTACCTAAAAGAGCATTCCAAATTTTTTTTTTTTTTTTGCTTTGAGTTTATTTTTAGTAACTTCACGTTTAATGAAAGATATTAAACAACTTAAGGCTGTTACAGATCGTTCCCTGTGTCTGAAAGGTCCCATTTTAATGTGTATTTTGTGCATTTTCTTCATCTGCCTTGTACTTTTATCTTAGCCAATGACAGCGAGATTCCTAGGGCTACTTTCTCTTTAAGGGAATACTGCTTATATAAATAGTCCTTTACACCATCTCCTTGTTTTATAATATTAATTGTTTATCAGGAGACAGGAAATATTCCTTAGAAAATGTGTTTTCCTGCTTGTGCATGCCTTGTTACTATTTCAATTATGCAGATTCTTGATGCTGTGGAAATTTGTGCTTGATGACGCCAAGGCAGCTGCACGTTGTTAGCATTGTAGGCTGTCAGATGATCATGTGGGATTCTTGCAGCATGCAACATTCAATAGGATTGAAAAAGGGCTTTTGATGCAAGGCATAGCTTTCAGAATATATTTGTGCCTTTTAGTTAGCTAATAGAGAATCATAATTTATTATCTTTAAATTTAAAATGCTGCCTCATTTTTCTTCTGGTTGGTTTCATTTTGGCTTCACTAGAAGATGCATCTGGTACATCCACGATTGAGGAGTTTATTAATGATACTGTCGTTCAGTTCACTTACTTTTTTTCCTTTTAGAGTCCTAGCTAGCCCACAGATTACATGATCACATGTTCATCCAGTCATTCATATAGAACACAAACCACCATGCATGATTTCTTCTTCTTTCTTTTTCCTCTCTGCCTTTTTTATTCCTTTTAAGTTGCTTTGTCATGTTCTCTTTTACCATCCAGCTCAGTCTTTGTCTTCCCCTCGCTGTTATTTGTTCTATATTTTCCCATGCTTGGTTACTGCAATATTATTTGATTAACGGGCTGTGATGATGATGAACCTGCACACTGGAGGAGCAGCTACTACAGTGGTGATGAAGGGATGTAATAATGGTCGCTATCCTCGGAATTCTCTCTACAGTGACTGCATAATAGAAGAAAAGGCAGTGGTCCTGCAGAAAAAAGACAATGAAGGATTTGGATTTGTGCTCAGAGGGGCAAAAGGTTTGTGCTTCTGTGTGTGTGTGTGTGAGTGTGAGTGTGTGTGAGTGTGATGTGCAGTGGCATGAAGACATTTATACATCTCGGAATATAAGCAGGAATTATTCTTGGTGCACTTGGTTGCTAGACAACAGGATTCTCTGTATGCTGTACTACTCCGATGGATTTCAGTGGCTTCTCTCTGAAGCAGTTTGCCTTTTTACATAGAAGAAGCACTGCATAATCGTTTTGGGGGGAGAAAGTTTTGCCTGTGTTTTTCTCGTGTCGGTGGATGTAGTATTTTGCCGTTAATCTGTTCTGTTGTGCAGTTTACTTAACTGTGGGAAACCAGCTTTCCTCATAAAAACTGCTTCTTTATTTCAAATGCCAGCCTGATTAACTAGGGCTGCGAATAGGAATAGACAAGAGAGTGTTGTTTTGTTTAAAATAGGTGTGGACCTTCTGCAAGGTGACATTGGTGCAGTTTTAGTATGAAATTATGATCTTTTTTTGTATCTTCAGAAGCTGCACGTATGTTGCATGGCCTGTAGTGTGCTCATTTTTAAAGCTGTTCATATGTTAAGCTGCATGGTACTTTTCTGTAGGCTAAAATTGATCACGGTGGCATTCCTAAGAGTTAAAAAAGGCATTCTATTTAATGCTTTGCTTTTTAACTTTCAGTGCAGTTTGCTCCCTTTGTATTTAAAAAAATATAAATATATACATGATGGTACATCCCATCTCTTGCTCCCCCTCATTTCACATGGGTTCTCCCTTGCCTTGCTTGAGCATGAAAATTATTCCATGTCTTCATTCCTGGGACATGGCTTTTGCTCGCCCCGTTCCCCACCCCTAAAGCGGTGCCACCGCAGATTTGCAGGGCTCTGGAAAAGCTTTGCTGATTTTAGCCAAATGAAATGCATGGAGTTGTAACAGGAAAGCCAAAGGCACCGCCTTATCTCCGAGCATTGGTGTGGGTTATCAGTGCCTTGAGCAGGGGTTATTCCCTCTGTGGGAGCCCAAGTTTCCCCCAGATTTTCTCTGTGGCAGCGAGGGCACCTCAGGTGAAAGACCCAAGGACTTTTCTGTCCGTGTGTGTACGTGACACAGAGCGACATGCAGGGCTGTCACAGGGCCAGCTGTGCCTCCTGTCCTAAAAAGTGATTTCTTCTGCTCTCTTCTTTGTTACGCACGTCTAAATTTAGGAGAAAAAACCTCCCCCTCTGGTTGATCTTTTCCATCCTTTGCCACCCACCCCTCCCCCCTAGTTTGGCCAGATGCTCTCTCCTGGCTACAGCACATAATTCATTTTTAGTTGGATGTTGCCAGAGTTACAGCTTTTTGCCAGGCACGCAAAAGGGTTACTTGAGCTGATACTGAATATCCTCAAATACCAGCATCCAGCTATTGCCTGGTGCAGCTTGATTCGGTTTGTGGCAGGAAAGGAGCAGGTATTTTTCCCTCTGGAAGGAAGACCTGTGGATTGCTATTGCAGAGGGGTTGCACTCTGTCCCCAGCATCCTGATCTCCTCTGAGGCACACCCCTCACACTTCCAGTACCCACCATTTTTTAACCCTACATTGCAATGGCCAATGATAGGCCTGTAGTCAAGTGGTAATTGCAAGCATTCCATAACTTTCTTTTTTTAATGTGGTATTTATTTTTAAAGCTGACACACCAATTGAAGAATTCACCCCAACTCCAGCCTTTCCTGCTTTGCAGTACTTGGAATCTGTGGATGAAGGGGGAGTAGCATGGCAAGCTGGCCTGAGAACTGGAGACTTTTTGATCGAGGTAGGAGATCCTGAAATTTGATTCTCAGTGCTCTGTTGGGGAAAGAGTGATGTTCCCGTTGGAGAATTGACTCTGGAAAAAAGTGTGGGATGCCTCTGAGCAGCAAGTTCAGTGGGCTAACACCAGTAATGTGCTTCTCTTGATTCATTTAAAACTTCATGCAGCATTCAGGAAAGCAGTGACAGAGAACAGTGGTCAGGCTGGCTGGGAATTTTCTGGTTGTTCTTTTTGTCTTCTGGGAATACACTATCACAGATATTTGGGAGGCCGTAGTCTTCTTTGAATTCTTGAAATTTAGATGAATTTCAATATTTCCTGTAGGCTATCAGTTCTGGTTTCTTCTAAATAATTTCAGGGAGTAACCAAAGTTAATGACTTTTTATGCAACTATTTCTGCACTCACAAGTATCTGTGTTCTAGTGGTGTTTAGTAACCATGGAGAATAAAGCAAATTACTTTGGCTTGAAATTGAATTTTTCCAACACTGAACTGTAAATACAGAAAAACCCCCAAAAAGCAGTGGATGTTTTTGCAGTGTAAATTATTTTAGAAAAAGGGTATATTTAAATATTCTCTTCATTCATGCCAAAAATATCTTCATGTTTGATATTTTTGAGGATTTTTTGTTGGTATTTTAGGTTTTGTTTAAATAGTTGGTTCTCCTTTTGAGTGTTGCTGGGCAGTTTGCAGCAAAATCATGATTTGGGATTTTTCTTCCTCTTCCTCCTCCCACCACCACCTTTTCATGACCAGCAAAGGGATGCTGTGGTTCTGTGAAACTGGATATTGAATATAGGTCTTTTGGGATGGATTGATCTAGCCTTGTCTGTAAGATCTATTAATTTGACATTATTTGATGTGTTCTTCTTCAGGCTCATGTGTGGTTTGGTCAAATATTTCCTGGTGTTACAACATTTATTTCTGCAGAACTGGCTTTTGCATTCGAGAGCGGGTACAACATGCAGCTTTTTTTGGAGTGTGCCTTGAACTCCCATGGTGATTGAATTTAAATAGTTGCACCACTTCCTCACGCTGTAGCAGTGAGAGAACAGGCTTTGCAGGCTTCTAAAGTAAATAGATGTGCATTTTTATCTGTCTTCAAGCACATTTCCCTTGCTGTTTGTTTACTTAAGAATAAGCATTTAGAAGAGTGTTAAAGATCAGCTTACAAATGGAACTGCTGCCTTCCCTAGGCAGGGATCCTTCCAAAACTCTCCTTATTCCTCTTAGGTGGGGTTTTGAAACAAGGCTATGTTTTTAGAGGTTGGTTTCTTGTTAGGTTTTTAATCCATGGGAAGTATGAAGAGTCTACTGGCAGATTGCACAGATAGAATTGATGGTGAACAACAATGTGCAATTTAATTCATTATGGAATGACAGATACGCCCCTGGATTTTTTTTAAGGTCTCTGAAGGGATGGAAGAAGTCTGGGTAACTGATTCTGCACAAAGCTTTACTGGCTTTTTTTGGCAAATGAGAGAAGAATTATAATTAATTGTCGAGACAATTTACTCCGAGCCTTAGCTTAGAAGAGCAGTTAAACATGCACATACATTGCTGAATCAGGAGGACGTTAAGCCATACTCCAGCATATTTGTAATTAATTCTGAAAGAAGCCATTATTACATGCAAATCAAATCCATTTCTGTGTAATTTATGTTCATCGGGGTTATTCCATTCTGAATTTTGCAACTTAATTAAGAGGATATGATAATCCTGAGAAATGACAACTTGGCTGTGGCAGGAGAGTTTTCTGTTGGAGAAAGGCAGGGGTTTTTTTTCTCTTTTATGACCAACATGCAGTGCACAGCCCTGGCTGGCCACAGAGAAAGCCATCTTTAAAGATATTTACAGTGATGCAAAAGACTGTTGAAACAGAAGTCCACCTGCACTTCTAGGAATGCCAGACTACTTTGTTTTTTGTGTTGAACAAGAAGATTTTGATTTCCATGGCAGCAAGTGGTTGTCATCCCTGGTGTAGTCAGTCTGCCTTACTGCTAAATGATTTCTCCCATGACTCTGAAGTTTATGCCTCTGTGTCTAAGTGCCACCTCAACCCTGTGGAAGTAATATAAGGCATTTATCATAAATGTCACATGAATAATAAGAGTTAATGGGCAACCAGGAGCCTAATTAGTGCCATTTATAACACTTGTGGCAGGTGATGGGCGGTAGGGAAGGGAGAGTCCAGTTTGGAAGGGGGTAAAATGAGAGGCAGAGCAGATGTTTCAGTCTTGCTTCAGGAGGTTTGGTGGCTTGGGGTCATGGAGATGAGGGGAGCTTCACTCTGGAAGGACAGATCTGACAGGAAGGTAGATCCTTTCTTTGGAGAGCACGGGGGTAGGAGTAGACAGGGCATCATTTCTTCATGTATAGTTAAAGTCTGGAATCTTCTGAAGGGGGTAAAACTTCAATCTCAGCTATGAAGCATTTAAATAATTCAAGTTTGGAGTTGCTGCAGAAGAAATAAAAGATATGTACAAAATAGGAAGAAAAGGTGCTGTGTTGCTCCAGCAGTTAAATGCAGTAGGGATTACGTGGAACAGCTGGCATTGTATCATATGGCTGAATTTTTATCAAGTGTACAGCTCCTGATTTGTCCAACCTGTACAACTAATTTTAACGTAAGATTTCAGAGATGAGCATTACACTTGCCCTTGGAAACAGTGCTCACAGAGTCTCCATGGAAATTTCTGACAGTGTGTGGTTTTTCTCCTCCGTGCTTCCAACCCAGCCGTGGTTTCTGTGATAAAAATTGTAAAGTGTGTAGTGGCTTTCCTGGATAGAGCACAGGGCAAATGAAAGACCTGAAGGAGTGAGGTAGAGACAGCTGTCAATAGATGTGGAATTTCATAAGCAATTCAACAGATGACACTTCATGTGATTTTTTTTCTTAGCTTTGATGAACAATCAGGAAAGAAGGATGATTATGATTTGGTTGTTAGAACTGAGATTGTACAGCTTGCCCTATTGGTTATTTTTCACTATTTTAGTTGATGTTTCCTTGGATCTTGATATCAACCTGGTTAAAAAGTTAGAGAAGAGTAAAGCAACATATTAGGCCAAGTGCTAAAAATTGCAGTTTCCATTAGAAAGGGCTTAAAAAATTACGGCCATCACTAATTCCTTTGTAGGTCATTGATAACTCATCAGTGTTATTTCTATACTATAATTGCTCAAGTTTGTAACCATTCAGAGTTATGCCTTGGAACATGACTTCAGGAATTCTTGAAGGTGGGGTTGTGTTGGAGATTTGCTTTGGCGACCTCAGCAAGTCTAACCATCACTGAGTAGAGAAATCCATTAAACTGGAAGGCCTATTTTAACTCAGAATAGGGGTTTTTGGAGGGCTTAATGTGCTAGTATCTAGATTGTCTTTCTAAGTGAACCCTCAGCAGATTATTAACTATTGGTTCTTGCAGTCCCCATGAGGGTGCAGCTCTTCTGCAGGTGCTCCCTGATGTGCCATGTGGGGATTTTTCCTGTCACACGAACAATAATGTTACAATATCAATACTCAGACAGGCAAGTTAATTCTGCAATATTTTACCAGAACAATGCATTTGTTCTCTAAATGAGGCATTGCAGTTTGCATTATTGTGCCATAAAATCTCTTATTTTTCCAGAGAAATTGAAATGTTATTGTCTTGGGAATAGCATGGCTGCTTATTTACATTCCAGTTAAAATGTAAACTAGATAAACCTGGTGAATTATTCATTTAAAAAATAAAAACAAAAGGGAAGAATTCAAGGTTTGATTTGAGGATCAAAACCAGAGATAGTAATAGAAGAAATGTCATCATTTTGCTGCAGAACCCTTCAGCTGGTACGTGTACTAAAACATGCAAAATGGTCTTTATTATAACTGTCTGTATTTCTATATCCTCAAGAGCTTATGCAATTTACTAGTAGAGACTTTTCATTAACTGGTTTTGGGTGGAAAATAAACATTTTATTACAGACAGCATTATTTTATCATTGTATTCAAGATGTTTGTCCTGTGTCTGCGTGTAAGAAGTAGCAATAAGCATTTAAGGAGACTTTTAAAATATGTGAAATATTAAAAAAAACAAAAACTAAAAAACCCCACCTTCATACACAGATAACTTCAGATGCATATTTGGCAATAGGTTACTGGTTTTATTCCAGTAAGCCCCTACAAACTTCAAAACTGCTGTGGAAGCAGACTTTGAACTTTATTGTTGTAACTTAGACTCTAGTAATTATGAATATTTTTAGCAATGTTATGCCTTACATTGGTATTCAATGGCTGGGTGAATTAGTGGTTTTACAAAGCCAGCTATTACTGATTTCAATCCTTTTAGCAGGAGAGAAACCTTCCTATCCTCAGATAATCTTCATTAATTACCCCATGGCTGCATTTTCTCTTATTTCTAGTGTGAACTCCGTTCTCTTCTACCACCAGATAGGAATCTAATTTTTTTTCTTTTTTCGGGCGGGCTCATGGGGACCAGGATATTTTTTTCTCTCTTGGAAATAAGTGGAGGCTTTATTAATGGAGGCTTTCTATTAAGAGGGATTCTCATGCTGCAGCTGAAAGTTTGCTCATCTCCTTGCACAAGTGTGGACAGCAGCTCCATGCAGTGCTTAGTAAGAGTGTTGTGTGTAGGAGGAAAAAGCAAACCCAGCATTATCAGTACATTTCTGAGGGCTGGATTTAGCTCTCACATTTGGGCCTTTTTGGGGGACCGGTAGAGTCAGGTCCCCATTAGTTCAATGTCTTTCTTGCAGGAGGGATTTTTGTTGGCTTGGCAGCTTGGCTGCTGCTCCTGCCCAGCCAGGGAGCCTCCCTTTTGGCAGGAGAACAGCCAGGCTGGGAGTATTCCTAGACAGCACCTACTTTGGGGTTTGGATCAACTCTACAAATGTCTTTTTAATGAGGAGGGACTTGCCAAAGCTGCAGCAGCACTGCAGTGTTTGAGCTTCTGGAGAGAGAGAGTCCCTGGCCCGGGCAGGAGCTTGGAACTGGATGGTCTTTGATTCCTTCCAACCCAAACCATTCTAGGAATTTTATATATATGCACAGCACTACGCTGGGCACCACTATTTTTAAATCTGGTTTGAGTTGAACCAACCATTAGAGGAAAAAGCTTATTTCTGTTAACCAGTTCATCATCATCCTCTTGGTGATGTCAGTAAATGATGTCTGTTAAGCACAGGCAAGCCCCTGACACTGCTTAAAATGCAAGCTCTCAGAGTCCAAAGAAAACTTCCTTCCTGTTTTTCTTTTGGAATTCTCCTGCTGAAGTGTAGCTGCAGATGTACTGGAGGGTTGGGACAATGGACTCTTGGAAAAAGAGCAGCTGTGGTACCAATGTTGAACAGCCTGTGTAGCTGTGCAGCGTCTGACCGAGTGAATTCATTTTTCACTTGATGGAGAAGTGTTTTACTTTCTTTCCACCTAAACTCAGTGACTGAAGGTTTGGGTTTGTTTATTTTCTTTTTCTTAATTTATGTTTTTAGTGGATGGTGGCAGCTGAAGGAAATGATTGTGCCCTCAAAGTGCTTTGGATATGCACAAAGCCACTGTACATAACTGTTTCTGATTGTTCTTTTTATCAGTTTTTCACATGCATCCTCTAACCCGTAGGAAGTGATGGTATTCCAGATGTGCCAGTGTGATCACAAAAAAGAGGAACAAATCTTGTTTAATTTTTAAAATACATTATTAAGACTGTTACCTTTTTGACATAGATGGAAGTGGGCAGACAAAAAATAATTTGGTTCTTCGAGGAGCTCAGTTATTCACACATAAGCAAATAATATGCTTTAAAATAAGACTGAAGAGCAGACCAGAATGGAAGCACTTTGCTCTCCAGGCCGTGAGCAAAACTGGTAAGCATTTTCCTTTAGTCTTGACTCTCCATGAGGTGTATATTGGGCTTCTGATTCCCTGAAATTTAACAAGTAGCTCTTTGAAACTCAGAGCTGATTTTTATGCTTCTTTGAGAGGAGGATTTGCAAGGAATTGTGATGATAGCTACAGCAACAACCAGAATTAGCTCTGTGTCCGTTCAGTTCTCCATTTTAAGTTTTAAGGCATTTTGGCCTGGATGCCACAGTATTTTAGGAGAATTTCCTGACATTCCTATCCTGAGGGATTCTGCCAAAGCTCGCGGGACTGTGTGTGGAGTGTGGAGATACCCACAGGGAGCTTTCTGACTCCTAGTGAGCATGAAAACCACTATTTCCCCTAATTCCTACTACAAAATCCTCTAAAAATAGCAAATTCATATCAAGTTAAGCTGCTTAGTATAAATAGCCAGTTCTTGGCCACCTAAAAGCCATCCAGTGGCATCCAGCCACCTTTGCCATGCCGTGATTCACATAAAGCCCAGCTCTGGATGGCCTTCACTCATGCAGAAACGTGTCTATCCTCTCTTCAAATAACACAGAAATAATGCATCTCTTCCATTTCCAGCTCTTAGGTGCTGGGGTTAAGTATTAAAACTAACACCAAATAAATAAACGCTGGTTTTTTGGTGTGGTTGGGCGATTACCAGAAGACATTATATTAAAATTAATTTCCCTGAAGCCCGCTGGCTTTTTTTAGTCTCTGGATACTATGGAAACCTGGTTGCTGGAATGGAGCTTTATGAAAAACACTACTTGTGCCTGGTATTTTAGGGGAGAAAATACCATTTCTTTTAATTGCGGGATGTTTTGCTACAAACCTGCAAAACTGCAGGTGGAGGAAAGCAGATGAGTTGTTTCAAATGAGCTGACAAACTCCTATTGTCAAGGACAGAACTAATCTAGAAATCTGGAATTTTCCTTCTTCCTTTTTCCTGTTTCCTGTTTTTTGGGGAGGTGTAAACATCTTACAAGCAGAAGAAATACTGTCGTGGGGAGTTACATATGTGTGTGCATGGTTTCTTCATTTCTTTATGGGCAGTTTTCTTTTTCCTATTCTGAGACTGGCAATCAATTCCTGGGGCACTGAAACACTCAGTCCAGCTGCTGGTTGTGTTTCATGAACCAAAAGTCTGTGCAGAGGTTAAAAGGAAGATTATTAACGTCTGTTAATCACATATTTCATGAGCAGTAACCTTCCCTTCTCTCCCTATCCCAAAAATTCAAGTTTTCTGAAAAAATAGCTTCACCCATGGACTAGGCAAATATATCTTTGCTATTGTCTCCAAATCTGAAAAAGCAAATGAGAACTCTGTAGCTGGACATGTGCTGTATTCATTTAGGTTTTGGGTAGGATTTCCTCAGTGCCAGCCTCTTTGAACCTTTAGTGTGGAATGAGGTTCCTAAACTGTTCTCGAGGTTTCAGAGGGGTTAAATAAATGCCTTCATGTTGGTACACACAGCAGGCTCCCCACTGCTTCTGTGTGGGTGCTAAGAACTGCAGAAACACTTGATTTAAGGAAATACTGAGCTTTTGGGTCTGATCTAGCAGAAGCTCTGAATTTCTTTGATTATTATTCCTTTTATATCCAATCTCTAGCATGTGTCCTCTACAGAAGAGTGGGTTCAGCTCTAACCCATTAATTGCTTAAAAAAAGCAGGAGAAGGCTTCCTTCCCCACTGCTGTTCTCCTCCTGCAAAGCTTGCTGATGGTAAATACATGGGAATATGCAGTGTGGAGATACGCTAAGCTTGAGCCCAGTAAATGTTGGCCATCCCACTCAGAGCTGCTGTGCTCCTCTGAAATGATTGTGCGACTGTGCAGGAGACCAGTGAGGGAGAAGGTGGTTTTCCAGGGAATGCCTGCCTTCTTTTGTTCCTCTGCCTTCAAAGCATTTCCCATGGCTTGTGACCGTGGGGCTCAGAAAATTCATCTAATAAGCAAATTGTAATGTACTTTAAATCAGTCAGATTAGAAATAACATTTTATATCCTGTTGTGCCACTCATAGGAATCTTCAGAGACTCTTGTATATGACAATGAAGGACAATAATCCTTTTTCACTACCTCGTTTTTGCCTCACATATTCTGGCAGCTGTTTGGGGAGCTGGATTTCTTGTTCTCCTCATCTTGTGGTACAAAGTTTTCACTTGTTAGAAAAACATTATTTCTCTGTGGGTAAAATAGGATCTCCTGTGTTGTCTTCATGGCCAAATGGCAACTCCTCTGCTCTGGCTTCTGGATGTGGTTGGGCTTGAAGGTCTCTGAGGGCTTTGCTGCCCAGAGCACTGGAAATCATCCTAGCAAATACACAGAAGTTTCTCAAGAATGGGTCTATAGGATGATAGGATAAGAGTAGGTAGCTAAGTGTTCCTTTATTAGCTGATGGAGAGAAAAATTGAAAGCACAGAAGTACATCAAAAGAAGTCATGGAAGAATTTATTTGAGGTCTGGTACAAAAAGGGTTGGTTCTGGACAAATATTGTGTTGTTTAGATGCTCACTGGAGTATGAGAGAGAATTAAGGGAGAATCATGGCAATCCTGGGCAGAGGAACTCATTGCAGAGAGAAACTTCACCCAGGACTGACCAGTTTATTTATTAGTTGCTGAAGATTTGGCATTAAGGGTGGCAGAAAAGCCTTTTTATAAAGCCACAGCTAGGACTTGTACTGGTGTCATACCAAAATGTGGTAACCCCTCATATCCACCTCAAACAGCTGAGGAGATGTGGTTTGGACTCCACAAAAAGGGTCTATGAGGCAGATACCAAAGTCTTGTGTTAACTATATTGTATTTTATTTGAAACAAATACAAGCAGCAAAATCAAAGAATCCTTTTTTATTTCACCATATCCATCTCCCCAGTATTTTGTTATTACTGCAATTCCGTCTTCCAAAACTGTTCTCCAAACAGCTGCTATTGTTTTTAATGCAGTCAACCCGTGGCTTTTCAGCATCAGATAGATCTGTGAGAGGCCGTGGTCATTGCTGACAGACTTGAGAGTTGGTAACTGCATCTGGTGTATTTATTTACACTGAGGGTGATTATGGCTCACTTCAACTGCTAAATTAAAGAGATTTTTTTTTTTTTTTAAATGACCAGAAAAACATCCATTGTAATAATTTGGTTAAAGTTTCTTCATTTCTTTTATATCTAAATATGCCTTATTGACTGTGCCTATTTTGGCTTGTACAAAACCAGATAGACTGGAAATGGAATTGAAGATGTGTTTTTTCTGGGAGAAGCTGTTTGGTTCCCATAATTCCCTGTGCATTTTTAGAATAGTTTGGAGATATTGAATAGAAATCAAGGGCATACCTAAAAAAAAGTGGTGGTTCTTTAGCGTTGGAAATTATGTAGGCACCTGTTATCCAAGACTCAAAGACTAACAATATTCATCTCCAACTCTCATTTTCCTGCAAATTCTTTTCAATGTTTCTTCTCTGTATCCCACACAAACGTCTTCAGAAGTGCTGTTCAGAACTTTTGTCCTTTTGCTCCTTTCTTGCGGCGTGGGCCCAAATCTGGGTGCTTGAACTTGTTCCTGTTGGGTCTCCCCAAGGTATTGATCGAGGAGTTTTTCTCTGGATAAGTTCTGTTGCATGTGTAAAGGTGTGAAAGCGTCAGGACTGAGACCTGATGCTTCACTTTGGCCGCCCTGAAGGTAAAGAAACTGCCCATGCCTTGACTGGTGGCAAATAATGCAAAATTGGGCAACTGCTGCCGTTTTAAGCCATGTTGCCCTCTGTCTCTTCTCCCAAGGAGCAGGACAGGAGGCCTCAGGTTGGACCAGGGGAGGTTTAGATTGGATATTAGGCAAAATATTTTCCCAGAAAGAAGGGGCTGGAACAGACTGCGTAGGGCAGTGATGGAGTCACCATTGCTGGAGGGATTTAAAAGCCTGGTGGATGTGGCATTTGGGGCCATGGGTCAGTGGTGGCCTTGGCAGTGTGCCTTAGTGGTTGGACTCAGTGATCTTAGAGGGTTTTTCCAGCCTAAACCATTCTCTGGCTCTATTCTCGCAAAGAAGTTGGGGTTACTTGCAGCGTTTTGGAGTTCTGTGAGGCAGTTCCAGCTTTCCTTATCCAAGTGCTCGTGTTTCAGCTGGTTCACTGGAATTGGAAACTCGAGATTCAGAACATTCCCATGGTGGCTGCATGCGGTGGCCAGATCCTCTCTGAACTATTCAAATGCACCCAAAGCAGCTGCAGTAAGTCTTGTCATTCAGGCACTGACTTTTTTCATGTCCTTTTTCAAGGGAAATTGAAATGAAAGTTAGATTACTTTTGGATAGATTAGGATCTGTTAATGTTGACTGTCACTGGAATAGAAAGATTGCATGGATAGGTTTTTCCATCTCTGAAGGGATGATGTAGTTGGTAAATTCTTGTCTTTAACCATAGAAAACATGGAAGGGTTTGCAACATAAAAATGTGAACTGGTACAATATTTGACACTGTTGTAAAACTCACCAAGAATACATTTTACAAACAGGAATATTGTCACCTTCCTAACATTACAGAGGGATTTTTAATGAGTGAAATTTCTCCTTCATTTGCATACTCACCCATATCTAATTGCTAGATTACTATTGAAGCTTCGGCTTGACTCTCTGAATATTAAAAAACATTTGATATTTTAAGTAGTTTGATATTCTCTGTTTTGCTGCTTTTAATGTACAAATGAATGTCATTAATCCAATTTACATATTTCTAAAGACCTTTTGATGTAGCAAGATGTAGAAGTTGTTTATTTTTAATTCTTTTTTTTTTTTTTTTAGTGATGATCTTATATGCAAAAATGCTGCTGCCAGGCAATTATTCACCCAGAGAGTTTTAACAGTTACTCATAATCAGAATCAGATCACTGACATGACAGCAGTTTTTGGGAGATGTATGACCCATTCTAAGCATTAACTTTCAAATTGCCATGATGGTGCCAATCTGCATTTTAGAAAATACAAATTCTTATTTATTTTTCTCCATGGGAGAAATATCAGTGGTTTGTTGTTTTTTGCTTCTGGTCTTTGTTTTTTTTGTTTGGTTTTGTTTTTATTTTCCCTTCTAATAGTCTATAGAAAGCCAACATTTTCCCCCTTTCTGGTTTTGGTTTCCAGTCCATAGGGATCTGAATAAGGAAATGCTGCCTTCGATAAAATATGCCATGTTTGCACAGCAACTTCTTTATTGTTTTGTAATAATATCTTTGGGAGAAGTGTCTCTTTTGAGTTATTATTTTAATTTGTTTTGATTCACATTGATTCCTGTTCTCTCCCGTACACACAGGAGAGAACCACAAACTTTACTCTGAAAACTGCCCCATTACAATGACAGACATTAAAAAATCACTTTGTCTGTGGTTTTGGGAAGGTTCCTGCCTCTCTGGTCCTTCATATTCTAAATATTAAATGAGATCTTTAGTCTGCAGATTTGAGAATTTGCTTGCTGTGGAATCTGGAGTGATGTGTGCAAGCTTAGGCTCAGTAACCCATTCCCAAAGGATGCTCCTGCTCTCTGCAAGAGCTGTCTGATTCTAGCACCAGAAGGGGTTGATTTCATTTGATGCTTTCAATACAGATAACCTGTATTTACAAGGTTTTGTAAGATCCAGTCTCACTGCCCTCTACTCATCTTTGATAAGTTCAAGTTTGAGTGTTGCACTCTGATTTGGAGTAAGATCCTCCAAGTGAGGATGAGCAGCTATCAGACAGGCAGCGAGACCAAAAATAGATAAAATGTAATCCCAGCATACTTCCCTTGTTTTTGTCAATCTTCTTGATAATGAGAAAAAAAAAATCAGAAAGGAAAACCCTTACAAATGTAATCCAAAAATTTGAAAGAGATGGGGAGAAAACAAGAAAATGGGGAAAAAAGTGATTACAAGTTGGTTTTTTTCTATCAGCCTGCTGAGACATTTTGATCCAATGGTTTAACAGACTGTGAGGTGTTTTGTGATGCAGAATAAAGCTTTGAGATAGCAATCTGAGGATCAACTTTGTATTTGCAAGTTAACAGCTTTGCTGAATGGCTCTGTTGGGATTTTAGGATATATTAGGAGTGGTTAAAGGAAGAAGGTTATACTTAGACTTGGAATTACAGAACCTCATTTAAAATGGAATGTTTACTAAACTTACTGTGCAATGTAGAAAATGCACAGCAACTTATTTCAAGAAGGAATAAAGACTAAGAGCTATCCAAATCAAAATAAAATAGCAATTTTTTCTTCAAAAAATTTGTAGGTATGATTGCTTTCTTAAGGACTCCAGACCACAGCTGAGCAATAAACAAGGGCCTGGTTGTCCCAGGTTCAGGACAGAAATGCTCAGAAGACATTCCAGGCAGGAATGTAAGTTGAGCTGGATAAATCCAGTCTATATGTTTTCACATAAATACCAGTAGGAAGGCAATGGCAGTACATGTTTTGAAAAATTAAACATTTGAAAATTGTCAGATTTATGGCTTTGTATCAAGGCACTGAATCACTCAAAGATTATCAACAGTAAAATATGTGAGTTAGGCTGGGAACGTATTGTTTACATGTGGAAAACAGCATAGATCCAGCACTTTCTAACATCTGGGAATCCTGGCCAATCTTTAAAAAATAATTTTGGTTATGTGAGTTCCTCCTGGCCTGGAGGAATTCTTAAAAAGGTGAAACCACTGATTGCATTTGTAGGAATCTCATTGCCCCATGACTTGTCATCTTGATGTTAGTGCCAGATGCCCCTTGGGTTCCTCTGTCAGGGGCTGGAGATAACCCTGTGGTTCAAGCTGACGTGTCCAAGTTGTCCACCTTAGTTCAACAGCAAAATCAGCTTCATAACCCAAGAACATTGAGAGGGCTGGTGTGGAACAATGAGAGTTCAGCTCCTTGAAGTGCTGTCACATTCTCCAGGCATTCCTGGGGACGTGTGGTGCAGAGAGATCCCTTTTCTCTCAGCATTCCTCGTACTAGTGGTAGCCTGAGCAGGATGGAGCTGCCTCAGCCACCATATGTATCCATCTCTTCAGGCTGTTCATGTTTTGTGGCAGCTTTGGCAGCCTGCCGGGATTCTTCTGAGTAATGCAAGTGGTGGGGAATAATAATAATAATAATGATAATAATAATAATCATAATAATAATAATGATAATAATAATAATATTAACCCTTTGGTTTCTCAGCCAACCAGGAGGGGGATTTGGGGGAGCAGAGCCTCCCCTGCCCCCCCTTTCTCTGTGCCACTCCAAAAATGCACCAATGAGTATGTGCTACAAAGCCTAAATAGAGACAGGGATATGAATAAGCTTTCAAGGGAGGTGAGAGTATAAAAAAGGAAGATGATATGATTCTCCCTCTGACAATTTTTTCCAGCAGTTTGAAAAATATAAAGAGTGATTCGTTGTTTTGCCCTGTTCCTCTTCACTCCCAAGGTCAGGTAAGAATGGCAACCACGGGGGTTAAAGCTGACAAACCTTTCTCCATCCTTGTCTGTCTCCTAAAGGGAGAGATTTGCAGTGGCAATATAATACAGCACTGTGAGCTTTTCTCCTTGGCTGAGTCAAAAGATTCCCAACTTGTGTATGGAGTGATTTCCAGAGCATCAGAGGACACTAATCCTGCACCCAGAGCTGGGGGCTGGGGACGGTTGAGTTATGGTGGCATTGTTAAAATATTGACAGCACATCACTGCCTGAGGGATTGGACAACTGGATTTTGATAAAGACAGGGTAGAGGAAGGATGAATAAACTGTTCTAATGTGGGGAAATGAACAAGAAAGGAGAAGCATATGGGATTGAACTCCCAGGGAAATGAAGAAAGACCACAGACATTGATCTTACTGACACTGCTGATATGCAGATCAGCTCTGTCACATTATGAGAATCCTTATCAGGTTTCTGGTCTAGTGGAAGGTGTGCCTGGTCTGGTGGAAGTGTCTCCCTCATGTCAGGGCAGTTGGAACTAAATGACCTTTAAGATCCCTTCCAACCCAGACCATTCTACGATTCCATGCTTATTTGAGATATCTATATAGGCCCAGCCAGCTCTGCCAGATAGCCTTTAGCTGGAAGATGCAGGTTTTTTGCTGGAAAATGCAGATTTGAGGCTGAACTGCTGCTGACTGTGCTCGGTGTGGGAAAGGAAGGTCCCTGCTGGTGCTGTGCTGCCACCTCCCATGGGCTGCTGGGGATCAGCCTCTCAGCCCTTCACGTCCTGGGGATGGTTAATGAGCTTTCCTGGGCTTCCTGCCTGGCAGCAAACAATGCCTCTTCACCAGCTCTCCACTCACCACTAATTGAAGCAGCACAATTAGCAAATACTTGGACTCGTTCCACAGCTGAAATAAAACAGCTGTGTTACAACATTATGATCAAATTCTTTCACTGTTATATGACCTAATAAATTAACGGGTGAAAATCGAGCATTTGTGACTCGGTTTGTCACTGAAATATCCTAATGCCGTCAATGGTCTTTTTGGATAAATTTCATTGAGTGGGGACTGGTTTGCTTGGTCTGAAAAGAAACTTGGCTGCTTCATGCCATCCATTCTGGGAGGACTGGGTTGGTGGTCTCTGGGATACAGAAAAGTAGCAAAAAATTAGAAATAGTGAAATAATTCTGCAAAGAGCTGGCTTCACAGAGAAGTGCTGCCTCATCAGTTTAGTGAGAGACACAGATCAGCTCCTGAGAGCTCTCAAAATTGTCCTGAGTTGGTGTCCTAGGAGCTGTCTGGATACACTTTATGTGGATTGATGGCTCTGGCAAGAGTAACCCTGCATGTGGCAGGATGACCCTTGCTACAGCAAGCTCAAGGCCGAAAAGTTAAACAATTCCAGAGCAATACCTGGTTTGCAAAATTAAAACATTCTTCTGAATTAAGCTAAACAGGATTTCTCTTCAGCTATTCACATATTTTTATTTGCTCTGAGACTGGAAACTTAACGTCCTTTTACATAGATTGGCCTGCCTTAGACATATTTTAAAACAAAAGTTATCTGAATTTTTTTTCTTCCTCAATTTTTGTCTATTGAGAGTGCAGCCACCAAAAAAGACAGTGTAGTTAAATGTCTTCTAAACAATGTCGGTTAGAATTAGGAAATCTTAGTTTAAAACTGGATATATGAACAAGGGAGAAAAGACTTTAAACCCCGCAGAGTTAAAACTGTAGTGTGGCTACCAAAATAGATTTCAAGGAAGAAGTAGCCAAAGGCATAAAAATCGGATTATAGATGTTTCTCTTTCAAATGTGCCAGAAAGAGGGAGGTCTGCCAGAGGTCAGCAAACCTGAAGGATGATGGACCTTTAAAAGGCAGCACTGTTGAAACAGAATTTTATAGATGAAAACCTCGGAGAGTTCTTACTCATAGTGCCAGCTATGGAGGAGTTTGGGATATGGCTGCTGCCTGAGGACACTGAAAGTAAAGACCTGAGAACTGAAATAACAATGTTCCCACAGCTGGAGAGCTGGTGCTGATGTCAGAAAGAGCGGAATTCCTAGAAAAGGGATGAAAAAAACCCACCAGCCTCCAGAAGCCAAAATTTAGCACTTCATTATATGGTTCAGGGGCATGGTGGTGTTCAGTCGAAGGCTGGACTTGATGATCGTGGAGGTCTTTTCCAACTTTAGTGATTCTATGATTCTATAATGGGAAATCATGTGTTCGGAAAAAGCTGGTGGATGCATGGATAAGTGCCTTGGCAGTCTCAGCTTTCACCTGGACATTGGGAAAGATGTGCTTGAAAACCAGGTTATTATTGTGTAGTAAGAGAAAATTACCTCCCAGGATAAGGAATAAAGGGTAGAGATAAATGGACTGATTTCAAAATACAGGGGAAAGGAGTGCAGTTTTTGAGGGCTGTGCGTTGTGAGATGTCCTGGTAAATTTGTACAAAGCTAATCAGATACAGGATTTCAGGCATAATTCAAAACCAGTAAAGCATTTGGAGCTTAACTAAAAGAGCAGTAGATGCCAATGTTGGGCATGTCAAAGGAAGTATACCTGGGGAGGAATCACCCTGGGCACCAGGACAGGCTGGGGGCTGGCCAGCTGGAAAGCAGCTTTGCAGAGGACTCAGGGATATCCTGGTAGTTCTGCTTTCTCTTGATTAAATATACTTGTGCCTCTATTTCATGGTTGGCTTAAAATGCACACAAAGTGCAAAAGATGTCAGAAATATGAGCAAGGATAAGCTGCTAAGGGACAGGAAGAGTGGCAGTAAATTAAATTCTTAGTGTTTCACGTCAGCTCTGACACATGGTATAGATTCATATTCATAAGAGAGAGAAGTGTATTTCGTATACCCTAATATTGAGCAAGAACAAAATGCAGCTACTTATTTGTAAAATACGTCTTTTATTTATTGAGCAAGTGTATGAAATATCTCCCTTGTCCTGTCTAATGACAACCTCCACATTTCTTTTGTGCAACTCAAAAAATACCGTGAGCAAACTTCAACACTGGGAAATGATCTGTGCAGTTTCAGAAGGTTTGCTTTGGTATTAAACACGGATCACAAATGTATCAGTGAGGACTGAAACCTTCCTAAGTCATTCCCTCCAAAATACCTAAATCTGTGGATCTTTAGAGAGCCCTGAGCAGTCAGCAAGTCCGAGATCCCCCTTGACAGAGTATCACCAATCTGTGCCCGTGGTGCTATTTTACAGCTCCAGCTGACTTGTAACACAGCAACTGTCTCCAAGCAACTGTGAGCAACACCGAGATATGCAACCGGGGTACAAAACCTGTGTGTGCAACCAGGGTACAAAACCTGTGTGTGCAACCAGGGTACAAAACCTGTGTGTGCAACCGGGGTACAAAACCTGTGTGTGCAACCAGGGTACAAAACCTGTGTGTGCAACCAGGGTACAAAACCTGTGTGTGCAACCAGGGTACAAAACCTGTGTGTGCAACCGGGGTACAAAACCTGTGTGTACAACTGGAGTACAAAACTGGGATGTGCAACCGGGGTACAAAACCCACATGTATAAGTGGGGTACAAAACTGGGATGTACAGCTGGGACACACAGCCCACGGGGGACAGGGACGGTCAGGCCACTCTGCCCCCCTTCCCAGCCAGCCTTGGCTCCTGCCTCCCGCTGGAAAAGGCTCCACCTGCCTTGGAGGTGGCCCTTTCCAGCAGGAGCAGCCATCTCTGCAGGTGGGAGATGGGCTGGGCCGTCAGCTGCCCATGTCAGTCATTTTGCCAAAATAACCGCTCGTGTATTCATCGGTTCAGCTCCTTTGTCTGTGCCAGTAGGGCTTGGCAAAATGGTGTTTCTGCAGCCAGCTGACTCCAAACAAGCTCTCCAAACCAAAACAAAATAGTTGTAGATTGAATCTAATTCACTATAATCAATATGTAACAAAGAAAGAAAATTTATATGTTTAATATAATTTCTCCCCAGCTGCTTTATCAAATTGCAAAACCAGCAATATATGTAGGAAACTTCTTGTTTTAAAAGGTAATAATGTACATTTGCAGTCCTTGTCCTTCTGAGAAAGCTCATCATTTTGTTATTTGCTGTATTACATTTCATTTAGGACGCATTCCAACCGTTGCAAAAGCTGCAGAAATGTAGCAATCCACTTCCACCAGTTTAATTCCAGCAGAATATTTTGAACTCTTTGTGGAAGGGAATTGTAATCTATGAAATATTTGCTACAAAATCTAGTAACTAAAGAGGATTTTTTTCTTTTTATGGCATAACTTGTGTAATCATTCATGTGATGGTTGATTTGGGGGATTATAATTTTGAAGAAGTGTTTTGAGATTAAAAGCTTGAGCCTTTTCTTAGGGCGAAAGAAGAGCTGGAAAGAGGGAAAAGGAAAGGAAAGCAGCAAACACGGGGTTGCTTTTTGGTTGTTAGTTTGCTGTTTCTTTTCCCCAGGCCTAAACTGACAGGCTTGTGGGTGATGCTGGGACATGCACTGTAACGTTTGCCTTGCTTTTCCTCATTTATTCCCTTTTTTTCCTCTTCCTAAATTCTGAAAAGTCCACAGTGCATGTTTTCTGTTAGTGACCACACATTAATAGCAGATGACTCTACTCCCATTTTGCAGATGCTTTCTGTGCTGACATTCATCAGTGCTATTCAAACCAGAGGTACTGCTTTACTGATCTGAATAAATCAACCCAAAAAACTTGCTGAAACGTGTTTATATCACAGATTTAACTGCCTTCTCCAGCTGTAATTATTTAAAAGAAAGTAAAAGCTTCTAGGTGGGAGAATGTGGCAGATTATGCTGCAGAAACATCAATGTGCTGACAGTCCTTCATGAGTACTAGCTCCTGTGATTAGCCTCTTTCAGACCATAATTAATATTATTATTTGGTAAAAATGATGATGATGATGATGATGTTAATTTTTTTATTGGTAACATAAATGGCACACAGTCAGCATTTGGTGCACACCCACAACATTGGAACCATTCACGTTTTCAAGATGGTCCCATCACATTTCAGAGGAAATGGCCTCAACTTGTGCCAGGGGAAGTTTAGGTTGGATATCAGGAAAATTTTCTTCACTAAAGGAAGATACTCCAGGCTGCCCAGGGCAGTGCTGGAGTCCTCATCCCTGGAGGGATTTAAAACCCCTGTGGATGTGGCACTTGGGGACGTGGGTTAGTGGTGGCCTGGGCAGTGCTGGGGGAACTGTTGGTCTTGATGATATTTTCCCAACCTGAATGGTTCTATAATTCTATGAATATATATATATATATATACAGATATATGTTACTTTCTGCTTGACAGAGAGATTTGAACTGCATCCCCCCCCAATTCCACGATTAGATCTCCACCCTGAGAATATGATATATATATCTATATATACCTTTCTATAGCTATCTATATCTATATCTATATCTATATATTTATATATCTTTCTCTGAATACAGATGAAGCTGCTGGGTTCTCCTTTTCTTCCTCTGGAATATGTTCCGTGTGCTGAGGGAAGAAAAGACAGTTCATTGTCTGTAGCTCAGGGCAGCAGCAGTCAGAGGCCTGTTTGAAACTGAAACAGGAGAGATTTAGAGTAAACTTACTGGAGAAGGGTTCTGCTGACAGGGTGGGGAGGATCCCCAGAGAAGCTGTGGCTGCCCCTGGGTCCCTGGAAGTGTCCAAGGTCAGGCTAGAACAACCTGGTCCAGTGGAAGATGTCCCTGCCCATGACAGGGAGTGGCACTGGATAACCTTCAGGGGTCTCTTCCAACCCTAATCACCCGGTGATGATTTCATTTTGGATTTCTCAGCTTTCACTACCAGTTTCATAGAAAACACTGGTTTTTTTCCAGACAGATCCCTTATTTTAGTGGTTCTTGATGTACTCAAATTCTGAGTATTGTGCTCTTCTGTTAACTGAATTTCTATTTATTAACAAAAATTTCTCAGCTTTTCAAAAATACGATTTTTGATTACAAGGTATTTTTTGACTGTCTCCTCCTTTAATCAATCATTTATTAAATTAAATTTCACTATTCAAAAAAACTAGTATCTTAAAATGTAGGCTTATCTGATAGCATCTGTAATTATTTTTGTGTATTTTTTCACAAAACAGATCTAGGTTAATGTCAAGTTCAGCTTCCTGCTATAATTTAAATTTTTCTGGTGTGTTTTTTAAAGACTCCAATAGATAGACAACTTTTATTGAAGGAGCACCAGGTTTGCAATTGGTTAAAAATGTGAAATGCGTAGAGAACTGTTACTACTGAGGTCATATTAGTTGTGAAGATACTATTTCTCATTGAAGGCATTTAAAAGTAATATTTTTGAGAAATACTACTATGGATAAAAAAGGTGTGTATAGACATGAGTAAACTTAATTAATAAGCAATATCCTACCTCATAAATTATAACTGCAAGATACCTTTTGAATCTGTGGATGACAAAGATATTTTATCAGGAGTTTTAATATCTGCTATGATCAAGTTTTATCAGAATTTTTAATGTTAAATAGCATTTGTCTTGCAGTTTTAGTGCAATTCACTGGTGGCACAGTGTGCAGTGTTTGGCTCAGGTTTTTTTTCTCCCTGATAGCTATTAGTGACTAGAAATAATCTAGAAATATTTGTACTGTGGCATTTGGTGTGACTACTCCAATTGTAATTTTTTCCCAGTTTTGTACACTACAGCTTTTTCTGTTGCAACATTAGAAATTCGAAAAGCAAAGTTGTCCCATTAATTCAATTAAACTCCTTGCTGTACAAACTTTAATGGCTTTAAGTAACCCACTTTGGAGTTTGTGTGCCATGTGTATGCTTTGTCTGCTTAGATCATTCTAAAAAATTAAAATTAGATATATCTTGAACTTAGAAGGCCTTTCTTCTATGGTTTTCCATGTAAAATGAATTGAAGAAGACAAAAAGATGATTCCTTTAACTGCATAATTAGCTGGGTAAAGAGCTAAATATTTTCATTTCAGAGCTCTGTGGTTTGTTGGTTGCATTTGGCCTGTGACAATAATAGGATAGATACTTCATTTGTATATGAGATCATCTGCACAACTTTGGACTAGAGAAATAATTTTTAGATGAGCCATATAATGACAGGCAGTGTAGTAACAACTTGATTTACCCTGTTTTACCTCGTACAGCTTCTTGTGGGATGAAATAGAAGTTTCTCAGCAGAACCTACATTTTTGTATCTGCATGTTGGAGGAGGCAAAGATCACAAAAGTTCACAGTGTTCATGTATTTTGAAAGTTTTGCTTTGGCAAAGTACATTTGGATGTTTTTACTCTGTCAGTGAACAGCAGTTGAAGTGGGAACTGTTGGAAACGAGGTGACAGGAGGCCCATAGCCACCAAAAAGCTGAGGATTTTGGGGTAATAAGTGTAGGATCTTAGACCAAAATGTGATTTTAGCCTGAAGTGAAAGACAAACATCTCTGAAGCGTATGGAAAGTGTTGATAGCCAAACCCAGCTGAAGAAATCAATCTGACATCCTTTCTAAGCTCTTACATACATGACCTATACATCAGTCACTTACAAGAGCTGAACCAAGCCTGTACTTAATGAACAGGTGGGGTTTATTGCTGGGTTTCTATGTGCACTGCGTTAATTAGTATCTGCTGCCTTAATTTTTAGAAAGTTTGCCTCCCACACTTGTGACACCTCTGGCAGGGCTGCACCTTTTGCTGTGTGTTTCAGCTTGGCACGGGGGGAACGGGACAGGAGCAAGGCTGTTTGTCTTCTCCCTCGCACCTCCCCACAGCACTGCCTTGGGGAGGGGGCCCAGCCCCTTCCCATGGATCTTTTCCATAATTTCCTCATAAACACAGGCCTTGGTCATGCTGGGACTAAGAGACTGAATAGGCGATGTTTTTAAGATGCTCATTCCATAATTTGAATGTCTCCTAGTGCAAAGATTTGTGAGGGATTATTGTGTCTCAAATGCTGTGTAAAGCCTGTGTTTATATTGGCCATGCCTGATACATGTGATTGGCTTTTTCCATGCTGATAAGCATTTTTATTTTTGTTTTCTTCCTTAAAACTGAATGTGGTCCAGGAGCTGATGGATACAGCCTTTATTCAGGATCCATCCTATCATAGTAGTAGGAAGTAAACTCAGATAAATATTATTTGGATGAGCTTTGACTTCCTTTTGGTTTGCTAATCTGATCAAATATCCAGAGGCTTAGTTGCATTCTCCCGATCAGTAATGCTAATAATTATTTTAGTTCCATCATATTATTGGCCATTATTGTCCAAAGAAGCCCATATGATTATTGCACAAAATACAGTTTTTAGTGAGGAGAAAAGTAATTGAGGTCAACAGAAGCCTGATTTGACAATATTTTTTCCTCATAGATATAAAATATTTTTTAATTAGATTGAACAAGGGGGAAAAAATCTTTAAAAAGAGATAGATTTTGAGAAGATCAGGTGAAGCAGCCAGAAGTCTCAAACAATGAACTTCTGCTTCTTATGTAAAAGGATAATTGTTGGGAATAGTGTAAGGTATTATTTTTAATCTGCGATCAAAACATACAGCTCTCAGGGACTGCAGTTATCTCAATTTCTATATGACTTGTTTTTTGGGTTTTTTCCCCCAATAAATATATTGCTGATATTTACACATCTGTAATTTTTAGTTTTTACTTGTGTTAAATGCACAATGCAAGTTCCAGCCTCCTGGTTACTCTGAACAAGCTTTTTAAATAGTGGAAAAATACTTTGCGCAGGTGACCTCCATTTGATTTACCCTGTAACTCCTGTATGGAGCTTCTTTTGTAGACCTCTTAAAGACAGAGTTCCTGGTGTTCTGCTTGGGTTGCCTGAGGAATCAGACTCTCCATGAAAGCCTGAAGTGCGGGAGCATCCCACATTTTCTTTCCAAAACAGCACCGTCCTACCCAGCAGGTTTTTATTTGGTTGCCTGTGGTCCAATGCTTGCTTAGTTTTAATGCACTTTGTATTGATTCACTGAGGTGGAGGCAGGGAGCAAAAGGGGCTCACTTAGAATGTGCCTCAAGTCATATTTTAAATTGGATTAAGGTGAAAATTGTGCTTTTCTTGGGGAATATTCCCTTGGCTGTGGCGCTAATGCTCACTCAGTGCTGGAGCCTAGCCCCCCACGAGTGGCACAAAGCACCTCTGCTCGGCAGAGCGAGCAGGGTCAGACACAATCTCCTCTCCTCCTGAGCCTTCCCTCTCATCCAGGGTAACTCCTCCTGAGCGTGAGCTGGAGCAAGGATGGCATTTCGAGGTGTCTGATTCTGCCTCGGTGTGTGTGCTTAACATACCCATGTGGTGGGCTTTCCTGGGGAAGCCTACAAACCTTCCGTGAGGTTTGACACGGCAGGGATCCGCGCTGGCGACTGGCGTGTGTGACAGGGCTCGTGGTCGTGTGTGGAGCTGCTGCTCTGAGCTCTTCCAGCAGGCAGGGAGAGAAGGGGAAGCAGGTGGGGATGTGGCTCCCAGGTCCATCTCACACCAGAGCTTTGAGTGCCAGGAGAGATCTGGGATCCCTGTCCTTGTCCCTGGAGCGTGTCCCTCATGCTCTTCCCCATCTCTCTGTTCCCCATCCTTCCCCTGCCTCTGCCCCTAAGCTCTTTTTGCTTTGCTCAGTGATGTTTGCCAGTAGGGTATCCAGTGTTTGCTGTCCTTCACAGCTGCAATTAGTTTTTGGTGATCCTTGTGCTTTTTGCTTTTTTTTTTTTTTTTTTTTTTTTAGTTTTTGCCCAACTGTAGTGACAACCCAGATGCTCCAGCTATTTTCCAGGTTAACTTACTGATAATACTTGAACTGCAATCATGCAAAATTGTCCCTGTCATCTTTCAACAAGAGAGTTCGTTTTAGTCATTAAACCTGCTGAATGGATAGTTATCTATTTAAATCTGTTGCCGAAGTAATTAACCTTGAAAAGTAATTCCCCTGCCAAGTCAAATCAGGGGTTTTTTTTTTCTGAAATTATTTTTGAAAGACAGTAATTCCTGCCAGTTTAGACCAGGGTCCTTAGGAGAATTCAGAAAGAGATTTTAAGAGTTGTGCCAGTTTCCTTCTTTCAGGCTCAGTGGAAAAAGCAATTCAGTCTCTTTTCTTGGTAAAGATATCCCCAGGTGATCATGGCAAGAGGCTGTGTAACAATAAAGGTGTAAAGGGAGAAAACAGCTCTTATTGGATAGAAGTTTGAGCGTGTCTCACCCCAGAGCTCAGCAAGGCACTAATACAGTATTTCTTAAAAGAAAAATTAAATATGGAGTTATAAATACAGATAAGTTTGGGGTTGTGTTCTTTTTCTTCCCCCAGAAGGTTCGTAGTTGATCTCTGAAGCAAAAATAGCAGAGGAGTGGCACATTGCAACAGAAAATGAAAGGGGCAGGATGGCAAGGCAGGAGGTCAGTGGGGCCAGAATATCTGGAGCCAGCTGTTGTTGGGCCCTGTTTCCCTGTTTAGGTTTTTCTCTGGTTGTGCAGATTAAAATATCATTTTTCAGAATTGTGGCACAGTCAGGGATTTTTGAGTATGGAAACTTCCTGCTGTTCGTTTCTACTGCGTTCCCAGGAAATACTGCTTAACTCATTGCTTTTGTAAATAGGCAAGATGATAGCAAGTGATTATTCCAAACAGAATAGCTGATGAATTGCTGATACCTTAGCATAAATATATTTTTTAAGCCCTCGATACTGACTGCTCACCTGGAGGACAGTGCTCAGGCACTAATGCAAAGATGTCCTGCGCCTTCAGGACAATGTTGGTTGCCTCAGTAGGGACAAGTTTTTCTTTAATCCTCAAGTGAGTCCTGGACTCAGGAATGTAATAAAAATTTTAACACTAGAGCTGTCATTTTTGATGCTTAAAAAAATCACACACCACAAACCCTTCTGTTTTCCTGGAACACAAATGTGGAGTCCTGCTGGCTAGTTGGAGGAATTCTCTAGGAACTCTTTCCTTTTTAAAAAATAAAAATATTTTTTAAATCATAGGAGCTGAAGTTTAAAACTACCGTAGTTTTCAGATGACTTTCAGACTTGGAAAAAAAATGTCTCCTCTAGTTTTCATTTTTCCTCTTAGTTTGCACATGGGCAGGATGACATTCCCAAGGGACTTTTGTGCTTATACTGCAATATGCAGCACAACTACTAAAAGTGTCATGGCTTTAATCATGTGTGCCTTTGGAAGGACACCAATGCCGGATCATTGCCCTCCAAAAGGGACAAAAAGGGAGGAATAGCACGGGATCGCACCGTTACCTTTGGCTGCTCTCTTGGCTCTGGCTTGGCTGGAGAATTTTCCCTCTCCCTGGCTGTGTGTGGCTGCAGAGCACTGAAAGGACAAGCGGCTGCGATGGCAGCTCAGGCTGACGTTTGCCCTCGCAGGAAGCCTCGTGCACTGATCTGCTGTTGATCTCACTCACACTGACTAAGGCCAAGTGAAATCCTCAGGCCCAGTTCAGCTTCTCAAACCAGGCCTGAATTTAATCCTGGTTTTAATATTGCCAAAGTTTTGAGCTTTGTTGAACCTTAACCCTGTACATCCTCAAAAGGTTGCGACTGGTTGATCTCTAGGGTCCCTTCTAACCCCTGCCATTCTGTGATTCTAAAGGCTTTAACGAAAAGATCTAGAATTAAGAAACTGTTTCCTTTTTTTGGCTGGACATTGTCCAAGAATGTGAAAAATAAGAATCATGGGGTTCAGCATGGTGCAGATAACGCAAGTCGGGGCCTTGTTGAAATGAGCAGGTGGCAGGACAGCCCTGGGGTGTATTGGCTCTGTAACCTGGGAACAGTGTGCTCCTCAGGGCAGAGAACTCTGCAGTTTTGTTCTTGTGCTTGCTTAAATCCACTTATCCACGTCATAAAAGGCCTCAGGCCACTACAGAAGCTGGAATTTCAAACTGGGAAGACATAAAAGGGGACAGGTCCATGGGTGAATCGTGAGACCTGTTTCAATGCAAGCTGTGGGGCACTCCGTGACTCCAGACTGAGAGGGCACAAGGGAAGGACCTGGGCACAGGTTCTGTGAGATGGAGTTACTGGATACCATTGGAAAAGAAGTGCAGGGGAGATGGGCTGGAGCTCTGGCTCCTCGTGGTGATTCCTCTATGTCCTGCCATCTCATTTTTAGCTCAAGCTGATCGACTACAGTCCCTGAGAGACACTGACTTGCCTTCAGGCGTCTGAACACTTTTCCCTTTTCTTCCCCCAAATTGGAATGCTTTGCCATTTATGCAGATGTTTTTCCTTACTCTATTATGTAACAGAATGACTGCTTACATCTGTTACTGTTCAATTAAGCTTTTTAGGTCACTTTCAGAGGACAGCAGTGGCTTTCCACAGTACTGAATCCATCATTGACTCAAACCTAAACAGGACTGCACCATTTTGTTTGGCTGCCATTACTATTCCACACAGAAATGTACAAAACTAACACATTATTTTTTGCTATGCTGCTTATTCTCCTAACTTATCAACCCTGACTGTAGCGTCTTTATGATTATGAATTTACAGTGCATAAGCACACAAAAATAAAGTTAAAAGGATATAAAGGCTACCTTTTGCTGCATTCAGATATTAAGAACTTAATTAAGTAGGTGGTTAAGGAAATACAAATTGTAACTTTTTTCTATAAATATTACTGTGAGCTGCCATTTATGCCTGGAATGAAATTTATTCATAAGGATCTTGACTTTTTCCAAATGTCTTATACTGGCCTAAAAACACATTTTTTAACTTTGGGATTTAATGGTATTTTTTTTACCTACATCCAGCACATAACACAAAGAATAACTTCCCACATTTGGTGTGAATGCAGTTCTTTCCCTGGGTATTGACTTTGACCTTATCCCAACCTAATGAGAACACCAAAGAAGCAGAAATGAAAGGTGTCACCCTTAGAAAACTATACATGTAAAAGCAGTTTTAGCTTGTGATTTCCATAGTTGTTAGCCCCTGGTTTTGACATTATTTTAGGTTGTCTTTATTTAAGGAATAACAGCCCTTTAAAATATGTCACATTTAAAACACGGGTGACAAAAGAGTTTCTATTTCCAGAAACAAAAATGTTCTGTTTTTTTAGGTTTCTCTGCACCAAAAAAATAATCATATAATGGTAAATCTTGTATGTCACAAGCTGTGATTTGGGGGTAGCTCATTTGTTTCCACTGGCTTGTTTGGCAGGAGAAGGAAAAGTCTTCTGGATTCTATTTTTAACATTAGAATGCTATTGTGACTTTTGCATTTATTTCACTACCTAGTGGGAAGAACACTGAATTTTACCCCCGTCACTGTAGTATATCAAGCTTTTAAATGCGTTTCTTCTGTGCTCTCCTGCCTAGAGATGTTTGATAAAATGTGGATGGGTTGATAGGCAGACAGACAGACCAAGGGATTGATTTATTTGGGTGTAGACATAATTTATACAGATCTGTAGGTACACTCATATCTACGTATGTGCATGCATATATATCAGAGAAAGCAGCACATTTTGTAGACAGTAGAAATTGCAGGGTTTATATTCTTTGGGCATTGTAGGAAAGCATTTTGGCTTTCTGATTGTGGTCTGACAGCGTCCCAGTCTCCAGGATGTCAAGTTTTCAGGAGAGAACGTTCCTTGAGACAGCTGGTAGGATCTAACAATTTCTGAGGGCTAAAAATCTGAGTCTGTTTAACAGCCTTCCCAGTTTGTTTCCATCCCCATTTCCAGGGTGTAAATAGCATTTTAACATTCTGATACTGATGATAATTTGTGCTCACATTACTATTTTACAGTTAAAAAGGTGATGATTATGTTCTGCTCTCTACTTTTACCTGTGCCTAAGCAGAAATGTCATTGAATGCTTGATTTTTGTCAGGGTTTTCTAGAGATGATGGTGATGTTTCGAAGCACAGCCTCAGCTGCAGTTCTAAATTAACCATATGTCCATTGAAGACTTGCATATGCTTAGCAAGCTCAGTTGACTTGTTCCTTAAGCAAGTCTCAACAGCAGTTCGTAGTGAAGTTTTAAATGTCTTAAATGTGGGGAGATGCAGATTGTGGCTAAAATTGTTGATAGTAACTAGCTGGGGATGGAAAGAATTGACCCCATGGACCTGCCTGTTAAATCCTACTGGGGATTGGAATGTGCAGCTTGACAGAGTGAGAAGACACTTCGAATATTCCGAGTTTGGAGGAGTAGGATGGTACCTAGTGGAGGTGGTTCTAGACTGCACATATTTTAGCTATAGCAACGCAGATTTTTGTCTCTTTACTCCTACTTCTAGTATTTCCTGAATACTCTCTCAATGCCCATGCAGCAGCAGTGAACCTCGATTAAATGATGGAATATTAATGAAGAAATTAATAGTAATTCAGTATACAAATGCCTGAACTGCAGCTGAAGTTAACAGCGAATAAATTATTGTTATTTTCAGAGTGTAATTTTCATTGCAGGTGTGGTATAAAGTGGAGGTCATGGATGTGGATATTGACAGGGGAAAACTTTGATCTGCCACATCTGTATAAATCAAGCTGAAAGGGAAAGCAGTCTTCAAAGCTGGTAGGCTTTATTGCTGCCACAGTTAACATGAAACTTGCTGGAATTAGATAGGACCTGCTCCATTTTAACACTAATTTTAGAAGTATTGTATTTCCTACTAATTGTTACTGGAGCAAAACCACTTCTCTACAAACCTAGAGCTTTCCATGGTTATCTGTAACCGAATGGGAGAATTCTGAAAAAGAGGTTGCACTGTAATTTTATTGGTGATGTGTTGCTTTCAGGGAAGGTTTTACATTCTATTCATGCACAGAGTGCTTTGCATGTGGAGGCTTTAGAATGTTTATAGTGTCATTCCTTATAAAAAACCCCCTTGTTTTCCAAATGGAATGTGCAAAGGCCTTAATTTCGACTACTAAGTACAAATGATTGAATACATCGAGAACATGAGGAGATAACTCTGGCAGCATCTACTCTTCCCTCACCTGCACTGCTGGTGGTCATCTCGATACCTATTTTATGCTATGACTCAACAGACAATCTAGAGTGATATTTCTTGTAATAGATCCCATGCAGGTCAGGGACATACTATAGAGGCTATAAAATTATTTCAGTTTTGGGGAGGATTTATTCTACTTGTGGCTTAGAAACAGCTCTTTTAATGGGTGGGAAGACCAGCCTGTGCTTTGTAAGGAAACAAAAATTTCAGCAAGAGCAGAATTTTTAGGATTGGCATCTTCAGACTCCATGCATTACCTTACACAGCAGCACCAGGGAATGTCAGGATACTGGTCTGGAGCTGGACTTTGGGAAACTGTTCATTTACTCACTGAATTGAAGCTGTGGGGATTTGTTTCATTGCAGCTTTTGAGCCTCATATTATTCTGTAGTGAAAGGAACTGTACTGGAACCTTAAATTGGCAGCTTTTACTTCCAACAGTCAGGGGCAGGTTTGAATTTCACTGCTGGTTTTTTGGGTTGGTTTAACTGTTCCCTGGGGCAGGTGTGGTCTGGGTTCGGGGGTCTTGTCTTCTTTACCATTTTGCCAAGTGTTTAGAGTAAACAACTTGTCTCTGTGTCCTGGAGTGAGACGTTTCCTGCAAAAAGGGAAGGGTGGAGGAAACAGAGGCATCTGTGACAAGTTTCTTCACTACTGTACGAAATAAATCAGGCTCTTCCTTTCTTTGGAGATAACTATTAAGCTGAAGGTGGGGTTTGTGGTGATGTTATTGATAAAAACCAGGTAGGCATGCAGCCACAGAGGAACATACAGACCATCCCTGAAGCAGGATCTAATCTAGGAAAAAGAATCAAACGTTCCCTCCCTTCAGATTTCCCAAAACTGAAGCTGACAATGAAATGCTTACTTTTAATATCCATTTCTTGAAACCCGACTGCTACTGTGGCAGTAGTTCTGCTCAGCTGCCTAATTTCATGTGACTTCTCTGGAATATTATAGCCTTGATTTTGAAGTTAAGAACTCAGTTCCTCCTATTACCAAGCAGCCTGACTTAAATGATTTCATAGGAATAGAAAGCTTTTTCTCTAGAACTGAATCTGCAAGTCCAAGTACATTAGTATCCTGATAGAAAAGTGAGGAAAAAATTTAAACAGGTATTTCCAGAATAACTTCTTTTCGAGGAAAATACCTAACATGCATTTCCTTGAATTGTGGAGATGCCATTTAATATTGGTCTATATTTTCTTGATCTTTTCATGAGGAATTTAATATTATTTTGGTCTCTCACAATTATTTGCCATTTTATGGGAAATGGAGAGGTAGGGGACATTAATGAAATGTACTTCTGTTAATGGATTATGCCATTTCTGGATGTCAGTGAAAAAGCCTGGGTGGCTTTTTGCTTTAGCACAGTGACTACTGCAGTAGTTTAAAAGAAAGAAGTGAAGAGCTTGTCTTTGGAATGAACAACATTGCCAAGTGGTTGAGGTTTGGATTGTTCGTGTGGTCTTATTAGAGACCCAGATTCTTCTTCCACATGTCCAAGACATTTGTAAAATCATCACTGCATCATTAGATTGAGCTCCAAGCCTTGTTTTCTGGTGAGTGTAGAAACCAGCACTAATACCTGGGTGAGCCTCAAATTTGAATAGAAAACTCCTGCTGCTGGTGTGATGCTCCTGCTCCTGCACCTGTTGTGATGTTAAAGGTGTTTCACCAAATAAATTCAGTATTTTTCTCCTCTGTCCTGCAGCACCCTCGCGGTGTGGTTGCAGCGGCTGGACAGGGTCAGTTCTGTCCCTCGCTTGAACAGTGGCCAGATTTTCGGTTCTGGCTGCCACTTTGCTGATGTGAAGGAGCTTTTGTTTGCTCAGTGAGTTCATGCTGTTTGCTCAGAGAGGATGCTCTTGAGCCAGCAGAAAAGCTCCTCTTATCAGCATTTCTTACCTCTCTGCTGAAGCGACGCTGGCGCTGTGAACCCTGTAATGTCACATGCGCAAAATCAAACTGGAATTAGAGGATAATGGAAGAATTTTTAGGGAAAGTGCCGCTCAGTGGTAAATTAGTGGTAGCTTCAAGTCTGCTCCATGCTGCTGTTCTGGTAGGTTTGGCAGAGGTTCGTGTTTCTGTCTCTGTGCAGGAAGTAATGGAGCGTGAACTGGAGCATAGGGGAAAGCAGGAAAGCCTTCCCTGAGCTCAAAATGTTTTTTTTGTGGAAAGGATGAGGGCAGAAAAAGCTTAAAAGTGTAAGAACCAAGTGGTAAATTTGAAGATATCATATGAAGCAGTGTATGCTTTCATGCCGTCAAGTTTATAAATAAATTATTAAAACAATTACCTGAAGTTCTGCTCATAGCTGGACAATGGTTATAGACCTGTTGGCTTATATCTGCATTACTAAGAGTACGTAAAGTTCTTCGATGATTTATTGGTAATCTTGTACTTTTTGGTATTTTTTCAGAAGGCAAATAGACAGTAGAGATTCAAAAATTCAGATGAAAACAGGGATTTCACTCTGAAAGCTCAATTTCCAGTCCCAGCGGATGGCAAAAATCCTGATTTATGGTGAATTGAACTCAGCATGTGTGAGCTGGTTCTTCCCTGCTAGTGTGACATAATCAGGGGTATTTTGAATACACTTGGGATGTGATCTGTGTGTGTTTCAGATCATGCTACTTTCCACAAAGCCTATTTGCTCGGTATAAAATATTTACACATCATTCCACACAAAGATTTGTTAGTCATACATAATGCAGAGTGTTGAGTCTTTGGCTGTGTTAGCATCTGCCATCTTAGCTAGCAGTAGGCTTGCTAATTTAAATATTTTAATGAATTACTCATAACCTTTGTGTAAGAGCACTGAAATTATAATTGTCATTTTATTATAATCACCCAGGTATTTTCAGTAAAAAAAACGTGATTTCAGTTATCAAGACAAGCATAGTTTCATGTAGGAGCCAGTTCATAAACTGGTGGAATTTGCTTTAATAAATGTGTAGGACAGATATATAATAAATACCCTACTACTGTATTTTCTTCAAATATATTAAATGTTTTGCTTTCTCATTTCACCTTTGGATGAAGTTCCAAATTGCTGATGGGTGAGATTTGAAATCTTTCAGATCTAGATCTCAGGTGGAGAGTGGCTTTTCATTCAGAGGACATTTTTTCTGCTGTCACACACAGGGGTCAAGGAAAATGTTACTTCCAAGTGCAACAATCATCCTTTTAAGCCTTCTGAGCCTTGGAGGTGTCACCAGAAAATTTGCTGTGCTTGTAGATGGGTACAGAAAAGCCTTCACTGTGATGAGCATGGATTTAGCTGAAAGGGATTTTCACAATTCTCTGGGTTTTAGGGCTAGTGATGTAAGAAAAAATACTTGTCACAGTCACTATCCTACAGCTGAACAGCAGAACAACCAACAAGGAGCACCTAATGGTTAGCAAATATTTTAGAAAGTGCCTTTTATGTTGAACAGTCAGGTTTTGCTGCCTTGAGCTGCATTATGGGCCATGGCATCTCAAGGATTTTTCCCAAGGATTGTTTGTCTCATTTGTGTTGCACAAATATGGAAGAAGCCTGTTTGTCTGGAAGCATCAGGCGTTTATTCTGAAGGATGCTTGCTGCTTAATTGGTTTCCTTATATTCTGATGTGTAATTATTCCCTCATACCCCAATAGGTTCTGATGCTCCACTTACTTTAATTGTGAAGTACCACAGGCACTGCATAAATAAAAATAAATATCCAAAGGCACTTTATAAATACATCCCTACCCTTAGATGTCTGCACAAGATCGAGGTGTCTTGGAATTCTCAGGCAAAACGTAGTTAGAAACCCTGCTCCCAGCTGAACAGTTGGTCTGGTTTATGATATAATGATTCTGTGAACCAAAAAATATGTTGTTGCAGCACCAACTTAGGCAAGATTGAGAAATGCAACTAAGATTTGTTTCTGTCTTTTTTTTCTTTTTTTTTTCTTTTAGTGGACAGGCATATTATAAACAATGGCTCTCTTTAGAGCCATAACCATAATTCCTCCTTTGCAAACATGCGTCTAATAGGGACATCAGTCTTCAAGAACAATGTGGATCATGTAAAGAAAATTTAATTTATTTTGTTTATATATTTCTTTTTCAAATTGTTTCTTTTACCATGTCGCAGCAGATTTGATGATAACAAGGCATATGTGTTCTGGAGAGCAAGCTTAATTCGCATCTGAAAGTACGTCCCCTTTGTAGCAACTTTCTTTGTGTCTTTTTTTGATGCTGGGGGCATAAAGATCCTGCCCTTGTTGCCCATCAAAGACTGGCAGCAGGAAAAGATAAAGTTTTTATTAGCAAGCGGCTTTTTTTGGAGGATAACTTGCTCAGACTCCAGACATCTCTTACAGAGTAAAAGTGAAGAGCAGTGACTGAGTTCCCCCATTTCTGGAAGAAAAGTTTGCAAACCCTCAGGTATTTTATATTTTAGTGGGTTACACTGTTAGATTTCTATGGGAGGGGAAAAATGTGTTCAAAGAGTAGGAGAGGACCCTGTTGGGGAGGATGACTGCGTGGTGGCCTTCACATCCTCCTGTGTTTCCCCGCCTGGCCCGCGTTGGCTCAGGGGATGAGGGTTTGGTTGGTTGTGTGATGTGAGGCTCATTTCTGCAAGAGCCTGGGAAGATCCAGTGCTGAAGAAGTGCCCAAAGGAGGCTCGGAATGTGTGCACTGGATCTGGCTGGCAATTGAATAAACCCACTAGTGGGACTGAGACACTCTGCCTGTCTCTGAATCCTTGTCTTTTACTTAACCCGAAATGTTAGTTAAGGCCCCATTTGTCTCTATCATTCCTTTATAGAATTGCTTTGCCACATCTGAGGGCTTTAAACATTTCTTATGAACAAACTCACTAAATTTTTATGTTGGTGAAGTGATTTTTTTGTTACAGAATATATTACTATAGGAAATACACTGCACTTGGGTCTCATCACAGATATTCATAAATCAAACCTTGGGTTGAAGATTTTGTGAGAGTGATGGCTCGTGAGAGAATTATTATTAACCTAGCAGGTGAATTTAGCTGTGTGTAGTATCTGCCTTGAGGATTCACAGTTTCCTCTTATGCGGGTCTGGTGTTGTACATCTCATTTTAAAGATGATTTTTCTACAGAAACAGTTTGTGGCATGGTACCAAACATGTGTGAGGTGTGTGAGAGTGTGGCATTCCTCCTCCTGTTCCAAGAACACACTTCCTGCAGCTCAGAATCTATATTTTAGCAGAGGAAATTGCTGTCCAGTGTGATTATTGCTTCATGTGCTTACAGGAGTAAAATCAAAGGGTGAGAAAGAAAGGGCTAAAAATTTAAACTACCTCCCATTTGCTTGGAGATGAGAGGGAGGAAAAAGGGAGAAGTAAACCCTGGAGTTCATATTTTAAGTGATGCCTCCTTGCCACTCCTACATGGGTTTCTATGGAAACAGAAGCAGAAACTGGGCCATCGGCAGCCAAGAAGCCATTTACACTTTAAATTTACTGCTTGAGCAGCCATGCAGTTTTCTTGTCCAAATTAAATCATAATGGAGTAACACATGCTAAGTAAATTGGGGGTAAGTTGAAAACACCAAATATTAAATATCTTCCATGGATATGCCAAAAACCCCTCCACCTTTTTTTCTGAAGGACCATCAACTGACAGGTTAGATTATGTTTTATGAAGAAGTTACTTTCTTGCAGCTTTACAAATGCACATTGCAGGTATATTAAGCAGGTAATTATGTTCTCTCCTTTAATTAGGGATCTCTTAGTTAACTCTCTTAGGCAGTGTGGCTGTTTCAGTGCTTGGGATGCAGAAAAAAACCAGGGTGGACTTTCTGTGCTGCTCATCCTCTAATAAATTCCGTGGTGAGGTTCTCAGGCACTAACACATTGTCCAGTCCCAACTGATATTTATTTAGGTTAGGCTATTTATTTAGGTTTATTTATTTAGGCCAGGTTAGATGGGCTCCTGAGCAACCTGGTCTGGTGGGTGATGTCCCTGCCCATGCTGGGGCGTTGGGACTTGATGATCTCGAAGGTCCCTTCCAACTTAAATCATTCTGTGATCCTATGATAAAAATACTTCTACTGCTTATGATAAAACTGTTGTCAGATACTTGCCACTATTAGAAACTGCTAAAGTTATTAAGCATTTGCTGAAACTGTTTGAGTTGATGTTTTCTGTTTTAGTTGATTTTCCCCTTCTTGTTGATTTTTTTAAAAATTCTGGTGAGCTTTGATTAGAAAAATGACAGTGCTGCTATGCTTTTGAGAAAGTTTTCTTTGGAAAACATACCCAAATTAAATGCTGTGTTTGGTTCTTTTTGTCAGTTCTCTAACTGCGCTTGTTTCCTTAGTCAGCTTTGGGAAATCTGGTGGAAATCCCAGACCTTTTTCTCCAGTGCTAATGAAGCTGAACTATAGGTACACCTGGAGTGAGGGAGCAGTCTTGGCTGAACCATGGGCTTATGAACAGCCATGGAAGAGGGGCAGGAACTGGAGAGAAACAGTGATTAATTCAGGAATCACATCTGTATGGAGGGAAGAGTTAAGGAAGGAGAGAGGCTGAGCTACGGAAAGAAATATGAAGAATAGATAAAGAGAAATGGGATGCATCATGCAGGGTAAAGAATAGATAAATACCCAAATAACAAAGTAAAAGGAAGAGGGGATGAGTGTAGAAGGTAAGTGGGACTGAGGATGAACGGGGAAGACTGAGACTGACAGAAGATGGAGGCTAAGCCTCCATGAGCTAAGTGCTCAAAGGTTTGAGGATGGAGAATTGGCAAGGAATATGATTCTGAATGAGAAACTGCCTGGGATAAAGTCTGTTATGAGGAGCATGAAATGGCAGCTAAGAGGAATGCCAGAGAGCAGTTTAGTCTGTATTTGGGAGCTCTCCCAGCCTATTGTCACCTTTTCCCTGGGTGCTGAACCCAGTGAGAGCTGCTGCCTCTGCAGGGCTCTCCCCTCAGCCGTCTGACAGGGCTTCTAAAAGGGTTCCAGTGCCATGGGTTACCTGCATGGGCCTCAACGTTATGGCAAAATACAAGAATTTGTTTTGCCTTTGGGTACCTCATTTCCATTCATACTTAATTTTTTTTAATGTTTTTTTCCAAGCAGTTGGTGGCTTTTGGGTCTCGTTGACACCAGTGGAACATGCCAGTCACGAAGGTAGCGGGTGCTGGCAGGCACAGCAACTGTTTTGACAGACCAGGAGATGTGCAAAGAAAGTGTTCCTCCATTTTCTCCTTCCTCCTGGTCAGGGAGAAACATTTGTATGGCACAGGGGGATTCCTCTGTGTGGGAATTCCAGAGCTGCTGTGTTTGGTTGTGGAGCGCAGGGAAGAGTTGTGCTCTGATAAAAAAATGAGAGGGAAAAGTCAGAAGCACCCAGTGTGTGGAAGGAAAGAAAGGCCAATCCACAGAAGTAAGAAGAGGGAACTCATTAAATATGTCCAGGATCAGAGTCACGGTAAGTCAGAAATGTTTTGAGGGATGAAATGCAAGGATCACTTTACAGGCTTGGAGCCACCTGAGAGATTTGAGTCAGAGGGGGCTCATGGCAAGGGTAGATAGATCTGTTAGGAGAAAATCTGTATGACAATGTTGACAGCTAAAGGAGGCAATACAAGGCCGTGTTTGAGGAGTAGGAAAGAGGCAATTAATTGTTATTACTGCTGGAACAAGTGGTACAGCCAGAGTCTTACTGGAACAGGTATGACACGGTGTGAAAAAATGCTCCAAGCCATTGCAGCTTAGGTGAACTTCAGTAGGATTTCTCTGGAGAAATAACTCAGAGTCGTGAAGGGGTTTTGAATGCAGTTTTAAAAGAATGATAGTACTAGGAGAAGCTTGGGATGTTTTATTTTCTTGAGGAATAGATGGCAGCTTTTTGTGGGGACTGAATATTGCCCAGATACCTGCAGGAATATCAGGCATCAAAATTAAATATGCAAAGCACATTTAAAATTAGAAAGTTAGCAAAGGAGGCTGTGGAGATCTGTAGGATTGGGGGGGGGGGAATTAAAAAAATTATTCAGTCCTATTGATATTTGGGGTACATGGAGCACGTTCACACCTCTCCCAGCATGTAGCATCACTTCTTCTTTGAGTCTGGAGAGAAAAAAGAGTGCTTTGTGCCTGCTCCATAGGGTTCACGTGGTGCATGTGGGTGATCAGGTGCCTGCTGAAAATGAGCCTGGCAGTCAAACACAGAGCTGGTAAACAGCATTTCTGGTGCTTGGGTTTCTCAGGAGGCAAGGGTATAGGCCAGCATGAAAGACGAAGAGTGAACATGACATCTGTACTCAGAAAGAGAAAATGTGAGGCAGCTGCTGTTTTTCTGATGGTCAATTCTGTGTGAAGTTTTAACCCAGTATTTAAAAAATGATAGGTGGGGACCTGAAAGTGAAAGGGGAAGCAAATGGGAAGTGGTATAAATGGAGTATTTTTTCATGCTAGTTTGGGAAGACTAATGGGAGAGATGAGCTGTTTTTTTAAACAAGATTAATCTAATCTCTTGGTTTTAAACAAACATTACTTTATCATTCCACGGGAAAGTATTGTTGAAGGTGGAAAAAAATTGGGTAGGAAGACGGCTAAGGGGTCAACTACAAGCAGCTGTGAACAAAATACAATTTTCATGATGGAGAGAGATTAATGATTTTGTGCCACGATCAGGAGACATTATTAGATATTTGCTCATTAAATTTTGGCTAATGTGAAATTGAGAGGGTTTGCTCAGATGGAGAAAAACTTATCATGCAGGGTAAATACAAAGGAGTTGCCAGGTGGATATGGAAAAGTTACAGGGCAATGGTCAAACTTGTCCTTCCTTCCTTCCTTCCTTCCTTCCTTCCGCACCATTCCTTCCTTCCTTCCACACCATTCCTTCCTTCCTTCCTTCCTTCCGCACCATTCCTTCCTTCCTTCCTTTCCTTCCAGAAAATATGCTTTCAATTTAAGCGACACTAACCTCACAAATCCCCAGAGCACTGCTGTGCTCCTGGAAGAGCTTTCAGGTCCATCCTGCTGCCAGCAGGGCCTCCCCACAGTCTAGAACTTGCTAATAGACATATTTCACTGCTGTGATCATCTATATCAGCAGTAAAAGCAGAGATTTTCAGATACGTTTCCTTTTCATTTAGGAGGAAGTTCAGCCGCCATGGAATGCAAAATGTGAGCAGAAGGACCTGTGCAGTGAAGCCCAGGTCTACTCTAGTCAGTGCTGATTGTCCCCTGTTCCCAGAGATGAAAATTTCCCTGGTATCAGACTGGGAATTTACTTTCCCTGCTTTTAGGTTCATTTCGGAATTTCGGCAAGCTCAAGCTCTGACTAAGAGTGATTGTCTGCCCTGGTGGTTTGCCTCTCTGCTACTCAGCCTGTCTGATTTCCAGCCTGGAAGTGTGGGACATTACACTTTCTTTCAAGGCACTAAAAGGGGTGACTCATTCCTCCTCTTTTGTCTGCTCCTTAACCAGGTTCTGCTTCACGCCTTTACCTCGTGCTTCAATAGTCTTTTGCACTGAGCTTGTCAAAAGGGCTTTGAAAATCTGAGTAAACTGTCAGGGAGGTTCAGCCATCTACATTTCACTCTCCTCACGTGCTTCGGGATTGGAGTAGGCACACACTGGGGTTTTTCTTTCCCGAGGATGCGGCCATGCAGCTAACGATGGATTTATCCTTAATTATTTTAATCGGGGTTCTGGTCCCAGGTGAGCCGGAGTGCACTGAATACTGAGGGTGGAGACAAATCCTTGGAGCTGGAAACAACATTGGCTTCCTTCTTCTGGAGTGGGGCTAGATTTTAATTTATGCATACCTTTATTATCTTTATTCAAAAGGCCTTCACAGTACAGTTCACTTGTTGCTCCCCTGGTTACAAATGCTCTACACTGTATACATTAGAATTGAGGAAAGACAGACCATACAAATCTATTCCTTGTGTTCAAAACTACTTCTGATCCTCATCTTTGTATTGCAGCAGAAAGAAAATAAAATATATCTCTTTTGAGGTTTATAGCTGATTTTGGTTTTTTGGGGTTTTTTGTAAGCGAAAAATAAACACAGTTCTATGAACATGAGACACAGGAACACATTAATTTGATTCCATCTGCTGTATAATTTTTGTGAATTTAATTGCACCCTGGTTCTTCCCAACACATGAAGACGTATGTTCCTAAGCTAATTGAATATAGCTTCTGGTCTTGGCAGTGGTCCAGTACACTGTTGAATCAACAACAATATTATGAATTATTTCAGTTGTAGTATGTTAAGTGATCTCTTCACCGTTTTCAGTTTGGAAAATCCTGTGACAAAATGAAATATAGGCTCATAAAAAGCTGGCTAAATACCCCAAATTAGATAATAGTTGCCAAGATGCTTTCTGATGGGAATGGTATTATTTTTGCAATTTGTGTGTTTTGGCTGTGCATTTGATATTGCAGCTCCTTTTTGTTGGGTTGATGTGCTGTGGCCTCAAAGAATTCCTTCCTTGCAGTTCTAGTTGAGAAATTTTTAAATGCCATAAGATTTCTTATCCATGAGATTATTGAGCTGGTTATCAAAATGTGCAGAAAATCTGCTTCCAAACCCAGATCTTGATAAAATTTACCAGCCCAAGGATATCCTATAAAAAATAGAAGACTTCCCTTTACTTTTATTTCCCCCTGGTGTTCACCTCCTCACCCCTTCAGGTGATCAGCTGAGTTTTGTGGCTGTTGGCTCTTCCAGGACCTGTGCAGTCTGATAAGATTGACAGCAGCCTGTAGTAAAGCAGAAAGATGGCCCATATTTGCATGCAGAGCAGGAATTTAAAAGATCCCTGATATTTCCCAGCAGGTTAATTACGGTTCCTGTGTAATTACGAGCATGTGGGATCAGGAGGAGAGGCTGAGCCCAGACTAGCCTGTGTGCTTGCTGATGCTGTGTCAAGAAATTTCAATAATCTGTCACAGAACCGCATTATGCAGATGCAAGTGTGTTATTGAAAGAGAAGAAATAGAAGTAATTGCTTCCTGCCTCTGAGAGGGGATGCACATTTGAAAGTCAAGGCACATGTTCTGTGTGGTGAAGTTGCAGGAATTTTATTCAGTCAGTGCCACTGCCTTCTCCAAGCTAAAAGCTGGAGAAGTGCAGCCCAGTGCTTCACGTATCACAAAATTTAAAAATCGCATACATTCATCTGAATGTTTTTACTATGTACTGTGTCTCAGCCCAGTGTTAAGTTAGCTTGAATAAACATACAAACAATTGCTATTAAATATTGGTATTTAAAGGCCAGGAGTTACTTTTAGTGCTTGGTCACTTTGCAGAGTGTGAAGCTGCAAAAATGTCCTATGTTATATGTATCTGCCTAAATGCTTATGGACTGGGTTGTTTCCAGAACAGTTTTAAATAATTCATCAGGTCTATCTTTTGCTTATGAGTTAATAATCCTTCCTTGCACAGAATCACAATGCATGTTAAAAAATTTCCTCTGGAAGCAGGAAAAATGCCTTAAAATTCTGGAACTCATCTCTGCCTTTTTACTTGTAGTTAATAGGCACAGAATTGTGGTTCAGTGGTGGGTTAGTGGTTGGGTTCCATGATCTTAGACGACTTTTCCAACTGACATGATTCTGGGATTCTGGTGACACTTCTGTGAAAGCCACTTCTGCTTCTCATTGCTTTCATCACCTTGGTTGAGCAGTACTACTAATTTCCAATATTACTGATTCCATGGTGACAGTTTCCAACCCAAAAGGTAAGGAAGAATTACAGACTAATTCCAAGCTTTTTTGTGGATGTCAGGGAGGTATCCAATCGTACTCTCTTGCCCAAGGAAGGATGAAACTATGCCTAATGAAACAACTTGGCATGAAAATGAACTGAAAGCCTTGAAGAAGGGCTTGAAGCTCAGGCTTTGAGGTGTGTGGATGTGCTCACATGCTAGAAATAGTATATAGAATGTAACTTCAAAGTAGCATCTCTGAGGGAGGAGGGAGGAAGGAAGAGTAATACACTAATAATTGTCTTTATTTGAAGGTTAAAAGGATGCTGAAACAGAAATTGCAATGTTCACTGCATGCTGTTAAATGACAAATAACCTCTTCCATGTCCCAATTTTTCCTTCATAACCAACCTTTCCTTTCTCCTCCTATTAGAAATGTGTATATAATTCAGATGTTATGTGAATAGAAGCAAAAGTATATGACAGGGAAAATACTGAATCCAGGGTCCCCTTTTTAATGTAGCTTCAGGTTTATGGGGTTTTGCAGATTTTTATTTTACCCTAAGTCCAAGCAAAAGGAAGATACAACAGGAGGAGACATGAGCATGTGTATTCCCAGATCTTTTAGGTGAGACCTAAAAGGAATCCTCTCTTAGATATCTGTGATTTAGTGGTCATCAAATCTCCCAAAAAATCAGGCTTGGAGGTGTTTCACTGCCCTATCTGGGATAAACTTGCAGAGGGAAAGCTGAGAAAGGAGCCTTTTCCTCCTCAGTGCTGTGTGTTTAAGCCTGGCAATTGTAGTAAAACTCAGTGCTGCAGGTTTTGATGCTCTGCCTCCAAACAGACAGTTTTAAAAGCAGATTGTTTTCATTTGAAAGGTCCATCTTGCAGGCAGTTGTAGCACCAGCACAGCCAAGCGGTTGAGTTCACGGGAGGCAATTGGCACCAGTGTTGTCTGTGTACAGATGCTGTCCCTGAGTGCTTTGAGCCAAGATCATTTCCAAATTAAAAGGGAATTTTAGAATTTTAGCTCAAATGCACCTGCATGCTGCTTCTTGAATCAGCAGCAGCTGCAATCTCTTTGTGTTATGTTTCCCTGCATCTGGCCTGGCCGGGTACTGCTCTACATGTTGATTCATTTAACCACTCATCGTAACAATAAATAATGTACATTTGAAGTGGTATGTGAATATTTTTCATTTCTATCCGGAGAAATGTGACCTTTCTCTGTCACACTTATTTCTCTTGTCACGTTCTATGATAGCTCTCTACTGTTATGATTTAGAAATGCTTTATCTTGGTTTTTCAGCAGCTTAAAAACTGTCCTAGTTGTGTAAGAGGACTGTTAAACCCAGAGATGGTTGTATCCATTTTATTAAATATGGGATGAAGCCAGTCTAGCTCCAGAAGGTAAAACTTGTAGAGATCACTTTGATACTTTTCCTCTATTTGTGAATTTTAAAACTCCAGTGTCTTATCAGTGCAACCAGATTATTCTGAGCAAAAGAGCATTGAGAACACAACTTTCATTTAAAAGTCATGATCCTGCCAAGCCAGAATGGAAATTTGAAGCTCAGATTCTGCATGGTTGCTTCCCAAGCAGTATCTGTCACCTGGCAATCCATGGGGCCAAGTTTGCTGACGATATTTATTTTGTCTCATCTCACCTTGGACTTGTGGATTTTAAATCACAGTGCTTTGGATGGATTTGTAGATTAATTATGTATCTTTAATACACCAAAGAAAGAGTGATGTGATTTTTTTTTTCCTAGATACATGAGAATTAGATAAACACAAAAAGAGGCTGTTGTTACTATACCACAATTCCTGTGGTAGATGTAAACTGTTTATTTTTGCTTTGCATTTAAAGAAAAGTAGTATTTAAAATCTTGTCCAGCTGCAGAATGTTTATTAAGCATCTAAGGGTTTCTGGATTGAATATGCATTTATAAGTCACAAGAATTGATAGTTTACAATAGAATACAGATAAAACCATTGGGCTTCTACTTGGCTGGATGCAAATTTAACTTAATTCATCCACACAAGCAGAATGAAAAGGAAAGGCTCCAAGACAAATATTAAGAACTGCGCACGATTGGCTCCATCCATCTTTGCTCTTTATGCCTTGTGGTTCCAGAGCAAAGAGACAAATGGGAAAAGCCACCAGGAAAAAATATTAAACCTTCTTGATTTGGGGGAAAGAAAGACAGGACTTTTTAAGAAAACATTTTAAATAAATATTGCTGTTAGTTACAAGTGTACAGAGCATCTAATTGTCTGGGTACATTTTCTGTGCCAGGAAGTTAATGGAATTAAATACACAACTAGATTTTGAACTGTACCAGATTTAATTTATGGCCATTAATATTAGAAAATTTAACTGTGCTAAAATGGCAACCTGAAAATCTAATCCTTTGAAGTATAAATTCAATTCTGAAGAAACCAGTTAATGGAAGGTCTACATAGATAGGGCCAAGTGCTTAATATCATCTACAAATGTGCTATTTTTGGCCACTCTTCTGTAAGTACCTTTCGAATTTCTGGCCTCAAGACACTACTTAAATCCCTTTTCCTTGTCAAGAATAGACCATCTCAAGAATTTTCTTTCTCAGTCACAGGTAATCAGCAGGAGAAAAATCCAGTAGCAATGACCCCCTTCCATCTTTCATCCAAACAATCTGAACTAATGTGATTTTATTACCTGCTTTTGGAGAGTTTGGTGAATTTGGGGTCAAATAGCTGACTAAGGATTTTTTGATGCTTAGAATTCCAAGTAATAATAGCAAAAACTTCAGCTACGCAACCCAAACCAAATTTTCAACCAGATTTTGAATATGTAACGATAGATCCCAGATTTACCAGCCCCTTCACAGGGAGAGATTCAGATTAAAAGTTGCCCTTCTGGGTGGTGACAAAATCTGGCAGATTACAGAATGCTGTGTATTTGTATCATGGCATTTTGCTAAAAAATTCCATTGATACAAGCTGCGTCTCAGATTCAGAAAAGTCTCCTCAAAACTTCACTTATAGCAAGTAGCATTTTTACTGCCTTGTCTCCTGTGGGGGAAACGCTCATTAAAACTCCATTTAATTTGGTGTTAAGGATGCCATTAGCTCCTCTACGTGTTTCATGTGAGTCCTCCCCCACATCTGCATTCTTTTTCCCAGTTTTCCACCATTCACTTTGTCCGTCCCCAGAGCTTCTCCTGGTGTGTTAATAAAAGCCGAGCAGGACCATGGAGTTTCGTAGATTCAGAGGAAATGGTGAAATGTGGGCACTGAAAAGTGTTTTCTTTGTGGAGGTTTGATGGCATTTGTCACACGGAGGCCTGGGAAAACAGCCTGACATCACAGGAGTGCTCTGGTGAACAAATCAGATTGGAGAAAGAGACTGCAACTTTCAGGGCTCTGCACAGAAAACATCTTGCTGTACTTCCCATCTAAAATTTTAATGCCTGAGATTCCTCATGCAAAAAAAAAAAAATCTGCTTTTTATTCAGGCCTACTGAAGATGCCTATAGAGTATTTTTTTCAACCTATACACTTCCACATCTTTGTTTCGTTTTTATTTAAGCATCAATGTTGGGATTTACTTCATTAAGATCATATTTTAGTTGAATTTTACATTAGAATTAGAATTTTACAGTTAGAGACTCAGATATTCTGAATGACCATTTGATTTGATCTTAAAGTTCTTTTCCAACTTTAATGATTCTGTGGTTGTATGAACAAATAAAATGCAGTGTACGAGAGGTAAATGCATAGCCAGGGTTTGCTGGTAAGTGGAAAATATATTTTCTCCCTTGCAAGTCCCGTGCCCTGCATTCCAAATGTGCTTTCCCACTGAAAAACTCTTTTCCTTCAAACCTCCAGTAATCTCCACCCGCTCTCCAAAGTGCAATTGAACTGCAACATTTTCTTCAGCAGGATACAGATTTCCCATTTCCATCTGTGTCCTGTTTCAGTGGAGAAAGGATTTAGGATGCACTGTGTAAGACACTCTGTTCAATGAGGAAGGGTGGAAAGGGCCATAAATAGCAGGTTGGTTTAATTCCTGCTGAAATGGAAGTGCTGTAAATTGAACTTTGTTTGCTCACACGCTTCGACTGGGGAGTTGTTGCCTGCTCTGGAGGGAGATGGTTGCCAGAGAAATTTAAAATAAATTGATTGTTCACCTAGTTGGTGTTTTTTTTATTTTTAGCCTGGCTTCCTGGAGGACAAATTTTGCAGTCTCCATGTCTGCCTGCTCAGCCATTTATCACTACCCAACCTCCTCCTTGGCTTTCAACACATTGGTTAATTTAATGCAAATGTGACAGAGCCAGAAGTCATTAGATCTAATCGTTAGTCATAAGATCTAGTCATTATATTTAAGTCATTAGTCATAAGATCATCATTCGTACAAATTTAATCAAAACTGGTGGTTGATTCGATGATAGAGACCCAAAGCGGTCCTTTTTCTTGGAGGGAAGAATCGGCAGCAGCCCCTTGGCCTCCCATGTGCATCCATTTTTGGGGCTGACATGTGGTAATATTTTACTGAACATTGTTTCCTGCAACAGCCAAAATCTTTATTTTTCTTAGTCTTCTTATTGGTAAGAATGGCAGGTTTTCCAATTTCCTTTTGATACTCACCCTCAGTATTTGTAATTACTGTTCCTTCCAGGTTCCTCAGGGAATAAATTAACCCAAACTAACCAAGAAGTCCTTGCAAAATTTCAGTAGCAGCAACTGGCCTTTGAGTAAAATTTTCTTTCCCAGTGAGTATGATTTTGGTGATTTGGTTGGGCTTTATTTCTTCCCCTGGCAAAAAATAAAATAATTATAATCAGGTGATTATAGCTATGAAAAGAAATAAAATTTTGCTTTTCTCCATACAATATAACCAGTTGTTTCTAGCCAGACATAACAGTGAGGTTCATCACTGCCCTAATTATCTTCTCACCTGTCAGATTCTGCTGGATCTGACTATCAATACTGTGAGGTAATCAATGCAGTTTATGTTTGCCCTTCTGTGCCGTAATAGTCTGTGATAAACAACAAGGAGTGTATAAATTTAAATAGCTGGAGTACTAACCCACCAGAAGAGAGAGGAATTGTTTCTGATGGGTTTGGCTTTTTTTTTCTTGTGTGTTGGCACACACTCAGAAAGTATTTGGGATCCTGAAATGTTAAATTCCCTATTTAGCTTCACTGGAGGTATTCTTATAGATTATTTAGACACTCTCAGAAGAAAGTTCAGAAAAAAACCCCAGTATTTTTTCAGACCAAGTCATTAAGTGTTTAGGATATATGGGGTTTTTCATCAAGAAATGTCTGCTGGCTCCTGGATTATTCAGATGTGGCTTCTTTGTAGACTGCTTTCTGTCCAAGTGGGTTTTTTCCTCACTTTCTTTGTCTCCCTCCCAATTGTGTCAGCAAAGTAAGTCTGTGGGCTGACTGTCACTGCTTCACAAGCACCCAGGGCTTCCATGTGTAAATACCAACCCTTTTTTTGGTGTGCACCTTGCTTTAAAGCCACTGGCTTTGCCCAGGACAGATAACACAATCAGTGATGCCTTTAAAAAAGTTGTTATCGAAACTCCTTTTTGCTTCCTCCTCCCATCTTTTAGTGAACGTACCCCAATTATGCAGTGTTGATTACATGCGCAGAGGAAAATTTTCCTGGAAATCAAATTAATCTTTAAAGTTCTGCATTCCTGACAGTGAGCATAGGATGATTAATGACAAGACAAAGTGGCTTTCTCCTCACTTCATCCATTTTAATGGTTCTTTCCCCAACTAAATCCATGGATCCTGGATTAATACCTGTCACTGAAAATGCAAAGATGGGATCCTGGCTCCACAGAAGTCAGGGTGTGACAGACAAAGTGAATTTGCATGTTCATTAATTTGTCCATTTAGCGCATTGCATTTTTTGCTTGTTCTCAGGTATTTTGTATGGTTTTATTTGGATTATCAAACAAAGTTAATTCACAGCTTGTTTATAACACACTGACCTCTTTATGCTCTTAGTCTGTCACAAATCCACGGAGTTGTTAGCAGAAAATCAAAGTATTAATTGATGTTGAAGGAACATGCATAGGCTGGCCGTGTCTTTCAGAGACCTCAGGCAGCCTGATTTATTTATTGATTCTTTTAATTCCTTTAGATTTTCTGTCAGATCATCCTTTACGTGAAAGGAAGGAACTTCTTATTGCCCCCAAAATGGTACTGTTGGATTGACTCTCTTGTAAGGAATTGTCTCTTACAGCTCTGAGGGGAGACAGGCAACTGTGTATGGAGAAATTAAGATCTCAGTTCCGGAATATGAGCTGGAAAATATTTGTTCAGACCACCTGCAGGGTTAAACACTGAAATATGTGTGGCTGATTTAATTAGCTATTGATGTGTATCATATAACAACAACATCACACATATGTCCTGGGTTTAGTGCAAAAATAAGTGCAAAATAAGAGGGTTTTTTTTAAGTTTGCCTTCTAGAGAACAATAATTTGTTATAGTCATGAGCAAAGCTTATAAATCGTATAAAACACACACTTTTGGGATCAGATTTATGCCATTTTCAGTACTGATGTGGCATAGCTCTTAAGGAAAGCTGTATCTACTTAACCTGGGGTTCAGCTTTGGCAGTAAGATGTGAGAAAGCATAATATTTGCAGCTTCTGTGAGCTTGGGAGACATAATGAATAGAAAACTGTAATTTTCTTATTTGGAGTCTTTGAGAGTCCTTTCAGGATGCATCATGGTTTATATCAATTAAAGCCCATAAATGATCTAATAGAATGTTTTGGCTTCTTCTGTAAATATCAAGAAAGACAGCTCATGCCTTGGTTCTTTCTTTCTGAGACAAAGTAGCCCTTTTGGATTTGTTGTGAATTTCTGTGGATTACAGGGAATTTTCAGGTTAAATATTAACTTCATGAGAGGAGTTTGAATTGCTCACGCTGTGCTATTCCTGGCGCAAGATGTTTCCCATGCAGGCATGGCCAAATAATGAGATAATCAAAGGTGCTTTGCTTGTGCTGAAATTCAGCTTTAGGCTCACATCCTTCCTTCACTGAGCAGTGATAATCCAAATCCTGGGTTTCATTTGTGCCTCTGTTTGGGGATCTTGACCAAGCCAACCACAGGATATTTTCTCTTTTTTGAAGGTGAGCCCTTTGAAACACCATGTGGCCCCGAGCTTAAAAGAAATGTCAGTGTCAGCCTGAGAGCCAGGCAGGGTGTGCAGTGACAGATGACATGTTGGTGTTTGAGAGGACTCTGAGGAACAGCTTCAATCTTCCCCTTGAAAGGAAAAATGGGAGGGGAAAAAAGCTGAATTCAAGTAAAAAGCAGATTGATTATTTTCTGGCGGTTGAACTGTCTGTGTTCGGTGTGGGATTTCTCTGATGGGGCAAGAAAGATTTCCCTCGTGTAAGGGCAATGCAGACCAAACAAGAAGAGCAGCAGGGTTTTTAATAGGGCTGAACCTCCCGGTGTGCATTCAACAGGTGCCAGTGAAGCTGACACTTACCTGGAATTTCACAATGCAGTGTGGGCTGTGGAGGACTGTGACGATTCACTGCTAACTTACACTTTTTGGGAATATTCAAACTCTTTCTTCAATCCCATTAAAAGATTTGTGGCACAAAAGGCACAGAAAAGAAGATCCCAGCCTGTTTGTCCAGGTAATTAGAGGGACAGTGGAAACTGGTGTTGGAACTCAAGGGATGAAATTAATTACTCAGATTCACTTAGCAGAGCCTCAAAGCAGGAAGGATTGCTGCTCTCCTAAGTGGATGTGGTGGAGACAACAGGGATAAATTGTGAACTGCCTGTGTGGGCTGCGGAGTGATGTGGTTTGTGTAGTGATTGTCATAGAGATACAAGGCTGAGCTGGGGAAAGAGAGAGCAGCAGAAGAGGCGAAACAGCAGAAAATATTTACTTGCTGTTGAGCAGCATCCAATTGTTAATTGTCGCTGTAGCTGTAAATAAATAAGTTTATTGTTGTACTCTGCTTTTGCATCAGGTTTTGCAGAACAGAATGGTGAGAAGATCTTAGCAGTGCTACACAAAGTTGTTAGAAGCATGAAATCGTCACAGAGGTGGGGATTGTTCCATCTCCTTGACCTGTAAGGTATTAAGTCTTAACTGCACTTCTTAAAACATTGACAGTAGCACACAAAAATAGAAACCTCTTTGGTTTTTCTTAGGGTCTTCGTATATTCATAATAATTGTTTTACTCTGGGTGCTTAACTTGAATGGGCCTAAAATATATTTTGAGCCTATAAGCAGGAGATGCAGTCTAATGAGTTTAATCCCAATCATTAACTGCCTCTCCCAGCTCATTTCTAATTGAGCCACTGATGGTGGTACATCCTTGATGTGTCCTCTGGCTTGGTCCAGACAAAAGTCCTGCAGCAGAAAAGGAATAATCCCTGGATATGCCAGCCAGGGCAGTAGATGGAGTATGAGGTGACAATACTTGTGCTGGAAAAAGCAGACTGCAACATGAATTTTAATCAGTAAGTAGTGGTGGTGAAGGAATATTTTTCTTGAATGCTTCTAGAAAAGAAGTTTTATGTCCTGGTAATACTAGGAATTGCAAGGCTGAGTGATCCATATTTTTAAGAAAAACTCTGGCTGGGGTGGATAGTGGGGCTTTTCCACTTTTCCATATCTGACTAATTCACAGCTTCATTCTTTACAGACCTTTTTTAATGGCTTGTATCTCTATGATTTTACTGAAGCAAAATAAAAATGATTTTACAGCAAATAACAGAATCATAGAATATACTAAATTGGAGGGGACCCATCAGGATTATGGAGTCTGTCTGAAATGTATGTTGTACTGAAGAATTCACCTTTTCTGAGGTGAAAACTATCTCTACAAAAGACCACATGTTTGCCATGAGAGAGTGATCGCTCCCTTTCTTAAATTATATTTTAAGTGCTCGTCAGACAGTTTAGTGATTTCAGGAGTAATAAAGATAATGAAATTTATGTGAACTGCTCCATGATTACAGCAGAGGAGCTGAAGTGTTGCTGATGCTCTGTGGCATTTTTATCTCTGATTTTAAGGAAGCCCCCATGATCCCCTCCTAGCAACCCACCACTCCTGAATGAGAGCAAGCTCTGGAGATAAGGAGCTTTGGGAACCAGGGCGGAATGCTGAACCTGTTGCTGCTGTTGCCAGAGAGCTGGAGTTCATTGCTTAGCAGGAAATGAGACCTGGATGTTTTTCATTTGCTCCAGACATCAGATGGTTTTTCAAGCATTTGACATATTCTGGGGGACGAAAGAATCTTCAGTTATCAGACACAGCCGTGTCAACATGAAATGAAATGTAATGAAATACTCGGAATTCTGTTTTACAGATACCATGGTACCAGCAACAGGAATATCAATTGTTTTTAGTATAGAGGGAATTTGGGAAGGAAAATAGGACCCCAAGTATTTTATCATATTACCATGGAGCTTTCCACTCTCAGTGGGCAAGAGGAACCATAAAAAAAGTGTATTTATATTCTTTTGTGTTTTCTTCCAACACAAATTAAGCTGAATTTAGATGTATTGAAGTCTTCATAGGTATAGATTGTAATAGGAATGATGAAAACTCTGTATATCTGTAGTAAATATATCTGTATTTCCTTCTGGAAAGTGGTTTTGTGCAATCAGGCCTTTTGTTACTAGACTGATCTCTGTTTAAGTGAATCTAGCAGGCTCTAGGGATCAGATAAAATAATGCTATATGCAGCAGCTGTGGGAAAGGAGAAATACAGTGATCTGTAGCACTTTGCACATAAAATGTTGAATTTGGACAGTTGGGAGGGCTGACCCCAAAAGAGAAACTCCCCTTTAGATCCTGTGGATTTATATATAAGCAATTTTAAAGTATGAACTCTCCTAGAACTATCCTGACAAGATGATGAATAGAAGAATCATTAAATTTAGGAGAGAAAGTCACAGTCCTTAAAATAGACTGCCCATCTCAAGAACTAAAATGGCTTTGGTCATTCTTTCTGGATTTGCCTTTTTAGCGAGGTTCTGGTTTAAATCAGCTGAGGGGAAGGGTGTCCATGGGTGATGGAGGAATTAACAGCACAGGCTGTTATAACCCTTTTCCCAGATTTACCTGTAGTGATGCCAATAGAAAGTCACGGCACACTATTCTATATCCCAGATGTTTTTCTATAGATGTGGATTTTATAAGTTAGTGCTGAGTTCTTGCAATAATATCACTGAATCACTGCTTTGAAGCTCACTGATATTTTACCTTGACCTTAATCTTGGCAAAAATCTAATTTATTCCATTTAATAAACGAATGCAGTTTGAAATATGTTCATTACACCAGGGTTCAAGAAACCAATGCTGTGTGTCCCTCTGCTACCCATGGACTTCAAGCTTTTTTTGCTTTGATTTAAAGATCAATGTCTTGTGACCAACAGTCTTAATTTAATAATATTCAGGTGAAAAAATCAATATCAATAATGAAAGATGTTATTACTGCTTGAATCCCCTCCATTTCAGTGTATCTTTTTTACACCAGTGTTCTCTGCTGGTGTTTACTCTTTGCTTTATTACCATCTCTAAAATAATTCACATTCTGCAGTTACTGAATAATATTCAAGTTTGCCTTTGTCACTTGGATTGAATCCTCACTTGGGAAGATGCAATCAGCTTCCCACTGCGAATTGAATGTGTCTTTTGTCTTTTCCTTCAAGTAATTCTGTGTGTCATCAATATTTTTCTCGTGATAACTCTGTTCCTTCACGTCCAACCAACACCTTTGTTTTTCATCTCCAAATGTTCAGAAATCTTTTCTCCTTCATCTTGACTTTAATATTTTCTATCCCTTGACTCGTATCCAGAATGAGCAGTCCTTGCTGTACATTCTTTTCAGAGGTCATCCATCTCTTTGTCTTCCGTCTCTGTGATAAATTCCTGTGGCCAAAATCTCTGCTGACCCGTGGGCAGCAGCCCAGTCCAGCTCTGCTCTTCAGGGTCTGCTGAACACAGCTGAATTCCTGGGTCTCTTCAGAGCTTTTCTACCTCTTGTCTCTGCATTTCTGCTTTGTTCTTCAAGCAACCTTCAGCTTGTATCGGTGCTTTTGTGTTTTTCACTTGTGGCCATCTGTGGTTTTGCATTCTGGCTGTTAGAGCTGCCCTTTTCCTTGGGCTGAGTGACCTCTGTTTTCTCTCTCAGGTCTGCTGCTTTCAGCATTTGTGTGTTGATAGTGTCAGGTGGGGCTCCTTCCTTGGACTTGTCTTCCCTCAAAAGTCAGTTTTTGGGTGGAAAATTGACTTTTCCTTGGCAGTGCATTGAAAAATGGCCTAGGGAGGTTCTTCTGGAGAAGCCAACACACCTGAAGGACTGAACCCCTCATTTTGAGGAAAACAGAGTATTTGTGCTAGGCTAATGTTTGGACACAATGATCCTGAGGTCTTCTCCAGCAAAATGATTCCATGATTCTCCAAGTCTTTTTATAACACCTTTTGGATAATGGCAGTTTTTTAAAATCTGTGTTATCAAACAAGCATTCTGGCTTACGAGAGGGGTAATTTCACACCCACACACGAGCTGACAGAGGTTGATGCCATTAACTATTGATGCATTTGAAAGGAAGCTTGGATGTTTTCATCCTTGTGGTCATGGGTTGTAGTTTCCCAGGAGACGGTGGGGAATCATTGTGGTTTGGGAAATCAGCTGCTGGATTTTCCAGCTCTTCCTGGAAAATGATAAATGGTGAGGAGTTTCAGTGCCTGACCCAGATTGTGACCATTACTGAAGGAAACTGCAGCGTGTTGTAACAAAGATGAGCATTTCCCTTTTCCTGTGGTTTTGCTCCTTGGTCTGTTTGCTCTAATTAACAGCATTCTGCAGGGATTACTTTGCTGATAGCAGTAGCTAATAACTGGTTGCTTAAGGCTTCAGTCATGCAGTTAGCATTTGTTTTCAATATTAATTTTAACTTTTTCCTGACTGCTAACTGGGCTGAGAAGAGGGTAAGTAATGAATATTGCCACCATCCTCTTGTAATGCTGATATATATTATAAATGTTGGTGGGAACTAGTTGATCTTTATGATCCCTGCCAACCCAAGCCATTTCATGACTCTATGATGCTGACATATGGATTCCATAGATTTACATTATACAAAAATTGGTAAAGTTTGGGGGTTTTTTAAATAGATGCACAGATACCAAAGAAGTGCTGAGCAAAGAAGGCATGTTCTCTGTTTCTGAATTAAAATTCCTAATTAAAATACACCAGCTGGATTCTTTCCTCTGCTGAAATACAATTAGTCTACAAAATTCCATGCTGAAAGTGAACCCAGGGCGGTTTGAATGGCCGCATAATGGCCATACTGGTTTGACCCACAAAAATCCTGCTTTATTCAATGTTTTTTCCACATACCTGCATCAGCATGAAGATAAATAAGTATTGTCTGACTAAGTTTTTGCTGTTAGGTTATTTTTAGCTCTTACTGACTCTCTCTTACTGTCATTCATTAATTTTAGATTGGTTAAAGAAAGAATTAACAAACTTCAGCTCCTAAGAGAATGATCAGCTTCTAATGACCACCTAGCATATCTATAACTATGTGAGCTTTCTTACTTAAAAAATAATTATAATTCAGGTCTGTATGCTGAAATTATTGTGTATTCAGTAAACTTAAAATTAACATTTTGGTGCTTGCACAGGAGGGCTCCCTTCATGCAAATCTGGCTGTTATTTGCATTTCTGTCAATTTATTCAGCAGAATATCTCTGACTTTATTTATTAACATGGGAAAGCTCCAGTTTTTTATTCCTTCCCTGGCAGAGTTTAGAAAATGCAGCATTATTATGTTACTATAGGCTAGGTAAATCTAGCTAGACTAGATTAGGTTGTTACTTTTATTTTTAAGAACTCATTATCTGAAAAAAAAGCCCCAAACCCTTTTGATTATCATTTCATTATAACTTTTATTTTCAAGGTATTAATAATTTCAAACAACCTAAGAAATTATTTACTTAGTATACTGCAAGAAACTATGGAATAAATTCATTCTCTGAATTGATTCTCTGCATGAATTTGTCTCTAAAAACATTCTCCTGATGTTTTTTCCTGACCTTTCTCCTTCCATGATGTACAGAAAACCAGTGATCAACTGACTGGTTTGAATACTGAGCTGAATTAGAATATATTGCAGATATATTCTGAAATATATTTTAATATATATTTGAATTATAGGCAAATGTAATTATAGGCTGTAATTGGCCATTTATATAGGTCAGGGTTCTTCCCATCAAGAAAGTTCTCACCTGTGCAGAATTTATGGATTTCCATGAAAGTCTGGACTCGCTTACGCCTTTTGCAAAATCGAAGTTATTGTAGGTCAAGGCACATTTTGTATAATCCTGGTCTGAAAACTTTCGTGCTTGGTAAATGGAGAATTATCTGCAAAGAGGATTAAGTAATGTTCTGGAAGAAGATGAAACAACGCTGGAAATTATTTCAGTTACCTCCTAAGTCAATACCACAGGGACTTCAGTCTTCTATTAATCTGTTGTAAATGCCACCTTCACTTTCCTGTGGTGGAAGGTGATGTAGCCAAGTGGATGTTCCGTACTTTGCTGTAATTGTTATTAATTTCTGATTGAAGTGTGGTTTAACAGATCAAACTTGCTGTAGTGGAAAGCAAAGACTAGTCTGTAATAATAGTTTAATAAAATAGTTTCTCATAAAAATGGGGTGCAAATAAATACATGTTAGTTTATAATCTGCAGACTTGCTTTGACACACTTTGAACAGTGTTTTCTTACTCATATTTCCTTCTAATGTAATAGCAGTCAAAATCAGATCTCTGACATTTCTAGGAAGTCTGTATTTCTGTCCAGTGTTTTGTATTCCTGCACAGACGCTAATTGCATTAACAGACTTTAATTTTCATTAAGGCATAATGATGCAAATGTGCTTTGTCCCTCAAAACTTCTCATTGCTCCTGCAGATAGAGGTTGCTGGACTTTTGCCCTCCTGATTCCTTCTCTGTAGCAAGAAAAAACTTGGGTTTTATGCCCACAATTTACAGATGAAGTATATCTTAAGGGCTGGATTTTCAAAACATACACAGATTCTTGAAATTCAAAATCAATAATAATTTTGATATCCCCTCTAGCCTCTTCCACTTCAGAGTGTGGGGAATTGAAAGAGAAATAACTTTAAAGAATTTTCAATGTTTTGCAGAAAATTTCTAGGGCTTTTTTTCAAAAGTGAGGGCCACATTTAGAAGAAAAGTTAGATCACAAGGGTCTAAAAATGCCATAGGCAGAGGGAATCTAGGGATGACGTTATGGCCGAGTTATTCATGAAGTTATCTCGGCGCTTCAGCTGAAAGGAGCACCATCATTTACACTATTGGGGCAGACAGGAGCACCAATTAAAATCAGGGTAGAAATAGCTGAAGGTTTTGATCAGATGGTTCCATGTGATGCAGGATAAGCAGGACAAGCAGGAAGAGGCTGATAAATCCTTCTGGATCCACGGTGGGCTCACATCAGTGAGGTCCAGCCTGGCCTTGGACACTGCCAGGGATCCAGGGGCAGCCACAGCTGCTCTGGGCACCTGTGCCAGGTTCTCCCCACCCTCACAGGGAGCAATTCCTTCCCAATGTCCCATCTAAACCTACTCCATGTCAGCTTGAAGCTGTTGCCTCCTGCCCTGACATCTTGAGATGCTCTTCTGGAATGTATGTTCTCTCACATGTTTTTCATCTTTCAGAGCTGCAGACTTCACAACATGCCAAACAAATGCTTCAGTGGTTAGGTATTTTTATTTTTTTTTTCATGGAGGACATACATTCTGTTAGCTCTTTGGCTCCAAAGGCTTCTAATATGGATAATAATTGTCCAGGTTCTGCAGAGATAGATGTTAAAAATTGATTATAGATCATCTGTGCCTTCCTCAAAGGTCAATGTAAAATGCCAGAGCCTTATATCATTAAGTCCGTGATAAGGCAAAAAAACAGTAAGGAAATTTAGGAAATGTTTTAATGGAAGTTATCTTCTTTGGTTTATCAGTTCTAAGGACTGTGGAGAAAAGGTGTAAATGAGGAAATATCTATTAAAAACTCATTGCTAAGGAAAGAAAGTATTTCAATTTCTATGACTTGTTGTTCTCAGAGGATTATAAGACTTTGCTATTCCTTTCCATGTTTTTCACTTGACTTCCATCTGTTCTTCCAGAGAAGAGCTGGAAAAGAGGTCAAATAGCATCAGTGAAATTTTAGATGACAATAGAAGGAGGCAGAAATCTGCATTACAAATTTTGCTCTCTTTTTCTGCCATCTACCAATGAGATTTTTACTTATATTACAACAGGTGTGTGTTTTTTCCTGAAGTGCAGCTTTCAGTTAATTTGCATGAGGAAGGCTAGAGGTCCCTTTTGTGCCCCACATGGGGCTGTACATCAGGGGAAGCTCTTGGCCTAGATTTTTCAGCTCTTGCTTTTCTACTCTGTTGGACGACTTGCATCGTGATCTTGTCAAGCTGCACCTTCAAATGCAGTAGGATTTGAGCCCACTTCCTGAAGGAAGCATTTCCAGGATCCCATTCACCTCTCCTTAGATGTTTTATGCAGCATTAATCTGACCCCACACATAGGGAGGGAGTGAACAAATGTAATTCTTTACAATCTTTTGCCATGGCAGTAGAAAGATTCCCAGGATGGCAAAGCAGACAGTGGCACCCCAAAAAAATAACGCAAAGAAAGGGAACTGGAGAGGCCCTGATGGATTGTTCTGGCTGTTGGGATGTTATGAAATTTTTTCCTCCAAAAATGTTAGTGGGCCATGTATTTGCTCCTCTAAAGGTTAAGGATCACTGCAGCTCGTGGTATGACTAATGCAGTCTGCAGCTCTGAGCAAAACCGAGCCTCCAAAGCCTTGTCACAGAGTGAAGCTATGTTGGAAATGTCATTGGTGTACAGATAATGATTGCAATGGAATGAGACAGTCCTGGAGCGTTGGATCCACAGGAAGGAATCCAAATGCTCACCACCATCCCTGCACACATCTTCAATTAACTCCCTTTCCCCCAGTTTTGGTTTTGCCTCTTACTTCTCCCTCCCTATTTTACAAAGGTCTGAGCTGTCCAGACCCTCAGAAATCTGGGTTTGAGGAATTAATGAACCCTTTAAGCATCCATCTGGGATATTCTGTGTGAAACATATGGTGTGCTGGGAGAGACATTTGGGAAGGCAGGGCCAGGAAGACAATCCCCACTCCTTTCTGCCGTGCAGGTGCCTTCCTGACAGCAGACCTGCAGACCTCCCTGACAGCAGACCTGGTAGTGGTCTGCTGGAATATTGCCATTTGTATCCTCATCTTTCTTTCTGTTTTTATATTTATATATTCACAAGTTTATATGGTGAGAAAGTTTCTCGTTGCCCATTAATGTACTGCACTGACTTAGTTCATTAGTTTAGGAGAATAAAGTTACATATATGAAAACTTGGAATACTTTCTGTGTATGTGGGGGGTGAGCATGGTTTAAAGGCTAAGAAGAAACTGCTTTTGCTGCCAGGACAATTCACTTTCTAATCTCAATGCCTCTCTTTGCCAGAAATAATTCAGAAGTGCCCAAGAAACAAGATTAAGTTCCTTTGGTGTCTGATAAAACACAAATGACATATGTTGCTAATGCAAGAGGACTGTGAGAGCCACGAAAGAATCTGTTGTTGTTTGGCCTTTCCAAGTTTGGCTACATAATTAAAAGAACTTCACAGAGGAAATGGAAGCTAAATGGAGTTTTTAAGTCTTGGAGAAGCCATTGACAGTGTTTTTCTAATAGGAGCCAGTCTAGGTTGTCAGTTTTGAAGAACAATATTCAGTGACCTGACAGTTTGAGGCTTGTAATGAAAGATCAGTTGTGTTGAACCTGCAGGGCATTCTCTTGTTTTTCTAAAAATTGCTTTCCCCCCTTGAACAATTAAAAAACATGTTTTAAAAAATTATCATTCCTACCATCTTGAAGTAAAACAGCTCCGATGCAGAAGTGGTTTCTAACTGGGATAAGTCTTCCCTGTACAGAAGGCTGACCCAACCCAGAAAAAGTGATTTATTCTTGTCCATAATGTCTTGAAGGAAAACCACCAATATATGAAGCTCATTGTTTAGCTGCTGTTTTAACTGCTCAGGTGAAGGAACAGGAGGTGATTGTTGTTATGGAGGGGTTGGAGGGCTTCACAGCACCTGAAAACTGTTTAATTCCAGAGAGAGATAAATCCAGGGCAGTCTGAGGCACATTCAAGCAGGAAGAGCCTGTCTGTTGGCATAAGCATGAGCATTCTCACGGTCCAGTTGTACCTCAGGGAAGCTTTCCTTTCATTGGGTTTATTGAGCTTTTCTGTGCTGTGGAAGGGTTTTTTCCTTGGCTGGTATTACCTGGGTAGTGCTCTGCACATGACAAATACCTAATATTTGAATTCTCTGTGTAAAAATACTGGTTATACTCCTTCCTAGCCAATGACACCTGAAAGGCATGTCATGGTTTAAGAGTTTCCTCAAAGTGTCAAAATATAATTCATGTGTTTATTATGGGATGCATACATTGAAAATATTTTTTCTTTGTACAGAACAGTTCGCAGACATGATTTCTGGTTTTGGAATAGGCAGTATTCCTGTTTTCTAGTCAGAAACCGGCTTCTCTGGTATCAGTGCCATGCAGGTCTCATGGATGTTCCAGTGTTTCAGGGAGGGAAAATACCCCAAAAGGCTCCTGGGCTGTGATAAAGACAGGGAGAGATCACTCACCTGCTGCTCTCACTGGCAAAACAGACTTGACTTGGAGAAAAACGAATTTAATTTCTAACAAATCAGGGTAAGGAGAAATATAAAACATGTTGATCTTAAAACACCTTCCCCTCCACCCTTCCCTTCTTGCCAGGCTCAGCTTCCCTCCTGATTTTCTGCCAGAGTGGCACACTGGGATGGGGAGTGGGAGCTGTGGTCAGTCCGTCACGTGTGGTCAGTGGTGCTCCTTCCTCCTCAGTGGCTGCACTCCTCACACTCCTCCCCAGCTCCAGAGAGGGGAAAGGAGTCCTCTGTGAACTTCTCCAGCATCAGTACTTCCCACGGGCTGCAGTTCTTCCCAAACTGCGCCAGTGTGGGTCCCTTCCATGGGGTCAGCCCTTCAGGAGCAGATTCCTGCAGTGTGGGTCTCCGGGGGGATCACAGGACCCTGCTCCCTGTGGGGTCACAGCCTCCTTCAGGCGTGCCCCTGCCCCAGCATGGTCTCCTCCATGGGCTGCACATGGATCTCTGCTTCCCTCTGCTCCTCCATGAGCTGCACATGGATCTCTGCTTCCCTCTGCTCCTCCATGAGCTGCACATGGATCTCTGCTTCCCTCTGCTCCTCCATGAGCTGCACATGGATCTCTGCTTCCCTCTGCTCCTCCATGAGCTGCACATGGATCTCTGCTTCCCTCTGCTCCTCCATGAGCTGCACATGGATCTCTGCTTCCCTCTGCTCCTCCATGAGCTGCACATGGATCTCTGCTTCCCTCTGCTCCTCCATGAGCTGCACATGGATCTCTGCTTCCCTCTGCTCCTCCATGAGCTGCACATGGATCTCTGCTTCCCTCTGCTCCTCCATGAGCTGCACATGGATCTCTGCTTCCCTCTGCTCCTCCATGAGCTGCACATGGATCTCTGCTTCCCTCTGCTCCTCCATGAGCTGCACATGGATCTCTGCTTCCCTCTGCTCCTCCATGAGCTGCACATGGATCTCTGCTTCCCTCTGCTCCTCCATGAGCTGCACATGGATCTCTGCTTCCCTCTGCTCCTCCATGAGCTGCACATGGATCTCTGCTTCCCTCTGCTCCTCCATGAGCTGCACATGGATCTCTGCTTCCCTCTGCTCCTCCATGAGCTGCACATGGATCTCTGCTTCCCTCTGCTCCTCCGTGGGCTGCAGGGGCACAGCTGCCTCTGGCACCCGGAGCACCTCCTGCCTCTCCTCCTTCCCTGGCCTGGGGGTCTGCAGAGCTGTTTCTCCCACATTTTCTCACTCCAGGCGCTCCCAGGATTGCTGATGGGCTTGGCCATGGCCAGCATGGAGTCTGTCCTGGTGTTGGCTCCATCAGACACAGCAGAACCTTCCAGCAGCTCCCACAGCAGCCACCCCCAGAGCTCTCCCTGCTGCCAAACCGCGCCACACCAACCCAGAGCGAGTGTCTGCTGTGAATTAATCTGTTTTGATGCCATCCAGACAGCGAATCAGGGAGGTGAAAGCAGCAGAGGTGGAATTCATCCCTGAGCATGCTCTGGCCCATACTACTGCTTTAGTAATAGAGTAGTTTCAAGGGGGGAAGACTAAAGATGTAGCAGCTATTATTAGCAAGACTGCCTCTAAGAAGGTGTTTATTTTAGTCTTGCATGACTCATCCTTATTCTTACATAAAAGACAAGACAAAGTGCAGTTCACTGACTTTGGTCACTAATCAAAATACTGGCAAACCCTCAAAGTGCCTGACTTTCCTGTGTCTGTCTTTTTAATCTGTGTCTTGCTGGATGACAAAGGGAAGAAAATAAGTAACCAGAGTTTATTCTTTCTCTGACTAAGTATTGCCTAGGAAGCTTTTAACTAATCCAGCTTCTACAGTGAAAGTTCTGAACCTATATAATTCCCAGTGAGGGTTTTTTTGTTTGCTGCTTCTTGCTTGCTGTCATGGGCAGTAAGAAATCATCGCTTTCGGCCACATTACATCAGCTGCAACCTTCCAGATGGGCTGCAGCTATGTCAAACAAACTTCTTCATCTCTTCTTGAAAAATTATGTGATAACCCCGGGGTGAGGCAAAAAAAACCCCCAAAAAAAACAAACAAAAAACCCCCCCAAAAAACAAAAAGGGGAAATAAATCCAGTTAAGCATAGTTAAGTGGGGGCATTCTTCATTAACCCAAGGTGAGGATGCTGCAGGAGCAGAGAGAGAGAGGCTGCCCAGGAGCTTTGTAAAGAGGTGGTCCTCATTTTCATAGGCATGAAGAGGAAAACATAATAGCAGCACATGTTCCAAGCCAAAATGAATGTCACTTTTCCAGGGAAGGCAAAAACAGGAATGAAGAAGGCAGTTGAAGTCCCAGTTGGTAATCGGGATCTCCCAATAGAAAAACTGAAGAGGGCTTTGCTAATGTTTTGGTTGGAACTGTGATGAATTCAGTACTCCAGACTTCAATAAAAAAAATCAAAAATTATACTACATTTGCTGCTTAGAAGGCAAAACAAAAAGTGAAAACATAAAATATGTGACTTGAACCACACTGGTTTGAAAAGTGAAAGATCACTTTATCTTTTCCAGGAGGAGGAAGCTAACCTTAATTTCTTATCAAAGCCTGCAATCCATCCTTCCTTTCTATTCTTGGCTTTTTAAAATTATCCATTTCACTCTCTTGTTTGGTAATGTGCCTTCCTGGCTGAAGAAAACAGGCTCTGTCCTACTTCTGAGTTATGCTTTGTTAGTGGCTTAACTCCTCAGTGTTATGAGAAACTTTTTCCCTGGTTAAAGGAGAAATTTGATCTTAATTCTTGCTCCATCCCTGTTTCCCTGATTATTTAGTTGATCTTACCAAAGTTGGTGGGAAAGATTCTGTATTTGCAATATTCCTGCCTGGTAAGGGTGATCTAGAATTTGTAAAGTCTCTCAGTGCAGAAAAGCTGAGCCACCCTGAGTGGGAACAGACCTTAATGGCACCAAATGAAGGCTCTAATGAAATACTCCTGGAGCTCAGAATTCAAACAGACAGGAATGTATTTCCCATGCATAGCAGGAGTCGTGTTACCAAAATAAAGATTTAGGTGATTGATTTGTAGCTAAGAACATCCCAACTGTGCTGTCATGAAGGAAAACTTCAAGTTATAATCACAAAAGGCACTGTTAGGCCTCCTTTGGGTTCTGAAAGAGAAGTTTCAATTGCTAAGCAACTAACCCCAAGATCTTGCCTATGTTGGAGCTATTAGCAGTTTAATCTTGGTGCAGATAGGTAATGATACTGTTCTAAGATACAATCTTGGCTTGGTTTCTAAAGTTCCAATAAAGTTGCTTTATTTTATGTGCAACAGGGACATTTATTTGCCTCTATCCTAAGGCTTGGGTTTATGGGAAGGAACCCAACCTACTGAAGGATGTCCATGCCCATGGCAAGGGTGGCTGTAGTCTAAACGTCCCTTCCAACCCAAACCATTCTGTGATGCTGGGATTTTATGATAAAATTATTTATTTTGGCACAATGATGGAAATATATTAGATGGTAAATCGAGAGTCTGATGTTTTGAGGAGGCTGCATCCTGTTTTCTAGGTCTTTGATCTCTAACCAAAGTGGCAAAATGTCTGTTTTTAGAGTTCTTGCATCCACACAACTTCCTGCACATGGAAGTTCTGCCTGTGCCGTGGACACAGGAAAACTTTTCAGAGAGTTTCTGCTACTTTCTTGCATAGCCTCAGTTTCTGAGTATTACTCATTGAGATACTCTCTTCTTTTTTCTTTGAAAATAAAGCTGAACAGTAATGTCAACAGTAACCACAGAGATCAGGAACTCCCAAAGAAACAGCCACCAGGCCCACAGGAATAGCACAGAAGATCAGGAAACTCGAATTATTTGCCCTAACTTTGACATACAAACCCCAGTGAATTTACAACTTAGTTTTTCCAGTTTTGGATGCAGCCAGTTCCTCAATTAAATAATGAGATTCAGTCTCTCCAGGAGCATAAAACTTCCAACTCTTTCCTTCTGAGCAAGAATGCTGAGAAATAACTGCCATGCAAACATGAGCAAAATGGCTTTAAAGCTTCCTGGTGAGAAAACGTTAAAATTGGAGTAAATTTGTGCTGAAAAGTCTGATTTTCCCATTGTCCTTCTGTGTGATTTTTAAGTAGCGCTTGCCTGTTGTTCCGACATTGGCCATTTGATGGAGTCAGTAATGGCTCTATCACACCAGAGCTGCTCTTCCCCACTTAGAAATAGCAGGACTAATTAATGGCATATTCTGTCTGCCTGATTAATTGATTGATTTGGTTTTCAAGTGCTGCCTCTGAGCTGCCCAACTTTTTGCTGGTCCCATGCCTTTTAACAGAATTATTCCTAGTGCACCTATCCCTAGTCAGATGCACACACCTACATATTTCCTCCATTCCCCTGGACAAAACTGTGCTCCCTCCGTAAGAAATGTGCTCTGGCTGATAAGCATGTATTATATATGTGTGTGAAAGGAACTATGTATTAGCAACAATGGCTCACTTAACTATTTCAGACAGCTTATATTTAAGGTGGCTAAAAATAGTTATAGTTTCGGAGACTCTCGGGAGCTTTGGTTGTGGATCAGGCGCTCCTTGTGTTCTGCAGGAAGAGGCTCTGAAGGCTGACAGTCATGCAGTCATCAAGCCCAGTGGCAGAAGATATTCTGCCTTGGATTTGGGCAATTCCAGCAGTGCTGCCTGTGCAGGATTTGGGGGACACAGTAGCACGAGTGAGTAGCACACACTAAGGTTGCTTTTTGCGAGGTTTCCTAGAGCTGAAGTTTTTATGTTGCCTTAGTCAGACTTCAGAATCTAAATCGTGTCTTTCATGGCTGTCTTCCATGTAGTCTAAAAAAAACCCACCTGGAAATCAATAAAAAGCGTATTAGGATGCACTGAAATTGTCCCTCTACCATTGCCAGATTTGTCAATGCCAGTAACTGGGACAAAGCTGATTTAGGTCAAGGTATTTGGAGAGAAATCAGATGTGATGCTACTGCAATTTGGGCAATTAGGCAAAGAGCTCAGAGGCTGAAATAAAAAAAGAGGATGGCACTCAAGGAGAATCAAACCCTTCCTTAAAGTCATCTAAAATTTATACGTGAGAGCTGTAAGTGTGCCTCCTTCTCACAGTTCTGGCTCCATGTGAGATGGGAAGGCCATGTGAGCAACGTGGCGTTAAAGCAATGGCTCCTGCCAGCTACGAAATGAAATTGGTAACCTCCAGCGGGGTTACCTGATGCACGGCTGGCAAAATGCAAGGTTCTTTTTCCCGGGTTTGTCTGTAGCATGTAGAACTCACATAGGCTGGGAAACGAATGCATTCCAAGTTGTCTAGGATGTATGGCCGCTGGCAGGGAGCAAGATGCTGTAGGCTCCAGAGCAAGGCAGCTGCGTCCATCCAGTCCCTGGAAATGGTCCCCAGCCCATGCTGGCTCCCAAATCCTGTGGTGGGAGTGCCCTTGGAGGTGCTGGCTGAGCAGGATTTAGCAGCCCAGCAGAGGGACAGCGCTCAGGAGGGGCTAGGTGGGGTGTGTGACATTAAGCTGCATCGCTGCCAGCAGAGAGTATCTGCCTGTGATGGTGATTTAGGATGAAGCTTTGGCACATCAGATGCTCAGAGGAGCCATTCCAACATCTTGGGTAATTTTATCTCCTGTGCAGGGGGATGCAGGTGTTGAGCACCTCAGGAATTTGAGCTCCTGCGTCTCCCTGAACCCATCCATCAAGGGCAGTATCCGAGTCACCCTGACACAGCGTTTGGCAATTCCAGCTTTGTGGGAAATATTAGCTATTTCCACAAGGACTCCAAGTTTTAAACCTTTGCCTAAGTGCTTGCTTGGCATTCACACTCTGTTGTACAACACCCAGTTACAACTCTAATTTGAATTATGAGGGCTTTGCCTAATATTTGGTGTTTAAATCTAAGTTTCTCTTCCTTAGGTTTGGAAGCACATAGCATTTTTGCACTTCAGTGTAGGGCAGCACCATCTCTTTCTGTTCTTCTTAACATACTAAGTAAGTTCCTTTTCTGATCCTTCCTTGTGTGTGTAAGACTTAATTCCCATTCCAAAACATTTAGCAAGGAATCAAACTCACTGGGGCTTTGCTGTTTGCTAATTTGGGGATTTGGTTGGTTTGGTTTTTTTTAATGCACAGAAAATAAAAGTGGCAGGAAAATAAATCTGCAAAACTGTGATCTTGAAGGTCTTTTCTAGTGATGCTAAAATTACTATTGGTACAGATGATGCTGCTGCTTTCTGACTGATGTTGGTGCTGCTTGGCCTTCATTTGTCGCTCGTGCCTCGTTTGTCTCCCTCTCTTCGGTGCCTGCGCTCAAGTTTGGGGCACATTTATCTCCACGAGGCTCTTGTGCTGAGCTGCTACGTTGGCACAGGGTGTTCTGAAATGTCAGTGTGTAAGAGCGCTGATTCACCCACAGCATCGCCCAGCTGACTGCACTGTGCCACTGCCTCGGGGGCTGGAGGGAGGCAGGCGGCAGCTTCGCCTTCCTCCTGGCCGCTAGAAGGCACGAGGTGTCTCCAGAAATGCTTCCAAAGCTCTGTTTCAGTACAGAGCCGGATCGTGGAGCAAATGTCCCCCAAGGAGAGGCTGCAGCATTGCCACTCGGACCGCGAGCAGTGCCACAGGCAAAGCCTTGCACCGCTGGCTCTGCCTTTGGCTGGGAGGATGCTCCCCCGGGACCGGTGCTCTCTTGTAGGCAAGGTGCAGCCTCTTTAAAGGCCAGGAGATTGCTTCATGCTCTGTGAGTCACCAGATCCTCCAGAAATAGATTTTTATTTCCAACTATTTACAAATACAATCAAACTTAATGAAAGGTTTGTTGGTGATTCTTATTCGCTGTGACAAAATGCTCTGAGGAATCCACCATTATCCTCCTCTGATGCTTGTTCACTCACCAGAATGAATAATTTCTTTTTAACAGAGGAGCTTTTTGCACTTATACTCTTGCTTGAGATGATAAAAAGTGGTTGTTCTGTGTGGAGAGTAAGTAAATTAGAACATCGCTTCTTTGAAGTGGTAACAAAAAGCCTCATTATGAATTAATGAAGTTGCTCTTATAAACAAGTTTGTTTTCCTTAAAGAGAGCCGCAAAAGTTGTCTTTGGTGTCTTTTGTTGAGTTAATGTTGTGGAACACTGTATTTGTGGCTCGTGTCAGTATTACATTACAATTATGGCTATACATTTGGGTGTTCTTTTGAGGTTGTTTTAAACGAAACATTTCAATGTTTGTAACTGTTGTGCAATGATTCCATCATTGATATCTCCTTTTGGGGTTTATCTTCAAATTGGGAAGTCTGGCATAAAACATGCACAAAAGTGGCAGTGTGGTTAGTGCAATTAGCAATTTTCTAAATTAAAATAGGACACTCACACGTCACCAACTGACTGATGGGTATTTCTTCATTCTAATCTAACACAGAAAACGTTTGTTATGTGAGTTTGATTATTTTGTATGTGCTTAGACACTCCTTAGGCCCAGACTTCCGTCCTCATTCCCATGGCCTCCAAATTAAACTTCTAAGGGATTCCAAGTTTAAGGCAGCCTAGTTAAAACTAACATGGCTTTAAGAAAGAATTATCTCCATCTGCTCTAAGATTAGGTTTTCCTGCATAAAGAGGGATGCATGAGCAATACATTTTTTTTTAATATTGTTCTTAGAGCAGATGCATTTTCTGGAAAGTGACTGTATGTGGGAGGAGGAAATATAGATTATCAACACATGATGACAACACTTTCTGTCAATATATCTGTGTAATCTCTGGGAAGGTTTTAACAGAAAATCATTGAAATGTACAGAACCAGTCAGTTTCTATCCCATGGACAGGGTTTAATTTTAAATTGTGTTGCCTGACTAATGGGTGCTTACCTAATGTAAATTAATATTGGGTTGTATTATTAATGCTCATAAAGAGATCTGTATTTTGATCCATCTTTTAGAATTCTCTGCTTAATGGCCTTTAGTGTAGGTATGCACAGCTTTAAAAATAGAAGGGCTCAGCCTGTGAGCTTCTACCTCCTGTAAATACTTATCAAGTGGTTCATTCAGAATTCAGATAAAGATCCATTGTCCTCTCGATGCTTGCATAATAGCACTGCGCTCCCCATTTGAAAAAATCCGATATTTTTAGAGTGGAACACAGCCTCTTGTTTTTCTCCAGCGTTAGGCTGGGAATTCTTTTATTGGGGTGTGAAGCCCTTCATCACTTCGGAGGGCAAGGTGTGCAGGTGGGTGCTGTTCCCAGGGCACAGCAGGAATGTGCCTCAGCTTCCCCTGCTCCCCATTGCTGTCCCCACAGGGAGCTGGCTCCAGGGATGGCTGGGAATGAGCTCTGCCCCCAGGGATGCTGTTCTTCGTGCTGCCCTGGGGGCTGTCCCGGGGGAGCTGTGGGAGGCAACAGGAGCTGCCAAGAGGAGGCTTCTCCAAAACCTGTCAGCAGAACAGACCGGCCCTGTCCACTGTGGCGCCCAGCCCTCAGATCACAGTGACAACCTGTGATCCAGAGCAAGATTACCCTCTTCCTTTTCGAATTTTTTTCCCCCTCTGGAGCCAGAATGGCTCCACGGAGGGAGTGGCAAACTGGGACATGGGTGACTGGCCAGCAGGGGAGAGTGCAGGGATCAGAGTTTGTTTTCCCTCTGCTTGAATGTGCTGCCTGGGTTACGTTTCTCTTCTTTCCTCCGTTTGCTCCCACCTCAGAGCACCCCCGGCAGAGGAGGATGCCTATGGATCTCTCAGGGGAGTGAGGTGGAAGCAGCTCTGGTTGCAGTAGTTAAGCAGTTTTGGATTTTCGTGCATGCTTTCATCTGTGAAGGGCAGACATGCTAGAGAGGTTTCTTTACTATATGGGTGACCTCTAGTTTGCTATTTTTGGTACCCTATTTTTGGTGCTGTCTCTGTACCATAATTTATAGGCTATGAGAACAAATTCAATGTAAGAGGCGTGTTCACAAGGTGAATGTTCAGATACTCTCTGTTGCAGTTCAAACTTCATTTTAATTTCATTGAATTTTAAACTAGAACATATTTTTTGAGCATTGGAATATGAAAAAAAAAAATCAGTTATCGGCTTACCTTCAGTGAGTTTATTATAAGGAAAAAAGAAGCAAAACAGATGTGCACAGTTCACTGGATTTTTTTCTTTTCCTGAGAGAAGTTGCAACATGAGAAGCTGCCACCTCTTGCACCTGGCAGACATTGGACAAATTCATCCTAAGTGCCACTTAATTGATTGCGGAACACTGCAGTTCAATCAACTGCAATAAAGTTAATTGAACCTCTCCAATGAAATGTGACTTTAACCAAAGGATTCAAAATAGGAACAGGTACTGATTAATGGAGGCCATTTTTTTAATAGGACAGGGTCCACATAATTGAGTGATGTTTAAATGTTCTGTGTAGTCTCATGAGGATGGGAGTCACTTAGTTTCAATAGCTTTGAGGTTAGGTATCAGTATGCAAAATGCAATATTTTAGATGAGAGTGCTAATTTAACATAATTCTGCCTTTTAAATCATGCTGTGGGTAAGAAATGAACAGCAACTTTTACCCTGGCACTTTTTTGGGGAGGTCAACTTTGATCCAAAACTTAACCACTGAGTTTGTACTTAGTAGAAGAAAAATTGTGCATTTATTTCCCTTGAGGGAGGTCAGATGCTGCCATGGGGTGAGGGGTGAAATACAGGTGCATGTAAGATCATCTTCATAAGCTGGTTTGACTGAAGTTAGACACATTAAAAAAAGAGAAGAAGTCTAATATGCATTTAGCCAAGGCAGGACATTACTCCCACCTGCTATATTTGTAGAATGCTGGGAAAGTAGGGGGAAAATAAAGGCTATTTAGGCTTTTGGTAGTTTGGCGCAGTAAAAAAAAAAAAAAAGAAAAAAGAATATAAGCTGGTCACATCGAGGATGGAAATGAGGAAAAAATACCGGTTCTTTCCAGAGGTTCTGGGCCTAACGGGAATAGCAGGGACAAGAAATCTGAGAAGTTCCAAGATGGAGCTTGGCTAAATGTTAAGAAACAAATTATGTGATGTGGTTGCCATGACAACCAAGGAGTCTGGAGTTTATGATCTGAGATGCCTCTTCATTCCAGTGCCTCTCTCAGAAATAGATGCTCCTGAGCACAGCTCGGGGGGGATGCAGCAGTGCCGCCTGAGCCCTTCCTCGACAGTTCTGCTGTCTCCAGGCAGACACCACATCCACGCTGCACTCCACAGGACAACAGTTTTGCCACTGCTGAATCTGTTGGGGGAAAAGTCTTCTCCTGGCTGGAGCAGCCCTGCAGATCCCAGGTTTCACCAGGCTCCAGCCTGTGCTGCTGCCCTTGCCCGGAGCAAGCACCAGGCAGTAACATCTCCCCTTGCCACGGGAGCTGCAGTGGAAAAGGCACAACATTCCCCATATGAAAACAGGGAAAATATGGAGACAGGATGGAATTCTAAACCTCAGGACATTGTCTCTCCACAGGGTGTTTTCCTTTCAGCATCTCATATCTTGTTTGTGTACCCCAATATTTGAGTTCATGCAAAGAAATTTCTACCGTAGCGAGGCTACGAATGATTTTGATGTTTTCCCTTAATTCATATGTACTTTTTTCCCTGGAAGGCTGTCAAGTGCTTTCTTTCAATATTTCTTCTTCTGAAGAAACCCCATAGAATGACAAAATTCAGGTAGGAAGTTGTCTCCCTTGATCACCTGGTCCAGTTCAATGCTCACTGGCTTCATCTTCTTTACATTCTCTCCTGTAGTTAAGGCCTCCAGTGCAGGCAAATCTGTGAGCAAGTGGATTACTGCAAAAAGATTATTAATGCAAGATGTCAGCTGGAATTTCCACGTCCTTGTATCCCTGCATCTGTGAAGCTTTTTTTTCTTTTCTTTTCTTTTCTTTTCTTTTCTTTTCTTTTCTTTTCTTTTCTTTTCTTTTCTTTTCTTTTCTTTTCTTTTCTTTTCTTTTCTTTTCTTTTCTTTTCTTTTCTTTTCTTTCCTTTTCTTTTTTCTTTTCTTTTCTTTTCTTTTCTTTTCTTTTCTTTTCTTTTCTTTTCTCTTTTCTTTTCTTTTCTTTTCTTTTCTTTTCTTTTCTTTTCTTTTCTTTTCTTTTCTTTTCTTTTCTTTTCTTTTCTTTTCTTTTCTTTTCTTTTCACACCTTTTAGATCAACAGTGTGCATGAAGTCTCGGAAGCATCTTTTACACCGAAGTAGATTAAGTGGGGTATGGTCAAACACCAACAGCAGGCAGTGACATTTGTGTTGGAGATCAGAATGCAAACAAACTTCCCATTTGTATTAGAAAGTCTCCAGGAATTTTCCAGAGGCTGTTCAAGGCCTGTTTCAGAAACTGTTCAAATAAATGAGTAGTTGGAGCCCAGTGGACTGAAGCCTTTTGCTCCTGTCTGTTTAAGTTTCTGTGGTGTGATGGGAATAATTGTGTTTGCAGAGACAAATTCATAAATTAATTTCCATTATGGAACTCATTGATACATTATATTATTACTTTCTATTTTAATCTAAGACACAGGTTAAAATCATGTGCCAACTTTTTCAGACAATGAGTCTTGATACCATTTGTGGTGAAATGCATTTTGTAAGCACATAAAAAACCATTACACCAAAGCATCTTTTGGCTTTGATGTTTTTAACTTGCCTTCTCCTGTGGATCTGCGGTCATTTCTACATTCAGGCCTTTACTGGGATGCTCAGGGAAAAGTGTGCTGACAACAAAATTCGTAAAAATTTGCTTTCGCAGAAGCCTTTCTGGATTCACTGTCTATGCACCCGTGTGCTGTCCATTAAATTCAGCTTCCAGAATGAATTTGGAGGATAAAATAATAGGATTTTGGACACTAAATATGCTTGTCAGGTGCAAATCTGAGACATGGTCTAAATTTGTGGTAAATGCTGCTCCAGCCCATCCCAGGAGGTTCCAGAGCAGTATGGCCACAACCAGCACAATGCGTCGCTGGTTTTCAGAGGGTGGCCCCTGGGTTGGCACTGTGGATTCACTGAGAGCACAAATAACTTCCCAAAATTGTCTGGGTCACTGTGTCTTTCTTCCTCTCACATTTTAGTCTCCAGATGGGAAACTCTTACTGGCTGGTGACAGGCAGTGCCACGTGCACAACTCTGTGGTTACTTGAAATGCAGAAGCATCATTTGAGCCTGAAAAATCACTTGTGGGCTATTTATTTTTGCTGGGATGAATTGTGATTGAGTTTGTGTGTGTGAAATATTTATCAAAAAGGGTGATTTTTTAAAAACGTGTAGGCAGGGGTTGTAAGTGTGTGTAACGGGTTTGGGGGTTTGTAAGATCTTTTTTTCAAGTAGTTCAGTGGATAAGGAAGAGCTGCTGAGAAGCTGCTTCTGGCAGGATGTGCATTCCCAACTTCAGCATTCTACCAGTGGGCATTCTGAGCGTAGTGATGAAGTTCTGTATACTTAATTACTGGTAAAAATTATTGACTGCCTTTTCCACTGAGGAATTAGGCAATGGAAGGATTAGGATGATGCATTGAAGAAATTAGGATTTATTTTTTTTTATTAATAGAACAAAGTCTGCAAAGGTCTCTTTCTCTGGTAGTGGTTTTTTTTTTCCTTTTGCACCTTCCTATGGGAAGACTGCTCTGGTGAATGTGTTCCAGTTCATGCATCTGCCAGCTTACAGTGTGCAGGTTATTTTCATGTTATGTTATGTTATATGTTATGTTATTTTTCAACCCATTGCATAACAGTGCGTTTCAGAAAAAAAAAAGCTTTTATCCAGCCTGTCCCAATACCCATAAAATCTACCCCAGCATCTCTGAACTCACTCTTTTTAAAAAAATCCACAGTTTTAGGTAATGACATTTGTTCTTTCCTATCCTAAATCTGCCTATGAAAGGCACATCATTATTTATTCTTGAATAAAATGTCATGGGCTTTAGATGTTGCTAGGTAGAAATGCTCAGTAAAATAATCCAGTGGTGGACCTGCATGTTACAGACAGGGAGGTTTGGGATTGTCACTTGTCTTTGTCACTAGTTTACTCCATATTTTTGAATTATCTCTTGAGGGAATGGCTGTGTTGGAGAGAGCTCTTCCTCACCGGTGTCCAGAGCCCTTTGTGCAAGAGGAACATTGCTGCTGATCACAATTTTTAGTCTGGAGATTTAAGATTCAAAGTTTAAGTTCAGCTTGAGACAGCTCAGGCTTCCAGTTTGGGCTGGTTTTTTATAGACATTCAGTCTATGAGATCATATTATTTCATAAATTAATTCTCCCAAAGTAATTTCCATCTGACTGCCCAGTAACCAGGTGATAATATAGAGTGATTTTCAAAAACACAGAATTCTGAGGCTTTTCCTGAGTGTCCAGAGTGGATAGAGGAGAGCTGTTGAAATTGTGTGCTGTCCCAAGGGACAGTTTTCCTTGCATTTGGTTTATTGGACAACCAGATTTCATTGATGCAGCATAGACCCAGCCTCCCCACATGTCTATTTCTATTATCTATTTTCACTTATTTATGAAGGACATGGGAGAAAAAGTTCAGTGCAGGAACATTTTGTGGAATAGTAGAAGGAAAATAAGAACTTGAGGTTTTGCAGTGAAAGACTGCAGAAAATATGCTGAAAGATTGGGTTGAAGAAGAGGGAAAGACACAAACTTGTGTGTGCAAAACAACCTTACCACTTGACTGTTTCTAGAGCTTCCTTCTAAACACTTAGCCACTAAAAGAAAAAGTAGTTTTGTAGTGTTTTAGAGAACACAGGTGATTATGAAATGGATGGGCACAGTTGGAATAGATATCTGTTTTACTGGTTTACAAACTCCCCCCTGCCAAAGCCTGAAGTGGAAGCAGAGAGACCCTCCTCAAATTATTCACACCTGGAAGAGGTTTGCTGAATACTATCAAACTAAACCTGTCAGACAAAATTCCTTGAACTCTGGTGTCTCACTGCTTAACGACCCTTTCTGCAGTCATTTGGCTTCTGGATGAAATATTGAAGAGGGGTAAAAGAAATAATGTCATTGAAATCTCTATAAGCTATTGACAATTCCCAAGTTATTGCTTTGTAATCATGCTCCAGTTTTACCCCCTGAGGTGCTAAAGACTGGGAAGACGAGGTTCTGCTCTGTTGATTTCATTATTTTCTTGTTCTCCAGTATTTCTGTAAGACCCTGAGTTAAATAACCTTCAGCTCTCCTATCAATATTTTTATTTTATTTATTTTTGGATAAACCTTTTTGGTCCCAGCTTTTGTAACTGTGCCTTTTCAACAAAGCTGCTGTAAACAGTCATTTACAGCTTCTGTTTCTGAGGCAGCTTTAAAAAAATGTGTTGTATATATTTGCTCCTGCTCTAAATGTTAAATATCATTGCACAGAACGATGGGAACAGATGGGATGCTGCATAAGCTGTTTATCATATTACACATTTATCACTTTACACTAGTGAAGTGTACATGTGTTTGATTAATATTGACTTTTGATTTATTTGGAGGGCTCTATTTTTTGACAGCATTAGGGATTACCTTGTAATCCTTACTGGCTTCCAGGCTTGAAATTTAATTCTTGTAAAAACAGAGAAGATGCATTCCATAATTCTTAATTTTTTTTTTTTTCTTTGGGAAAGAATTACCTGGTTAAGGCTTTAATACTGGAAGGAATTCAGAAGTAAATGGATAACTCTGTTTGCTTCAGTATTTTAGAGAGATTAAATTTAGATGCCATTGGTCCAGCTAAATAAATACCTCTTGGAATTAAATACCAGATGCTAAGAAGGTGTAAAATAAAGCGAGCCAGCAAGAGGCCTATTTAAATCGATATTCTTTTATACCCTCCACCTACAGAACGAGAGAACTTCATCTTTGCCTGCTCAACAGGTCTGGATGTTCAGCATGTGTTCCACCTACGTCACAGTACATGAAACCAAAAAAAACTTCTCCCAAAGCACCTCAAGCTCAGACACAGAGCTACACAGATCAGCCTTTAGGGCTTGAAAAGATGGTTTACCAATGCATCGCTTCATTAAAAGGCATTTTGTCTCAGCCAAAGCCTGAAAAAAGGGAAGGTGTTTTCCTTCCAGACAATGGATGGAAAAATGATTTCAGGTTGGAGTGGGGTGGCTTGTGCTGTTCTGCTAAGTGGCAATAATATTTAACGAGAGATTCTGCTCTCAACGGTAAATCCCTGTGAGTGTGAGATGCCCAGCCTGTCAGAATAAATAGAGGAGGCTAAAAACTCTTTCTTTGGAAATGACTGTTCATTTTGGAAGGCATGGAGTGATCTCACTGAAATATTACTGTGGAATTTTGGAGGGAGATCAACTTCACAGCATGTATTCTGGCAGCAGCTCTTCCTCCATTCCTCAGTAGCTTTTATGTTCAAATAGCACAGGCAGCACTTCAGTCTTACATATTGTCATCATTCAGATGACATCATTTCAGATAACTTTCAGTGACTCCTTATAGGTTGAATGAAGAAATAAATTACTTTTAGCCATGCTTATTTACAGTTTTTATGCCTCTGGCTTTTTCTATGTCTATGAATTAATATTATGGAGACACATATCCAGCAGAAAGGATGATGCAGCACTAGGAATTACTGAGAGAGTATACATTTTTTTTTTAAAGTTGAACGTTGCAGGGCAGTGTGGAGTTTAATTGGCATGACCACAGTAGCTGCTAAGGGCTTCATGTATTTATCTCTTCTTTTTCCATGGACACTCTCTGGCCCTGCTGTGGCCCTGTTGCCTTTGTTTCTAGGACATGAGATCCTTCCAGAAACCTGCAGAAGGAAAACTCTAGCTATTGTAAATAAAATGTGCAAAAGGCAGGATTTGGTTGAATTTATTTAGATGGGTATTTCCTGAAGGAGTAGCTTTGTTTCCTGGTCATCGTGTCAGCTACGCACTGGTCCTTAAATAAATATTTTTATTAAAAGGCAGTAAACAGAAATTCTGTTTCTTCCTGTTCTTTCCACCTTCTGTTTATAGAAATGATAGAACAAAAATTTTCTGCATTCTGGTCTAAAAGACTCCTTCCTTTCTCTGCAGGTTAACAATGAGAATGTAGTGAAAGTTGGCCACAGGCAAGTGGTGAACATGATTCGACAGGGGGGCAATCACCTCGTGCTGAAGGTTGTGACAGTCACCAGGAATCTTGATCCAGATGACACAGCAAGAAAGAAAGGTATGTTTTTCTCTGTTCCTAGTGGCCTCTCCTGCTCTTGATTCACAGACAGCAAAGTATGGGCATGAAATTGCTGGGGTCTAAATTCGGATTTATTAGGCTTTGCTTCTAAAATTTGAAATGCCTTATTCTTGCTTAATTTACAGTGATTTAATTCTCTTGGGTTAGACATTAATATGTGACCAAAGGGGCAATATTCGCTCATCATGCTTGGCATGAAAGTTCATCTTTTTGGGTTTTTCACATGTTTATGTTTGAAGATCTTGTAGTAAAACTCCTTGCAGTAGTGAGAGAGGAAAAGCACTATGAACGGATGATCTTTTACGAATTTCAAGTGTACTTGAGATGGGGGTAGTTCAGCAGTGTGTTTCTCACCCACCCATCCAAAAAGCCAGCATGAAACCTTCCCCAAAAAACCCCCCCGCAGGAAACAAAAAAGGAATTTACACTGTTTCCTTCACCTTAGATGCCCCTGGGTTTGCTTTCCCAGCTATGCAGGGAAGTCATTAGGCCCTCCTAATTATCATTAAGCAGCAAAGATTGCTGCTGCTCACGGGTGTTCCGTACAGCAGCAGCCGCACATGGCTGAAAATTCCTGTTCCTCCCACCAGTTCCGTGGGTTAGCACTCACACACACCTGGCTCTTCAGCACGGGAGCAGGTGAGGAGCTGACACTCCAGGGCTCCCTCCTGTCCACGACTAAAGCCTTCTATCTGTGCTGGAAGTGGTTTTCACCTCTACTACTTATTTTTTAAAAATTTTTAAATATTTTTTTTTAATAAAAAAAAGAAAAGTGAGATCAGTGTGTGGGGTGGAGGGGAAAGGCTGTATTAAATTAAGTCATGGTCCTGCATGATTTTTGGCTTGGTGGAATTGCTGTTCACACATTTTAAATAAACCTTTTGCCTCTGCTCTTTGGGATGTGTCATATTGGCCTTAAATGTAGTGACAGGTCAAGGAGCAGTGTTTTAAACTGAAAGACAGTAGGTTTAGACTAAATATTCGGGAGAAATTATTTACAATGGGGGCAGCAAGGCCTGGTACAGGTGTCCCAGAGAAGCTGTGGCTGCCCCATGATCCCTGGGAGTGTCCAGGGCCAGGTTGGATGGAGATGGAGCAGCCTGGGATAGTGAGAGCTGTCCCTGCCCATGGCAGGGGGATTGGAATGAGATGGGCTTTTCTGACCTCCAGAAATATTTGTTACCAGGATACTGAAGCACAGATTTTGGTTTCTGTGCTAGGTGATGGCCTCGGTATTGTGAGACGTTATTTATTCCGAGGATCACCTGTTTCCCTCAGACTCACCACAACTGTCCAGATACATTTGAATGAATCTTTCTTTTGTGTCTCACACTGAACAGCTTCTCCAAAGATTAAATTAATGCGGCAGAGATTGGCTGATGCCCAGGAGGTTTTTAGCCCCGTGCATTTCTCGGAAGGGGCACCACTGCTGCGAGGTCTTTCTCTAGAAAGCCCTTTCCCTGCTGGGAAACAGAAGTGCACAGTTATTTAGCTTTAAATGTTTCTATGTATCCTGTTACATAAAAGCTTGCGGATGTGTCAAGCAACCTACGCTAGAACCAGAAACAGTGGAGAAATTCAGTCCATGAAAAGCATCTCAGGGCTTTTTCCTCCGCATGTAGGTATTTATTCTCGCCTCATTTCATGGAGCTGATCCTTTTCCATTGCTGTGGAATTGTGGCTGTGAGTATAGGGCTTTCAGGGTGTGTGTTGGCTGACACTTGTGTGTTTTTCTGTTCCATGCACAGCCCCACCACCTCCCAAGCGAGCTCCAACCACTGCACTGACCCTGCGGTCTAAGTCCATGACCTCAGAGCTTGAAGAGCTTGGTAAGAAAGTGTTTTTTGGCAAGCATGCTGGCTTAGTGGAGATGTAAATATCTATCTATATGTCTATATGTTACATTGATGAAGGGAGCTGCACTGTGTACAGTGTCTAGAGCAGAGGAGGTTTTAAGAATGCTGCATCTTTGGAGAGTTCAAATGTGCATGACTCGCATGAATGATTTTTGTGGAGACTTGTGCCTTTACTGCTACGCAAAGGAATGTTGAGACATTTTATGCATCATCAAAGTTTGGCACATCTACAAAAAAAAAAAAGAAAAAACAAAAAAAAGAAAATAATGCTGTATCATGTTTTATTAGCTTTGCTTTCTAAATTTTCAGTTCATCTAATATTGTTTTATTTTAAATTTCTGTGGCCTCTCAATAGTGGATAAAGGTAAGCTGCCAGAAGCTGTTGTTTAAAGCTGACAGTGTTAAAGCAGCTTCAACTTCAACTTGTTTCATTAAGCTGATCTGAAAAAGTGCATATTATGATATCACTTTGACTTCTGTGCATGATATAAACATAATTCCTCTCACTATTGGTAATAAAAAATTATCAAGCATTCAGTCTTTTATTTGCTAATTTTGAGAAATGTGATTGTAGATGCCTTTGCTTGATCATCCACATTCTAGATATGCATAATTCTTCAGGAATTTGTATTCATTTTCTAGAATTGAGGAAGGTAATTGTTCTTTTCTTCCTGGTTTTAATCTGTTAGGTCATTAAAAGGTAGAATATCTGCAGCTAGACTAAAACATGGAAATAGGAATAAATCATATATAAAAAGAGAAGAGCCCAGTACACATTTCTATGTGGCTATAACAGTAAAACAGTGTGTTTAGTGAGTGACAAATGGGTATAAAACCAAACCACATCCCTCACTGCAGAGTAATAGATAATAATAATTCACACAATAAAACCATTTTTCCATGTAATTCTACAGTCATTTAAATACTTCCATTTTATAATCTTGGCGTTTTCCCTTCATCTGAAGGCCAGCTGGAAGGAATCATAGCCTTGTGGCCCTCTTTTTTCTCCTGGAAGTCAGGGTTTTCTGGGGCAGATGGACCCCATCCATCCTTTAGCAAATCATGTAACTCCAGTGGGAAGTCTTCCCAGCAGGGGGGTGCTGAAATGGGTACTGTCTTCTGTACGGTCTAACAACCAAATGAAGACAAAGAAAAACTCCCAGTGTCATTATTTAGCTCTAGCAGGTCTCAGAAAATTTGATTTTTATGTTCAAGGAAGTTTAGGAGCTTAACTCAAGGTATCAACAGCTTGTGAATGCTCCATCATTTTTCTTCCAGGATTAAAATGTAAAATATTATTTCTGGAACATACTTTGTGGGTCTGGGTGGTTTTCATTTGCTTTTCTTTCATGGAGTGCTGAAAGCTTGTAAACCTTTGCTGGTTTATCAACCACCTTTCCCAAGGGGATGGCAATACTTAGGCACCATTTTTGCCCCTTCATTGTCCTCCTGCTAATTGCTTTCAAGCTGAGGATATTCTTCTGTTTCTCTGACTTTTCAGTCTTCCACAGGAGGCACTGTTCTTAAAGCAGAAGCAGCACTTTCCTAGGGCAGAATACCTCATTAATAATAATGTCCCTAGTGAAAACCATCATATTTTAGCTTTCCCAGCCCCCTGCTGAGGTTGTAGCCCTTGACCTGCTGTTTGTCCTCACCAAGTGGCAGAAACCACTGCAACTCCTTTAACAAACAGCCATGGCACATATTTCCATTTTTAAGCCTATTTCCCATTCATATCTTTATCCAGGTGGGGCAGATATTGCAGCGGCAAGAGTTTTCTGTTCTGAGGAGTAGTCCTGCTCCATGTTCCAGAGGTGTTTGTCCCCTCAGAAAGTTGTAGTAGTGGCAGAAATTTGCTTTCTTCCTAAACAAGACTGTAAATGCCACTTGTGTGACACTCTGAACATTTGTCACCCTAGCAAACAATGTGACTGCTGCTCCAAATCACATCTGTGGTCTACCTATTTTCATATTTGTCCTGGAAAAGGGCTGCTATCAGAAGGAACAAGAATTCTTAAATTGCACAGCAACTGAACAAGCTTCCACAGGGAAAATGTTCTCCCTGCCATCAGTTAAAAGTTGTCTCCTGACATGAGACACAGCTTGTATGTGTGTATTTATATATAATTTATCTCTATGTATATGTGTATATACTGGACATCTGTGAGAGCTATGAGAACACCCACATTTTTATAGCCATTGAACTCTCTAATGGAAATAAGCACTTCTTTCATGACATATATGTGCAAACTGAATAGGAAATACCTATAAATGAACACTGTGGATGTTCTCATCAATACCTATGTGTAACCCTTTTTCCTGAACTGAAGAAGCTCATGGTCTCAATAATGTCTCGTGACAAAGAATCCCACGGGCTGATTATGTGCTGTGTACAAATGTATTTCCTTTTTATTGGTTTGGAATGTGATGCCTTTAATTTTATTGAATGTCCCCTGTTATGTAATAGAAGCAAAATATAAATAGAAACTCCCCATTTGTTTTCCTTTAGAGTACATAGTTTTGTAATGCCTCCTAGCTAAGTTAAACACCTTTTTTTTTAAAAAATTATCCATCCTGCAGTCATTACAGTCACTTCCTTTGCCTGGCTCTGAACCCTACTTACAGTTTTATTGACATGTTTGTAGCTATTCTGTTCTTCATAATACAGAGCAGATCATCTGAGTCGTTCTCTTTCAAATTAATTAATCCAAAAGATGGCAGTGTGCTAATGATTCCTTTCCCCTTCAATCTGCAAACATTTGAAAATGCCCGATTTTGTCGTAGTTTGACAGTCCTGTATCAATAAGTTGCCCCAATTACTGTTTTAAAAAAAAAACCAAAAAAACCTTCAAACAAAAAAATAAATTGTGCATGTATCCCTACTATCTGCAGGGAAGAAACTTCTCATAGTTAACATAAACCCTGGTAAACAGCTTGGCAAAAGCAGGTTTTATCTACTCTGGTTTGAGAGATACCTGTTTAGTAGAGGTGAGCAGGGAGAGACTGACATCTTAGAGGGAAGGATAATGTTTGTGCTCAAAATGACAGACAAGGATTTAGCATATAAAAATTACCTTCAGAATTGATTCACAGTTCATTCCCTTTCTATTTCCAAGCTTCAGTACGGAAGAAGAAGGGTAAGGGGAAGCATTTTGTCTCTTGTTTAACCCGTTTCTCACCTTTCCATAGTGAAGGATAATAACATAATGTAAATGTTGGCACATGGTCCAGTTTATTTTATGGTGTCAAATGTACATTAATTATTGTATATGTTTTTTTAGTTATTTAGTTAATAAATTGCAAACACACTTAGAAACTCAAACAGAAGACCACATTTGAAAATATCCCCCACATTTCTTCCTTTTGTCTCCTCTCCTTCACCTTGCCTTTTTTTTCCTCCTCTGTACCCGACTCCCTTCCAACCCCTTCCATCTCATCTCCTCACAGTTCCTGTGCTGACTGGCAGCCACAGAGAGTTAGTGCCAGTGACCCCCCCAGTGCAGTCCCACGTTAGCAATCCCGCTTGTCTCCCGAGTGGCCACACGTCACCCCACGCCCACTCCGTGTCTGTCTCAGGAATCAGGGGTCTTGCACACCACACCTGCACTTCCCTGCCAGGGAAACGCTGCTCTGCACAATTCTGTAGTGCCCGATAGAACATCTGCCACGCTGTCCTGTATGCATGGAGTGCCCTCCCTGGACTGATTCATGAGGCCACCCACCACCTTCTCCTTGAAATCTCTCCCAAAGACCCACTTGCCCTAGATCCCCACTGAGCAATCATCCCAGCACTGATGGCAGGGCAGGGGGGCAGGTAGAAATAGCAGTGCTATTTTGATAGTTTTTATAAATGTATTTTTGTGTGCAGAAAGTTCATTTGTGTTGAGCTGTATTTTTTCCATGCTCCTGTACGTCATTTTGCTTCCCTAGATTGTGAGCTCTGCCGAGCAGGGGCTGTGTCATTTCCACGTTCTCATGGAGTCCCAAGGAAGCCCAAGGAAGAGTCTCCCACTTCCCTGAGCCTCTGGGTGGTAGCTGGTGAAAAACAGGCTGTGTCCGGCTCTTGAACAAGGCTCAGTGTCCTGGAAAGGAAATCTAGGCTGTAGGCAGTGTCTTCTCTCAGCAGGGAAGCTTTTCCTTTTTAACGTTTAATAGGACGACATTGGGTTATTTTCCACTCTTTATTTTCCTGCTCTTTCCTGACCTCCTTTCAGGTGGTTATCAGAGGTTCCAGCTAGTGATATTTTTGCCATTTCTCCATTCAGAGAATATGACAGAATAAACCACATTGCTACTGAAAAATATGTTTTGGCAGCATATAAAAAAAAACCAAAAAACTCTGTGTTGTTATGTAGAGTCTTCTATCAACCAAAAATTCAGTTTTCTGGGTCAGAGATGAGGGAGGCATTAAGATAAAAATAATGGCTTCTGTGGTTCTGTCTGACTGGTCTTGTTGGTTATCTTTGGAGATGGGTTCTGGTTCACTGGGAGAGCAGGGGAGAGGAAGGAAGGAAGGACAGGGTATAGGCTGTGTGTTTTGATATTCAGGATATAAGGTGTGATATTTGTGTCTAAAGAGGTCAGTGATAAAATCCTTAGGTTTGGAGCAGTATGGCATGGGCAGTTCTGTCATTTTATCACAGTGACAAAGCATGAATTACTGAAATTTAACTTCATCTGTGCCACTGACTTTCTGCTTGCAGTAGTTGCCTGACTCAGAGGTAGCTTCCAACCTTGAAATGCATGTGTGGAGCGCTCGTGTTTCCAAACTCCTTTCTGGATTTTGTGGGATACCTGGGATGGGGGAGAGGTGTTCTTCTTTTTTGTGCCTTGTAGTTTGCCAAGAGCTGTTGTATGAGTAAGTTATGGCAATGTGTAAACTAAGAGTTGTAGCAGCAGCTTGTTGGAGGCAGCACTTGAAATGTAATCCCATTTATACTGGAGGATAACCAGGATATTTGTGCAGCAAATTAAAATGAAGGTTTGAACACACTCTGGAAATGAAGGATTAAGAGAAAAGTTTGAGATCATAATTTTCGTCATCACCACGGGAAAATAGATATCATTAGAGCATCAAAATTAATATTTTAAAGTTTCTAATTGAACTCTGTTCCTAATAAGTTTGTGCAGTTGGTGGAAAGCTTGGTTTTAAATGGATTTTCTTTCAGTTTTTCTTTCAACTTATCAATAACTCCATGTGGAGGGAGAATTTTAAAATTATACGATTTTTAGGGAACACATCTATAAACTAAGATCTGTAAATGTCTAGAGACATGATTTGAAAGTTTCCTGCTCCTCAGCTTTCTTTGCTGCCAGGAAATGGGTTTGATTTAGTGAGTCATTTGTGATTTTCAGTGAAAGCTGAAGTAGACAGTGTTGAATTTTAAAATACCTAATATAAAAATCCTCTAACAGAAGGGACAAAATGAAGACTAGAGCAGGTTAAATTTCCACAGCAAAATGGGAAATAATTTTTCTGCATTAATAAATATCCTGCTGGCAATGTCACATGGGTGTCAGTTGTGAGCTAGGGGTGGTGCTTTGTTTGTTCTTAGATTTGATATGGTAATCAATATAACATACGGATATATACCATATACTGATAACGTATGTGTGTTCATCCTGGTCTTTGGGGTTTGGTGTGGGCAGCCGTACCAACTATAAATAAAGGATTTTCCTCCTTTGAAGAGTTTAGATTCTGTCACCACCTCACAGATGCAGAATAACTGTAATATCATCAACACAGAATATTGTTACCTGGCATCAAGTCTTACTGGCATTTTAATAGAAAAATATCAGTTGATGGCATTCAAAAGAAATATTATTAGCTCTGTCTGCAATAAGCATTCCCACTTCATCCCATTCCTGTTGTCCATTGTTTCAAAGGTGGCACCTTCCAATGGCATCTGAAACAATGAAATTGCAGAGCAAATATGTATAAATGAATGCCAAGCAGTGGATTAGCTCAGAGTGTTCTGTTCTGTTTGAAGAGACCACTCCCAAAGCCATCTGGGTTCAAAACTCACTTTTTTATTTCACTGTGGTGGAGTTGATGATGGAGATTTGTCTGCAGGAAACAATGGAAATGCCACCAAAGCCACTTTCACAGCACTCACCACATCAGCTCCTGCGATAGCTCCCAGCATCTGCAGTGCTTCTCTGCAGGAAGAAGGTTTTCAGATCTCCACCAGACACTGTATTTCAGAAGATGAGAGCAAAAGGCATCAGGCTTGATGAAGAATTCTTGAAGGTTATCCCTGTAAGTAATTGATTCGCATTACGTATTTGAAATTCTAATGAGGTGGCAGCGTAGTAATGAGGAAAAGGTTGTCATCGGGTTGTCATTTATCTCCAGCAGAAAGCAGTGACTCTGGGTGGAATTTGTCAAGTCTGTGTGAAGAAATGCCAGCCCCATTTTTGGTTGGTGCAGTGAGGTTACAGATTTTATGGCTTGTAGTGTAACTTGGGGGCAGTCCACAGCAGTGTAAGTGTAGGATTAGACTGTGGCTACAATATAAATACTTGTAAAACACTTTGTGAGGGAAAAGAATTGAAAATTGGCATGTTTCAAAAAGGGAACAATGCTAAACCTGTGTTTTCCACTGAAAAATACCTTGGCACCTAATTGGCAATGTGCTGATGAGCAACTTGTGCTAATCTAAACTTAACAGGTGATTCCTGGTACTAAAGACTTCTTCAGACCAGAATTTACCTTTCATGAGGTGCTTTAAGTAACATTTGGGAAACACTGGGAATCCTGAGCAGAGGCTGCTTGAGTCTCTGTGTGGGTGTTCTCATTTACACTGTTATTATTTTGAATTTATCAGCTTATCCTCAAGGATGTAGTGCCCTGTCATGATACTTGTTTTTCTTTACTACAGGACTGTAATTGAAAAGGTTTTCAAAACCTTTCTCCATCAGCCAAACAAGACAATGGTATAAAAGAAGTTGGAAAAGGAATTGTAAGTGTTACAGAAAATGTGGGGTTTGTAGCATTTGCAGAGACGCATTAAATACGTTGGTTTATGTGAGTGTGGCTATGCTCAGATATTATCAATTTAATATCTAAGCACATATTCAAAATCATGAGGCTCGAGAAGCAGTTAAAATTGCATGTGTTTCCCAACATGGCACAGTTAGGGCACTGGAAAACTCTTTCAGCACTTTTAATGTGTTCTCTCTCTTTTTCAGGAGCCAGGGAGATGAAGGACTTATCTCCCTCATCTCAAAACTCCCTTTGCTGCTATTCCTTTTTTTTTTTTTTTTTGCCTTCAAATGTTCACATACCCATGTTAATTAACTTCTAATCAAATTAAAAATAAATGTTTTTAGATAATTCCTCATAGTTTGTTTGGTTTTTCCCCTCGGTGTGGAAGCGTGAGAGTTATGTGTAAGACCAGAGAAGGCTGCAAGTGTCTTAGATCCTCCACTTTCTTTTTGGTTTCTTTGAGTTGATTGTCTTTCTTTTGTGACTAGGCCAAATTTTCAAATGCTGTCTCTTAAACAGAACATCAAATTGCCACTTAAATTCCACCTGGCTTGCAGGGTAGGAGTGGGTATTGACTATATTCTCTGCTTTGTTTTTGTTCTTGAACAGAAACCACTGTTAGACAATGACCATTCCTCTTTCAAGGTAGGCTGAATTGCAAGGCTTCAGCATTGCAGGTGTATTTTAAATGCCTGTATCATTATTTCCTTAATTGAACATGCTGTTAAAGAGCTGGTACTTGAAAATTGTATCTCTAGAAAGGAATTTGAACATATCTGCCTTCCTTAAAATTACTTTTGATAGTGTGGTTATAAAGTGTAAATGTGACTTGTGTGTACTAATGTGAAGCTATTTGCAGCCCTAGAAATACAAATAAGGCTTTCTTTCAAGGAAGTCTTGAGAGCTCTTTGTTGTTACTACCTACAAAGCATTTTCCTAAATCATGTAATGGTATTTATAGATACTCGATGTTAAATGATTAATTTTAGTTACTAAAGTTTTTATGTTTTATTGATTTTATTTTATATATTTTTTCTTTTTTTATTTTATTTTAGAGTACTTTGTAGAACTTACAGTATCCCAGAGAACAGACAAGTATTTTTACTTAATTTTCATAGCAGGAAGGTCTTTCAAGTGCCTTACGTGTTTGACTGTATTGCAAAGTGTTTTTTTAATTTCCTCATTATGCTGACTGCTAAAATAATATTCTCTGCCTGTTGTTTGCAGTATGGTAAATGTGGGGTTTGGGCATTATGATTTAAGCACAGTCCTGCAAATTGTTCATTTGGGGTGGGGCTGGAAGAAGTTAATTCCAGATTAAAACATGGTGGTGGCAGATTGATGAGGATTAGCCTAATTGCCCACACAAAAACTCAGGCCATTCCATTTTTGTATATTTTTGACTATACATTTACAGGACATAACTGTAGGCTGAACTTGTTGCTTCTTTCCTCTAATTTTGATCATGAACAACAGATTTGTATTTAGACCGTAAGCTTTAATATTCTTACTCTGAATCCATGCTTTAGCTAAGGTTAGTCTTTAAATTCTCAGTGGTGTGTTGAAGGCCTTGTTATACTTTACATACTTTTGGTCTTTGACGAATTTTTACACATCCAGTCCTGTTTGAAGAGCTGAAAAGAAAGCCGTTAGTTCTCAGCGGGCGCAGATCCATTTTTAACCTTCTCCAAACAAGAGTCCCCTGTTTTTCCCCCGGGAGCACTGGAGTTCTGCTCATCAGGTGAAATTGCTTCTATGCCAAGCAGTGTTTTCAGATGAACTCCTGTAGTCTGACCAAGCTCTCTTTTGAAATCAGTAGGGTCTCACTTGCCCATTTGCACTGAATTTTTGTTCCTCTGCTTCTTTGAAAGCCTTGTCCAGATCTCCAGACCCACTGTTTGCCCAAATTGCCCTTTAGTGGCTCTTCTACCCACAGACATTCACCCTAAAGTTTTTATCCAGTTACTTCCCAGATATTTTTTTACAAATTAAGCAGGGCAAGGTCTTTGGCATATTTATGGGAAGTGCCAAAAACCTAAAAGGAATGCAGTGTAAATAATTTCACCTCTTTGGTTTAGGTGCTGCGTTGTTTTTTTTTCCCCCCCAGACATGGAAACTTAATTATATGCATAATCACTCCTGGCCTTCATGCTAAAAAGAAACTACTTGTTGTTTAAAATAAAAGAGATCAGAAAAACAATCTGCAAGATAAAAGCAACACCACCGCCATATTTTTACGTAGTTTAAAAGGATCTTGGTGCCCTATTAATAGGTGAAGACCACCCCTTTAATTTTGGGGCTGCTTCTGTGACCCCTTTTTGCAGATTATTGACAAGGAAGCAAATTTTATGAGCTAATGAAGGAAATTAAACTGAGCCTGCAAGCTCATATTTAGGGAAGGCGATGCAACAAAAGCCTTGCATGTGCAGTACCTGACTCTAAGGGCTGTGTGCCCAAACCTGTTGCCACGAAAGAAGAACGAATGTCCTGTGTTCCCGTCACTTTTCCAAAGGAAAAATGCATGTGCCCAATATTTGCCTGCAGATGCTGGACCAGGTGGGTGATCCTACAGCACTGAGGTGCCATTGGCATTGTCTGAAGTGTTGCATAATGCGCCTGGTACAGTTTCTGTCTGTATCTATCTTAGGTATTTACAAGGCACCTATCACCTTGATACCTAAGCAGTTTGAGAAATGCACCCACCCCAGGAGGGATGATGAGATACAGACAGAGGCCCAGGTCCAGAGCAGCAGAGGCAGGGCCCGGGAAGCTCTCCAGCTGTGTTCCTGCTGTTGTTGAGCTCCTGGCCCACTTGTTGTGGCCCAGGAACATCTCCAGCCACCTGTCTGTCAGCAGGAAGAGATGGTGCCCCACCCCTCACGTGCAGCTCCGCTGGTTGGGCAGTCTGGAAAGGAAAGATAATGGAAAAGGCAACGACCCCGCTAGCAGAGGTGAAACAGGAATGGTGGGATTTCAAAAGGAGGGCTTCTTAAAGAGCAGCACATCTCAGGGGAGGGATCAGCTGCCAGTCCAAGTGGCAGGTAAGGCACAACACAGGCATAAATCTCAAATGTTCTCCAGTGAGCAAAAGTTAAAGAAATACTCCTGATGTCTCTAAAGTTTGTGTATATCCAAAGCCCTGCTCTGTTCTTGGCCTCTGTCTCAGTCCTCTACCCCTGCAGCTTAATCAGCCATTCAGTTCTCTGTGTGTCTCAACCCAATAATTGCTACAATCCTAAACATGCCTAGTGACCAACACGAAGGACTCTCAGTGATAATGAACGTTGTGGTGCGAGGAGACCGCACGGAATAGCAGTGCTCCAAAATAATGGACATATTCATGAACCTAAAGGCTGGAATAAACTTGGCTTTGATCAGCATGCTCAGGACAGGATGGGGCAAAGCACAGACCTCCCTGGCAGGCACACCTGGAGCAGCTCTCCTGTGGCCTCCAGGATCAGCTGCTGATCCAGCACGTCAGAGCAGGCTCTGTGTCAGCCCAGGGAAGCACCCAGACAGGCAGCAGGAACAGAATCTGTCTGACAGATTCTGCTCCACTGCAGAAACAGAGAACCTGTCCAACAGGGGAGAAAGGGAGATAGCCAGGACTTTGGTGGAGGCTCACCAATTCCTATTGCATGGACCACTTTAAAAGCAGATCTCATTTCTTTCCTTAAACACAACAGAGTCAGTGAGGTAAAACCAAACAGAGCCTTCAGAAACCTGTGAGTCCCATGGAGCTTTTGGAAACAGCTGCGTAGTACCCACAGTGATCAAACACTAAAGCTGAAGTGCTGTGGGTCACTGACTTACAGAGGCTTCTGCTCCCTTCAGCCCATGTGCATGCTCCTTCCTGAACCCCTTCCTTGGTCATTTGAGGAAAGAGGTGGAAGTCCTGCCCTGGCAGAGCAAGGGACAGGAGGTTAGGAACGTGAACCTTGGAGGCTGCAGGGTTGATGGCTGCTGTCACTATGTTTAAAGATATCTGTAAAAGACAGAAGTGACCTGTTTTGTCTGTGAGTCGTATCTATCACTGTGGGCGAAATGCTGCATGTCGGAATGGTGTGCCAGGTGGAAATTACTAGAAAGATGAGGGAATCTGACCTCTTCCCTTTGCTTCACACGCAAGGAAGCCAGCTGTGCTTCTTTGTACCCACTCTATTTAAAGCCTGAAAAGATTTTGTTTTAAAGCAAATTAACAACCAAGTAAGGTCAGCTGTGTTGGTGCATGGTTTGATCCATGGCTGGTTTTGACTTCGCAGCTATAGTGGCCTCTCTCTCTTGTTTTGGAAGTCACCCTTTTTCCAAGGAGCTAAAGGTAGTTGAGGTCACTCAGTCAGCTGTTCAAACATGCGGACAGTTTCTGGCTGAGCACAGTTTTCCTGTGCCCCTGCTGTGCCTGGCACACCTTTCCCACAGCCCCAGTCCAGGCACTGGTGCAACCAATCTGACCAAGATCCGCTCAAAATTTAGGGTGGCTTTTGGTCACCGAGAAGCGGATTTCTTGGGCAGAGACTCACACATTCATCAAGGTGGTGTCAGCCAATAGCCTCCAGGCAATTTTCCCATGATTTCTCCTTAGTGAAGGAAAGTCTGTGGAAGGCCATGCCTGTAACACACCCTTGGTTCCCCATGCCCCATGTCAGTGTGTCCCAAAGCTTCCAGAAACCAGAGTTGCTAAGAGATGCTGAACACCTTGTTACAAATAATAACAGCTATGATTGTTCCTCCTCATTGCCAGCCAAGTTTACCAACCTAACCTAAAGCCTGTGCATGTATTCATTATTCAGAAGTATTCGCCAAGAGTTGCCACAATTAGCCTTCTGCCCAGGGGTTTTCACAGACTCTTTGCTTGTGCCCTTTGTCATTTGTGTCATTGGTCACCTATGCCAGATGCTGTTCTTTCAGCTCTGAAAGGCTGAAAAGACTGATTAGGAGAATGGCAAGTGGTAACATTTCATAGGAAATAAGGAATTTTGCAAAAATTGATAATTACACTTTTTCAGAGAAATTTTTCTTCATGAGCCTCTGGCAAATGTGTGGACATGCACAAATAACAAAGGTTTTCTGGTCCCCCTGAATCTGAAGAAACTAGACACAGTGATAGCATTGACAGAAGTATTCATCAATCAATGTGGAGTTTGGAGGTTTTTGATTCCATTTTGCTTCTGTTTTTGACTTTAAGTACAGTTTCATTCTACTACTTACTAGTTGTTAGGAGGGCTCTGTTTAGAACATTTGCCAGGTGAATGGAGTTTTCAAATATGGGGAATTTTCTGTTGACATGTCAAAAGAAATGCCAAGACATTTTGTATGACCAGTGGCTCTACCAGAATGAGTATTTATGATCCCTTACCTCACTCCGATTCCATAGACTTTAACTGAAGTGTGTGTTTGCTTTGTGTGGTAAAAGTAGGTCCCCTGGTTTTTTTGTTCTTTTCTTTTTCATGTGTTCTCAAATGGGAAAATGCTGAGAAATAATTTCATGGTCCTACACTGTAGTTGTTAGGAGAGATTTGATAATGAAGGAATGCAGCTCTAGCTGTATTAGACAAAGCAGGAAAGAATTGCCAAGAAGCAGTTTTGTAGCTAGGTTGATCTATAGTCCCTTTCAAATCTCCATGGAGTGGAAGAGCCAATGATTGCATGACAGTTTGTCCCTAAAACTCATTTTCATAAGGAGCTCATGCCTTTTTACAAATACAATCTCATCCTCACTTTCCATAAAACATACAACTGGACAGTCCAGCCAGACGCAGAGAGAATATGAATACTTTGAATGTGAATACTTTGAAGTAGTGAATATGCTAAATGCACAAATAATATCCATTATTTTGGCACTTAAAGGTCATCATTCTATGAAATCACACAGAATCCCTTTTAGAGCACTATAATATTGCAGGCACTTGGGTGTAGAAATAATGAGTGCCACATTGTGGTAAACAGGGTTTGAGATACAGGATGAGGGATCCTTGGGTCTGTCAGAAAAAGCTTTTCATTTCATTATATTTCACATAATTTTTTTTTTTTTAAATGGAACAAAACCCTGCCCTGATTCGCACACAGAACCAAAAGTATGGTTTAACATGACCTCAGCAACACCCTGCAGATGTAAGCTTACAGCTTCCACTGAGGTCTGAAGAGCAGTATTTCAGAAAGCAGAAATTAATCCTGAAAAAAAAACAAACCCAAAGAATTTTTTTCAAGGCTGGGATGCCAGGGAGTAGGCACGACACTGATCTGGCACTCAGGCCACTGCAGTGTGAGCAGCAGCAGCCTAGTCGGGTCACAGTGGTACCGACAGCAGCGCTTCTCTCAGCCATCCCTTGCCTGAGCGTGTGGAATGCAGGGCTTGGGGCTGCCTCCTGCCCCAGGGGGATTTCTAATGATGAAATTGGCCCCCTCAAAAAAAAAGGAAAAAGAAAAGAAAAAAAGAAGTGGACTCATTTTTTTATCTAAAGCATGGAAAGGGTGAGAGTCCTGGCCACAGCTTTGCATAATCCAGAATGGTTCAGGACAGAGCTGGGCAGATCCCACTCCACTGTGAGCCGGCAATCGCTGGGGGTGCAAAAGGCTGAGCCTTTCCTACTCTTTGGGAGGGCTTTTTTCCGTAGGGGAGGATCTAGAGTAAGCACATAGATAACATCCTCCCCCTCTTTAATCTCTGTGATGATGCCTCTTTGCACACTGAGCTGCCACGGGGAAGTGCTTGCACCCAGATTTCCCCCACGTGCCCTCAGGCAAGGGAAGAGGTAGCCAGGGGAGGGCAAAACTCAGTCCATTTCCAGGAGACAAAGAGATCCCAGTGAGCAATGCCCTCAGATAGCATTTCCTACTGTTTGGAGAAGAGAGCAAGGCAAATCCGGCAAATGTTGGGGAGGGCATTGCTCGCGGGATAATCCCACGGACGGCCACCGTCGCGCTGCAGCAGTGATTTGGGAGAGATTTTGGGTGGGGGTGACGTGAGACGTCGGACAAAAGTGAAGATAGCCAGCAGTGCTTCAGAGCAACAAAGGGCTGCCCTCAGCCAGTGGTGGAGCACATCTGGCACCCCAGGAAGCTCAATTGGACCCTTGGCCCTGAGCTCGTCCCAGGGATTTCTGACTGACACCACTGCAGTGCATAGGTGAGCTTTTCGCTAGGTTCACTGACATTTCCTGTCACAGTCACGCTGAGGGGAATTTGGTAGCACCTGCCTTGGGATGCAGCATGGCTGTGTGTGTTCTGGGTATAGGACAGTGTGCATTGAGACCAAAAGTGCTTAATGACGCCAATTGCCACGTGCCCAATGCAGTCACTAAACTTTAGTCCGCCCTTCCGTTTGCCCAAACACATACACTCTGGCTTCCCAACTGGCTTCTTTCTATGTGTTGTCCAATGCATGTAGATACCTCCATCTGCCTGGCCTCAGATACAGTGGTTGTTGCTCCTCTATTTGATTGCCAGATGTCACTGGGGAGCAAGATGGGGAGGTTCCTGGATCCTCGGGGCAAGCCAGCCATCACCGAGGGAGCTCGCTGTCCACGCCGGCTGAAGAACAGGAATCCTCGGTGCCTGCCTCTGACGAAGACTCGCCGGCCAGGACCACAGAGAGCTGGCAGTGGCCGCTGTCCTCGTCTGAAACGCACAGCAACGTTGGGGAGGATTTTGAGGGATTTCAAACGCCGGCGCGGACTCCGGAGTGCACCATGGACATACAGTCTCCCGGGGATCAGTCACTCAGTAGGACTCCTCAGTTTGAAAGTGACTCTCCTGAGGAGGAGGGAAATGATGAGATGAATGAAGAGCGCTGCGGTGTTGAGCCTGTCCCTAGGGATCGGGGTTGGAGAGGGCAGCCCCAGCTAACAGAGGGAGAGAAGCTGTTGATGGAAACCAACAGTAGGATTGTGCAGCTGCTGGAAAATATCAAGAGGGAGCATGCACAGTCCATGGGTCTCATGTCCCAGTCCATGGGCCGTATGGAGCTGCAGCTGGGCATTGTGGCTACCTCCACAAGAGCCATCCATAACTACCTGTCAGAGATTTTAGCTTTCCTCAAGCAGCCGAGGACACAGGTCCTCGAAACGCGCATCTCCCAAAGAGCCACTCCCCATGTCGAGTTGACGTGTGCCTCGACATGGACTGGTGAGGACGCAGTGGCATCCTCCACTGTGTGCTTACCAGGGGCCGAAGGGACAAGCGACTCTCGTGACCCGCCGCAGGCCACCCTGCCTTGTCGCAGTGGCCGGCTGCAGAGAGCCATAACCGAGAGGGCCTCGCTGCCCATGCCTCCACGCCAGGCAAAAGGGGGAGGGAAGAAAAAATAACCACTCCATAGGATTTTTAGAGTTTTTTTTAATGTGCCTGTCCTTTTAATTCTTAGCCATAAGGCCATCGGTGGCAGAGTTCAACCATTTCCTACATTGGCTAACATTGTATTCTGGCTGACTAGATTAGTCTAACATTTTGTAGTTTATATTTGCACTGTTAACGATGTGTGCTGCTGGTATTTGAAGAACATTTGCCTCTGTTCTTTCACTTTAACTTCATACGAGCATTTTTTTACTCTGTGCCAGGCATTCATTGCTTTTCTTACAAATACAAGTCATTTCTTGAGGCAGCTGTTTTTTGAGTTTTCTTTCTCCATTATCCCACCCTCTCTGAGCAAGCACACGGGACTTGGTGGTAAGTATAGAGGTCTTGGCAATACTCGCCTCCCAAACTGTGTTCGATCAGTCTTTGCCTGGTGTTTCTGGCATGCCAGCCTGAGGTGTTGGGGTATAGCCTGTACTGGATCATGACCATCCTTATCCTCTGTGGGTCTCACCAGCTCACTTCCTAAGACCCTCGGTGGAGCTAATCCACATGTCTTGGCTATGTTGTACGATAAGTAATGTTGCCAGGATCATACCTCATATTTCTCTTTTTTGGGGGCTGTGTAGTGATGTGCCACCAGATCTATCCGGGCACCTGACTCTCGTTTTCAAAGATCATTGGATGATGGATCTGGTGGCTTGATGGGCAGCATTATACTTTTTCCTCTGAGAGAGTCTGGGGATTTGGAACAGGAGTCACTAAGCAATGTGTTCTACGGGGATAAGAGCCATCTCCTGCAACAAATCTATTAGGAGGAGACTGTCCCCTGTAATTACTACAGATATTAATTATTTAAGAAAAAGAAAAAGAGAGAAAAAAAAAAAAAAGCAACTTGCCTAGCAGCCAGACCTCTTGAGAATGTAAAAGTCATGACACGCTGTTGGGTACTATGCTACTCTGTCTGTGATCAAGAGCTTTTCATCAGAGACAAGACCTACATCTTGATCAAGCACAACTACTTTCTGTGCCTTTAGGCCATCCAATTTCCTGAGGGCTGGCACCCTGAGCAGGGCACGGGTCCCATTGGTAACCCAACAGGGCAGACAGAAACACACTTTGGCAATAAATTGCTTTATATCTGTTGGTGCTGCCTCTCTCGGGGGAATTTAATATAGTGGCACTCAAATTGCTATATGCATGCAGAGGCATCAGACTGGCTTTTACATGTGGTATCCCTGACAGTTCTCCGGGAGGATGCTGCTCCCAGGAGCCCCTGGAGCGGTGGGGACAGGTTCTCACAGGTGTAGCATGGCTCCTGTGTTTGACTCTCAACATGCCGTTTTGACTTCTTGGGAAGGCGCAGAGCAGTTTCTATGGAAAACGCCAGGGAATAACCGTAGGCTTAAAAATCCTCTTCTGTGACTGCAACCGAGCTGTGCTTTCTGGCCAGTGAGATGTAGACTCTTCTTCCCTGTCTTTCTGTGAGGCTGAGGGTATTCAGAGTGAAGCAGATCAGATTTTGTTACTCTGCCAGCCAGCCACAAACTGCTCCTGTAAGAGTGTGTGTGTGTGTGTGTGTGTGTGGGTGTGTGTGTGTGTGTGCGCTTGTGGCTGTACTCCGCTAAAGGACTGGTTCAAGGAGGAAATGCAGCTGGCACGGCCAACCTCCAGTGCAGACTTTTCCCACATTCCTTCCTTCTGACCTTCATCCAGCTGTATTCCTTTTAAAAATCCCATTGGAGGTGGACCTCTTTGGGCCGTTCTGTCAACACACCTCATGCCAAGTGCCAATTTTTGCATCCGTTTTGTAGCTTTTTTCTCTCTCTTTTGTCAGGGTTATTTGTAAAGTTATCTTCAGAGGTTTTCCAACATGAGCTCGTGAGCTTCTCCTCTCATTGGTATGAGGAGTGTGTGCTGCAGAGTATTTGAGGTCACAAGGAGGCTGGGAGGAGAGCTAATTAGTGAGCCTGACAAATTAGTCCAGTCTGAGTATATTTGGAACATGTGGTTCTGGTGCAGGAGGGAACATGCAGGTTCTGGTGCACTCTGCTGCTGTGGAGGTGAACAGCTTGAGGCACAGGCAAGCAAAGGTTTGGCCCAACAAGACTTCTATCTCTGGGATGAGTCTGAGTGACGCTAACTGCAGTTCAGCCAGTCCATTTCCTTGGCCTGAGGACCACGTTTGATAAGGCAGTGAGAATGTTTTTATTTCACGTCGTGAAATATTTATTTCGCTCCAGCAGGGTGGGGCAGGTGTGGCCAGGCGTTCAGATTTTGATGTTTCCCGCAGGACCCGCCATGTAGCTGCTGCCATTTAGGATCGATCTCCACGTGCTGGCTGCTTTTGTGGCATCACATTTTTTTGTTATAGCTCCAAAACAACACCCTCCACTCTATCTTTGCTTTCTGATCCAAGGCCAGTAGAGCAAGAGAAGGAGCTGTGCAGTGCTGCTGTTGGAAGTGCCATGCTAGGAAGCCCTAAAGAGTTCCTTGCAAAGCAGCTCGAGCTTTATCCCACCCTCCTCTCCCATTTCCAAGTGCTTTTGCTAAAAGTGGCAAATGGGAGCAGCCATAGGGTGAGAAGGACTGAAAACCTCTCTACAGACAAGAAACCTGCAGTAAGCTCACACAAAACCAGGGTTTTTTTTCCCCACGTGGAAGTAGTAGATGGTATTAAGAATTGGTACCAACTGATATTTTGGTCAGATCCAAAACTAGGATCTGACTTACAGGATTGTCTAGCAAAATCAGTGCAGTTGGAGAGTATGTATGTTTCATCCCCAAAAAATATTTTCATGCTTTTCCAAGTGTCTGTCATAGCCTCATCATTCTTTCCCTGTAGCTTTTTGTTGTCTGAATGGGTATCTGGTTACACGTGTCTGTTCAAAATAAAGGGGATCACTTCTTACATGGTATATTTCTATTTCTCATGGGCAGATTTTGAGGGCTTCAGTTTCCAAGGCTTTGTTCTTTCTGTGTCCCAAAGACCAGATGTTTGGCTTCTGGGATGAGAACAAGGGTGGGAGAGCCTTAAGAGGAAATCTCTGCCCAGTTGAAGCTCTTGGTGATAGATCCCCCGAGTACCATTCTGCAGTCCAGCCATATTTTTGCTGTATAGGTTAAGTGTTCATGGTTACACCATTGCTTTCTGATGCCTTTTTCTGGGCAGAAGTGCAGATATTTTTCTTTAAGAAGTTTGTATTACAAAGCTTTATGAAATGTGACAGGAAGTTGGTTTTTATTTTTGAATACATATGACGATTTTAAGAATTTCTTTCCTTTTCTCCTTCCACTGGATGATTTAAGCCCCACAAAAAAAAAAAAAGAAAAAAAAAAAGAAAAAAAAAGGCAGCAGACCAATGCAAAGACTTGAATGCTAATTTCAATTGAAAAGAAACAGGAACACTACTCTTGTGAGACAGTTTTCAGCAGTGTTCAGCTTACTGGTCCTGCTCAGCCTTTCCTTTCCTGCCTGCTCCCTGACCCTCTGTGACACTGAAATATCCACTTCTAGGACAACCTTCTTCCTAACCTGAAGGCTAAAAGTTCTTCCCTCTCTTCTTCTCCCATTTAAAATATCATCCTTGCATCAGCCAGATCTACTGTTTAGAGGGATCAAAAGCTCTTTTCCTCCTGCCTTATTCCCATCCATACCAATATCCAGGGCCCTGAGTGCGCTGCTCTCCAGCAAGAGGTTAAATTCAAATCCCTGAATACAATACTTGGGATAGTAACACCAGCTCTAGATCACAAAAAACTTGGGGTTTTTTGAAAGTCTGTAGTATCCTAATGAAGTAACTATCCTTGTTTGACAAATAACCAGTTATTTGGGAGATGGATCTAATTGCTGAAAAGCAGCATTGCTCTGACTTGTGTTGTGGAAGCCTAGGAGCCAGGCACAGGCTAGGCAACTAATCCTAATTATGGTGAAACATCAGAGGAAAAGTCACTAAATTAACGTAATATAGGCAAGCAAATGCAATGGAAGGCGTAGTAAGGAAAGCTGTTGGTGTGATTCCAGTTTGGATTCTGGTAGAGGTTCCAAACTCAAACTCTCCTGGTGGTTTGGGCTAGTGATTTAATTTCACCATGCCTTGCTTTCGTAGCAGTAGAAGGGGCAAAAAAAGGAGCTGTCAGGCAATAATTAGTTGATTGTGCTGTACTTTGAGGTCTTCAGTGTGAGGGAGTAACATTTTGTATTAAATGCTGATGAACCTTGTTTGTGACCAAAGCTGGAGACGGGGCTAACACCAGCATTCAGCTTTGGAATATCCTGATTAGACTTTTTCCTGTATTTTACCATCACATTGTGCAGTAGATAAGAATCCCAAATCCAAACGCTGAAGTTCTCATTCAGATTTGGACTTCGCCTGTTTTTGGTCTGCTTCTGACCGGAACTAAATGCATTCCCAAACTGTCCAGTTACTAAAAATAATTAAAAAAAAAACAAAACATAAAATTTTTGTATAAACAAAGGATGCAGTTACCAATGCTAGCCTACAAGTCCAAGAGTGTGAACAAATCAGGATGTGATTACTTAAGGAGAATAGGCATAAAAGAGCACTTCTGGAGTACTTGTTACTGTCCAAAATATCACTGAAATTCTGATGACTAAGTACAGTCTGCTTATCTCTATTTGAAACAGTGCTGTACGGATTCACTATTTCTAAAGGTCTTCTTTCCATTTCTATATAGATATTCTCCCTTCACATTTTGAAGGTTTGAAGAAGAGGATTGTTTTTCGAGTCACACTAAGTAAACATTAAATGCATGCAGGCTTAAAACTAAAGCATGCATGTTATGTAGCAGCAATAAAAAGTGCTCGGCTTGCACGACTTATGATGCTCAAGCGTTGCCTTGTTAAAATGCCAAAAAACCTTTTTCTTTGCATTCTTTTGAAAAGTAAATCTCTTCCTTTGACCTTGCAATACTTAACTTCTCCGTTTCTTTGGACAAGTGATATTTATTTTACTGAATGCTTTTATGTTACAGATAAGGTGGATGAAATAGTGCCAGTTTCCAAGCCATCAAGAATTACAGACAATGCAACTGTGGACTCAAGAGTGGCAACTATAAAACAGCGGCCTTCTAGTAGATGTTTTCCCTCAGCTACAGATATGAATGTGAGTGGGAGCCATGAAGCACTGCTTTATTCCTACTAATATGTCTAATACCTTGATTAAATAATGCACAATGCTTTTTAAGGGAAGAATTGACATTAATACTATGGCACCTATTAAAAATTAAACCCCAGAAGTCTGAAATTGCATTATTCAAGTGCAGAATTCAATCTTACAAAATTTTGCAGGTTAAAAAATAATTGGTCTTGTTGCATTTTGGACATATTTTTCCATTACCCGCCTTAACCTGTTGCCTTGTAAGTAATGTCCACAAACTCCACTTACAGCTCCTGTCCTTTTATGACCATCTAAACAGAGCCCAGCCTTCCCTTTCTCTCCCCCTCCTCCTGCAAAATAACCCCAAATTTATTCTTTTCCCTAAGAATTCTCAGTAAAAGGGGTAGTGGAGGAGGCATTATTTCCATGTGGAAGACACTTCCTTGCTTTAATGCTGTTGGGGTTTTTGTTTGCTCTTTTGTAGTCCATGTATGAGAGACAGGGTATTGCTGTGATGACGCCCACTGTCCCAGGGAGCCCTCAAGGTCCTTTTCTGGGTATACCTCGGGGTACAATGAGAAGACAAAAATCTATAGGTAAAATGCCTCTCTTGTATGGTTTTGTTCATTAATCACACATTTTTAGTAACTTTGCTTTCTTTCCTAAAGCGGGTTCCTCCGACGTCTTTACCCCAGTGAGTGACTGTTTAATCTTTGTACAAAGCTCATGAGAAAAGAATTTGTGTGTAAGGTGATGTAATTTCCACATTCTGTTTAGCAAGTATGGAATTATAATTTGATTATTTTCTTTAGAATGCTCCCCCTAATAAGGGGGGGGGGGGAAAGATCAGTACAAGCCTTTTGCAAAACATTAGGACAAAATGTTATCCTTTTTTTCCTTGTTGTTGAGGTGAAAGCATTGTAATGCTGTGTAGTTTACAAAGAAATGCTGTTGATCAAATGGACTAATGTTCACCTTTTTTTAAATTTCAAATTATGGCAATAGATGGTTTTACAACAAAGAAGCAAAGAGCAGACCAAATCTGGGCTTGCTTTGTTCTTGTTAATGATCTTAGCAGTGACTTTTATCAATTTAGAAATTCATTATGCTGATGTAAAATTAGTATTCAAACTATTCCAGTATTACCCAGTTTATTTATGTTAAAAGCCATAAAAGGACATTTCAATGATGTAGTGTCATCTTTTGAAATGCTACATTGTGGGTTTTTTCCCCCAATAGGATCTTCACAGTCCCTTTGCTAAATTTCAGTTCCATTTTAAAAATTCATTAGGTTTCTGAGTTGCTTTATTATATGCATTTGTTAGAGTTCTAGGGCAAGGCAGAAGCGAATCTTCTGTGCAGAATGTCTTCCCTGTTCAATAGTTTTCAAAGAAAATGTGCTTCTCTACAGCCACCTTGATGATACATAAACCCCAAACATTTGCCTACATGTCAGCCATCAGTTTAATTAAAATTCCTTAGCATCCTTCTCAACCCTGGCACCTGGGATATCCAACAGGAAAGAATGGTTATGGTGGGAATCAACCTAAAGGCCTCTTTTATAATTTTGCGTATTCCTCGTGCTGTGGGAAATGCACCCTGGAATTTTGGGTTGAATCAAGAAATAGTTCAGTGTGAGGGACCCCAGTGGATGTGGTGGTGCTTTAAATGCACTCTCTGATTTCCAGGAATAACGGAGGAAGAGCGGCAGTTTCTGGCCCCTCCTATGCTGAAGTTTACCAGGAGTCTCTCGATGCCTGACACCTCTGAAGATATCCCACCACCACCACAGTCCTTACCTCCCTCACCGCCGCCACCTTCTCCCTCTCTGTACAACTCCCCCAAATCCCTGACGGCCCGGAGCTACGGAACCATCAAACCTCCATTTAACCAGAATTCAGGTGCAAAAATCTCTTTGGTTAGGCCCGAGAGTGTGGGGACGATGATAAGGGACAAAGGGATCTATTACAGGCGGGAGCTGGACCGATATTCCCTGGACTCGGAGGACCTGTACAACCGCAGTGCGGCAGCCCAGGCGAATTTCCGGAGCAAGAGGGGCCAGATGCCCGAGAACCCCTATTCCGAGGTGGGGAAAATCGCCAGCAAAGCAGTGTACGTGCCGGCCAAGCCGGCCCGGAGGAAGGGGATGCTGGTGAAACAATCCAACGTGGAGGACAGTCCAGAAAAGACCTGCTCTATTCCAATCCCAACCATCATCGTCAAAGAGCCATCCACCAGCAGCAGCGGGAAGAGCAGCCAAGGGAGCAGCATGGAGATCGATCCGCAGTCTTCGGAGCAGCCCGGACAGCTCCGGCCCGACGACAGCTTGGGAGTCAGCAGTCCGTTCGCAGCAGCCATCGCAGGGGCCGTGAGGGACAGGGAGAAGCGGCTGGAGGCGAGGCGCAACTCCCCGGCCTTCCTGTCCACGGACCTGGGAGATGAGGATGTCGGATTAACCCCTCCAACGCCGCGGATGAGGCAGTCCAAGTTCACCGAGGAGGCGATGTTTAGCAGTGAGGATGGTTTCAGACAGCTCATGTCGCCGTCTCCGATCCCCGCCCCCAGAGAGCCCGAAAGCCTCTTCAATAGCAGCGAGCCCGGCAGCCAGAGTGACTCAAGGACATTGAATGCTCCATCCAAAACGAAAGGCGCGGACAGCAGCCTGGGGGCAGCCAAGCCCGTGGGCGCTCCCAGCTCGGACAGCTATGTCCACCCGGTCACAGGGAAGCTCTTGGATCCCAACTCTCCCCTCGCCCTCGCGCTCTCTGCCAGGGACAGAGCCATGAAGGAGCAGACACAGCAGATTCCAGGCAAAGGGGATGCTGTCAAAACCGACCTTAACAAACCGCTTTACATCGATACAAAGCTGAGACCCAACATGGAAACGACTTTTCCTGTTACTGCCACCGTCACCAGGCAAAACACCCGCGGCCTGCTGAGACGGCAGGAGACCGAAAACAAGTACGAGACAGATGCAGGGAAAGAAAAGAAAGCCGAGGAGAAGAAGAACATGTTGATAAACATCGTGGATACCTCGCAGCAGAAGTCGGCTGGCCTGTTGATGGTGCACACCGTGGACACGGCAAAGTCGGATGATACGCAAGAGGATGAGGAGGAGGAGGAGGAGGAGGAAGAGGAGGAGGAAGAGGAGGAAAAGGAAGCTGAGATGGAGCCGAGCCCTGAAAACTCCCCGTCGGAGAGGCCGGAGGGCAGTGAGGAAGCGGAGAGCGAGCTGAGCGTCCCTGCCGCGCCCGAGCCCCCGGCTTCTCCTTGCAAAACCATCGTGGCCGCCAGCTCCGTGGACGACCCCGTCATCCTGCCCTTCCGCATCCCTCCGCCGCCCCTGGCCTCGGTGGACATCGACGAGGAGTTCCTGTTCACCGAGCCGCTGCCCCCTCCCCTGGAGTTCGCCAACAGCTTCGACATCCCCGACGAGCGCGCCGCGCCCAGCTCGGCACTGACGGAGCTGATGGCGCAGAGGAAGAACGGCACCCCCTCGGCCGGCCAGCCAGCCAATTCCTTGGACGGCAAAAAGCAAGCGGGTCTCTCAAACTGTTTGCCTGCCTCCTTCCTGCCACCCCCCGACAGCTTCGACAACGTGGCCGACTCCGGGATCGAGGAGGTCGACAGCCGGAGCAGCAGCGACCATCACTTAGAGACAACCAGCACTATCTCAACGGTGTCCAGCATCTCTACCTTGTCCTCGGAAGGGGGGGAGAACGTGGATACTTGTACAGTCTATGCAGATGGGCAAACATTTCTGGTGGACAAACCCCCAGTACCTCCTAAGCCAAAAATGAAGCCCATAATCAACAAAAGCAATGCACTTTACAAGGACGCGCTGATCGAGGAAACTGTAGACAGCTTTGTGATCCCTCCTCCCGCTCCGCCCCCGCCTCCCATCAGTGCCCCGCCCAGCCTGGCAAAAGCTGTCCCCCCAAGGACATCCAAGCTATGGGGGGACGTGCCCGAGGTGAAAAGCCCGATTCTCTCAGGCCCCAAGGCTAATGTCATTAGTGAATTGAACTCAATACTCCAGCAAATGAACAGGGAGAAATCCTCAAAGCCAGGGGAGGGATTGGAGTCGCCGACTGGAACGAAAACTGCGAGTCTCAGTACAAGGTAAAAGTAATTAACCAAATCGCTGGTCTAAAAAGGCTTGATTTTTATTTTTTGCCATGCGTTTGCTAACTTCTCCTGTAAATCACGCAGATGAAAGAAGAGTGTACTCTGTGTTTGCTTAACGAATAGTCTGTGTCGAACAAGAATTTCTTACATTGTCAATATTTGTGTTGCCTACACGATGGGACAGGAGCTTTCTCAGTCTTCAACTTCAAAGGCAGTTTGCACAAACCTTTCAGTTGTTTTGATGTGAATTTCTTAGATTTCTCTTTATTTTTTTTCCACTTTAGTTTTTCTGCTTTAGTATTTTTCCTTTTAAAAATGCGGTGATAATTTAATTTTTCTTCAGTCCCATGAGGTATGTTGGCTTCAAAAGGGTAAAAAGTGTTTTTGCCAAGGGTTGTTTCGCATTCACTGTGTGGTGTCATTTGATTCATGCTGAGACCTCTCCTAATCTACTTTATCATAAAGTATTTCAGGGAATTGCCCATTAAAATCACTTTGCACTGTTTATGTTATTACAAAATCATATCTGTATGGAATGTGGACAATAATATCATGAAATCCACAGTTATTAAAGAAAGAAAGGTAACTTTGTTAGTTTTATTAGGAGACTGAGAGGTTTGGCGTTTGGTTTTTTTTTCAAAAATGCAGGCTTTGTTTTTTTAAAAAAATATGGCACTTAATTTTATTAGAATTATTCTGCTGGTTAATAAATAGCTCAGCCTTTGGAAAGCTGCTGTACTTTCCAAGCATGAGGATAATTTGTTTTTTAAGGGGAGGGTGTCTCTGCTGATTGCAAAGATTGCTCATTCAGAAAGCAGTGTGATCCACAGCCTCAACATCACACAGTTATATATTATTTCCTGCAAAATGGAACTCATCAAACTGGAGACAGGGAGTTCAATCCTTAAAATTGAGAAATGGGAATAAAGCATGGAAATTGTGGAATTCCTGTCAGTGACACTTGATAAAACAGAGCAGAAATTGAGTTGGATCTGCAGGAAAAGCCTTTTTACATGAAGAAAAAAAAAAAAACAAACTTTATTTTTGCTAGATGTTGATCATGTTTCTTGTTAAGCTCCATGAACATGTTGTCTGTGGCTTCATATGTATAATATTATTTACCAACTTTTATTTTTAAACTGATAGGTATTTCCAGGTTACAGTGGAGATCTTTAACATCCCATTTTATTATAAAATAACTGAGGCTACCAACTACAGTGTATTGTAAATAGAGTTGTCAAAGTGCTATCATTACTGAGAGGAAAATGAAAAGTAGAAGTAAATAGAATTTTTTTTTGGTGAAAATACTTTTTAAAAGGTATAAAGGTTGGAGAAAAATTGAAAAACTATAGCAGTTAATTCAAGAAAAGCAAACTATTATGTAAGCAAAATAGCCCCATATGTCACATTTTAGAGGGAGATCTGACTTAATGTTACAAATTAGGGTTTCTTTTCTGTCCTTGAGGTTTTTTTAATTTTTCAAACTCAGCTTTGGCAAATTACTAACTCTTCATTATGGAATACAGAAGCTCAGTTGAGGGGGGGAAACCTACCCGAAGCATTGTTTCAGTGTGGCTGAAATCCTGCTTCTTCCCTGAAAAGCAAACCCAGCTGCTCATCTTTGCAAAGTGCAGAGAGGATCCTGCGATGTCACAGTGCCAGAAGAGCTGTGAAGGAATAAACGGAATAAGTTGGCAGTGGCAGAGAGCAGTGGCTGCCATCTGACTGTGGGAGAAAACGACACCTCCACGGAATTCCCGGTGGGAACAGGAGGCAAGAGGGCTGGATCTTGTTTCCTGCTGTTTCCCAAACTGATGTGATTAGTTCCTTAATTATGAGCTGAATTGAAGCTGCTAAAACCACCCGGGAAAGGATGCTCAGGATCTCTTTTTTTTAAGCAAAACAGTAATCTGGAGACAGCAGAAGAGAGCCAGCAATCCACAGACACTAAAAGTGTGTTTGAAAAGGTGCTGCAGGCAGTATCTTTTCATCTCCACAAGGGTAAGGCAGAGAGATGGAAATGGAGAAGTTCACTTGTGGATTCAGAAACCCTGTGGTTTTTTTCACTGCTTTTACTCCCTCTTTATCTCTCTAAAAGTTAAATAAATTACAGCCTTTCTAGCCCAACTGCACGACTGACACAGTTTTTTACAAAGCTGTCAAATATTATGACCAAGGAATACCATCTTATGAAAATTTCCAGTGTAATAGCTAACGTTTAAATTTCAAAGGTAAAATTCCTGGAGTTTCTTGGTATTTTTTCCCCCTAATACTCTAAAGCCTATGGCAACCAATTGTAGAGCTTGTAGCCCTTCCCTGTGAGGTAGCATTAGAAAGGGAACAGAAAATTTTAGCTCACAAAAAGCAGGGATTCTGCTAAATTAAAGAACAACTCATTATCTCTGCGAACAGAGCAGTGATAATAAATGATCCTGTTCCTGTCCTTCAGCCAAAAAGAGGGATTGGGAAGAGTTATAAATAGGAACAGTATTCACAGGCTCGCTTGGGTGGTGTTCACAGCACGGGCGGCCTGATGAAATTAAAAATATGTATTTGCTTATGGGGCCGTACATGAAATTATAGACCAGATTGGAATGCTAAATAGCACTAGGAATTCTTTATGCACAGCCAGTGGATGTAAAACTGTGGTTCACTCAAGGCAATTGCCCTGTCAGGGTGGCACGAGGGTGAACTAAACTACAGATTGCTGGGTAATGGCTGGCTGCAGAAACCCATAAAAATACCTTCTTTGTGTGTTTTTGATAAATTAGGATTACGAGGAGATCATTCCATGGTGCTGAACAGCATTTCTCAATTATTGCATTAAAACCACCCTAAACTTGCTTTTATTCTCTGCACCTTGGTTTAGCAGTCATTTTGCACAGTATATTTATAGTTCCCCACAGTTCTTATGGAGACACCAAGCTTCAAGATTTTTAAATAGAGCATGGAAATGCTTGGCTGGAAACCATCTGCTCCTCAGTGGCAGTGACCAGCCCCTGGCATAGGGAAAAGGAGCCCGGCAGGAGAAGGAAAAAGAGGAAGAAGCGAGGAAGATGCGCTTGCTTACTTCCTACTAATTAAAGCATAATTGAAGGGTTTGACCAGAAGGTTCAAGAAGGGAGCTCCAGATCCCAGTCCCAATTTTGGCCAGCAGTTACTGTGAGAAATTACAGCCATCAGTCGTGGTGCCAGAGGTTTTAATCTGGTTTATCCGCGTCGTCCTGCGGGTGAGGAGGACGGGACATGTCAGCCACGATGCCATAAATCCAGCAGTGCTATAAATCCACTCGGGAGGCCACTGACTTTCACAGGGAGCTGATGAAAGAACTGGGAGAAGAGCAGAGCAGGGGGAGGGGAGGAGGCTTGGCTCTGTCTGTGGCCTGGCAGTGGCGGAGCAGCGCAGCCATCAGGTGCCAGCCCGTGGGATGTGCGGGACAAAGACAGCGTGGTTGAGGCAGGACAAACCCAGGGGCTGCCAGGGACAGACAGCACGGCCTCAGGTAGCACAGCATCCTCCCTCCATGCCTCTGGAGCACTGAGAAGGAATAACGAACCACCAGCACCGCACCAAAATGATCCATGGCTTTGGCAGAGGGAGAAATGGTTTTGGTTTCAGGTGGTGCCTGTGTTTCTCCAGCTGTGTTTGCACAATCCCAGGGCCTCTGGGGCACTTTGGTGTCACTGCTGGTGGTAGGAAATGCTCATGATAAATGTGGGAGTTATGGAGGCTGAGTAGCCAGGTGGAATCGAGTCCTCTAGGAAGAGTAACCTGCACTGTGCTGGAATAACAAGTTTTAAAAGTGAAACTGGCCAGTGATTTTGGCCATCTCTGAATTAGTTTTTTTCATAAATATCTGGAAAAGTTCCTTTTTTTTCCCCACAAACAGGTAAGGCAGAACTGAACTTAGTAGTGAGTCCTGTATAGGGACTGATCCTGCATTTGGTTTACTGCAAAGGATGTCTGGGTTTGGCAGAGGATGGAATAAGTGCCTTGATTTTTCCCTTTGCTGCTCTCCCATTTAGACTCATTCCACGTCGTTAACTGTTTGTCAGCCAGTTTCACAGGACTGCTTGCTTTGTCAGTGATTTCTGCAGCGTTTCAGTCATTCCATTTTGTCATTTTTATTTGCTGTCATGACTGCTGTTGTCAGAGGAGGGTCATGCTGAAGTGCCGTGAAGTAAGTGCCGACCATAATGCATGGACTGTTCTGTGTTGTACATTCTGCTGCTCTTTAATGCTCACTCATTGTTACTGCATTTTAGTGACTTTGGTGTTGGCTGTGTTTCTCACAGTGCAATGTGGATTAGATAATCCTAATCCAGAAATGGTAGCCATCCTAAAATGGGAAGTAGGATGTCATTTCAAGGTGAAATAAAAGCCACATTCATCAGAGGAGTACTCAGAAAATGTGATGGGAGCACGAGCACATAAGACCAGATTCCTGAATGTGTCTGAGCACCTAAATGAGGGGCAGGACTTTTCAGATAGCCCAAATTCTGCCAGGTATTCGGAGGTGGAGGGGTGGGGAGGGATGGTTAGTACAGTTTTATACACCGATGTGAGGCTAAAAGTGAAGACGAACCAACCCTTGTGGTCGTCTTTTGTCCTTGAAAGCTGTGAGGTTCCCCCCTTGCTCCTTCCAGCTTCCCTTTTCCCTGCAGTTATCCAAGCAGAGCGGGCTGAGGCTGCCTCCTGGCCCAGCACCATGCTCTTCCCACTGGTTTCCAGACATGGAAACTCCTGCTTCTGCACAGACAGACTCCCACAGCCCTTCACAATTGTTCCTCACTGGCAGCAGACACCGAGCATCTCTCAATTCTTCTCCCCAAAATAACACTGTTGTGAGGAGCTCTGGATCCTCTCAGTCATCGCGTCAGCCCTTGTTCTTCATCTTCCCCCAAAACAGACAATTATTGTCTTACTTCCCTGCCATACAATTTTCCCTTGACAGCCCAAGAAGAAGGTAAAAATATTAAGAGGGGAAGGAAAAGTTTGGGGTTTGTGTGGCCTCAAAGATCTGTAAGAAGTTAATTTCTTGCAGTATACCTATATAGGGACTGCACTCATTGCTCCTCTTGGTTTTTAAGATATTTTTCTTTGATACAATGAAAAAGCCGTGTCAGAACCAGCAAGTCTTCTGGAAAGTTCCAGGACAAAACAGCTCCCATGAGCTGAGAATAATGTGGAGTTTTTTTTTTATTCTTCCATGGGAGCTGGTGCACTGATTTGGTTATGATATTAAGTTAATAGTAAATTTGAATCCTGCAAATAGAATTTAAAATTTAAAAGAATTTCTTGCCTACAAGCTGTGCTGATGGCTTTTATACTTGCAGGCCACATGGTTGTGACTTATAGGTTATATATTTTGATTTTAATATGAGGCAACATAATGGGCATTGCAATCAGTGCAGGCTCACAGCAGCAAATGTTTATAAATTACCACCATATGCTGATTCTAATAGAGCAAATTTTATTTAAAATAATTACCAGACTTTTCACCTTTTTTTAAATGAAATGTGGGCTTTGGCAGGTTTAATATGGATTTAATATATTTAGGATAACAGATGATCAAATAAGGCGTAAGAAATCGCTCTTACTGAAAATCTGGAAACCTCATAACACAACAAGCCATGCCCGCTCTCCAGCTGGAATGTGCTCGCTCCTTATTGACCAGAGTACCAATCAACCATAAAATGCAAGACAGATGATGGTTTCGAGGCTGTGTCTGCATCCCAGATCATAGGGGAGATGTCATAAATTATAATTTAGGATGCATAGGAGTTACATAAATATCCTTGTTTTCTTTCCTTGGATAACAATTACAGTGCAGCATGCAAGAATGGAGTTGCTGTGGCAGGTGGAGAAAGGGGAAAAGAACATGGAAAAATAATCTTGGAGTTAAGGGCATGGACTGAAAGTCTGGAAGTGCTACAACAGAGTTCCCTCAGCTTCACCAGGGCTGTGCCTGTGCCACGGGGGCTGAGCACTCACGTGGCTACAAAACTGAGCTGGTGTTGAAACCTCCGCAATCAGCTAAAATTGCAATCTAAAAAAAAAATTCTTATCGCTGTCCCAGAGTTTTGTTTTCGTAGTCAGCAGTCCTGCACCTCTGGCCTGAAAAAAGCAAGATGCTCTCAGACCTGCTGCTGCCACTTGCAGCCGTGCGGAGCCATTGCTTTGATCCAGGCTGACAGGAGCAAAGGACCAGCATGCCTGGGATGCTTTGCTCAGCCCACGGGGCTGAGAAGGTTAGGAACACTAGCTGNGGGGGGGGGGCGGTGTTTTAATCTCTTAACATTCTTGATTTGAAGAAAGCGTGGGCAGTAATTTCCTGAACAAGGATGGGCAGGGATTCTTTAAGAGGAGAAGCAGCAAAAGGGAGCTGTAAAGCTGAAGGTGTACACTGAGCCTGGAGCAGTCAGTCAAGCAGTAGAAGTTATCTTTCATCACGTAGAATAAAAGAAGGTGGATTTTCATCATCCATTTGATCTTGCCACAATGCGTGTGAATACAAAACCCTAATTTCTAGTGTTTGCAAGGCAGGAAAGTTGAGTAGAAGAGTGATTGCAGGTAAAATCAGGGATTCATTTCCCTGTTTATACAAAGCTCATTCTTGCCATCACTAGGACGGCACTACCCCAACCTTTTTCAAAGCAGGCTCTCTGTTGATTTTAAATTATTTCCTGCCTTAGTAATGACTGTGAGGCTCGTAATGCTGAGGTAAAGGAGGTGGAAATAATTTGCTCCCCTTGGTTAGTAGAATTCAATAGTTTCTTGCTATAGACTTTTTATTTGTAGGAATGTTTAGCTCTAGCCCTAGAAGACAATGAGAACCATTAGGCCCCAAAAGCATCGCAGGAAACAAAACTTTGCCAAGTGTTTCCTTCCTTAGTTAAATTACAAAGCCGTGAGTGCAGGAAGCATTGTTCCTGCTGGGTTTTAAGTGAAGTACCAATCTTCCAAAGAGATCCCCCTATTCCCATTGAAATACGTGGAGCCGCCTGTGGGAAATCAGTGGGGATGTTGGTGTGAATAAACGTTTGGTTCTCCAAAAAGTTACTGCTGGTGCTCTTCTGATGACAGGGAGCTTGATTTGACCGGGACCTGCCGTGACGGGAGCAGGAATGTGTGGCAGAGCTGCAATTCCCTGGCGGCTGGGTTGGTTGTTCAGTGCCAAAGCATTGAACAGGGGCAATGCAGGGAGCACTCTCGGGGCTCTCCACAGCCAAGGAATCGCTGTCTCCAGCTCAGGGCTGCAGTGAGGGAGAGAGGGAGCAATAACTTGTTTGTTACCACTGTAACCATTGCCCTGCTTTTCCTTCAGCTCCTGGAGATCTTTTCTGCACAGCAGTGCATTTGCTGGATTAATGGAAGCATTTCATCATGCACCCAAGCCATCCTCAGCTCTGCCCAGGCAGGACAGGTCAGGCCTGGGGACAATGTGGCACTCAGGAACAGAGGGCTTCTGTCAGGGTCTGGGCTGGAAATCTCAGCGCAGCAGGAGTCGCATCATCTTCTGGAGTCCATGGCATTGCTCCGAGAATAAATAAACCCTTCCCTTGGTCTGGAAGTGCTTTAAATTAATTGTCTGAAGGTTTTCCCAGTTGGCAGGATATTTCTGAAGTGAAAAACTCGGGTGCTGCAGGCACCTGAGGGTTCTGTGGAGCGTCCTGAAGTGCACATGCTGACTGGCAGGCTCTTCCCATGGGAATAAGGGCTGTGGGGTCAAGCCTTTTATGAGATGAACAGACCCAAACCTTCTAAATTTGCTTCTGTAGCCAGCAGGCAGAAGCAGAGTGCTGTGCTCCTTCACCCACCCTGTCAGGCTGGGCGTCAGGGTGAGCCTCTCAGCAGGGTTCAGGCCTGCTCAGCTCGTGATTTGAAACTCTTCTTTAGGCAAAACTTGATCCCAACCCCATCCGCTCCAGGCATGCACAGGAACAAGGATTTTGTCTCCTTAACTTTGAGGTGAAGCTGCCAGAGTATAATTTCTGTGTGGAAGGAAATGGACACAAAGACCTTTTAGGAGCCTTAGAAGGACTGGTTTATGCTTAAAGCATGAATAGAAAGGAAAGTAAGAGCCGCTTGTGAGGCTTGTTCTACAAACGAACAGGACTAAAAACATTCCACAAAATTCACTGAGTAGATGCCCAAAGATCCAAAATCCACTGCTCCTGAAACTTTCTACAGCTGCTGTTAGTAACTATGTAAGGCCAGAACTGAAGGATTCCAACCCTCCACATGGCAAAGGGAAGATCAGCTCCTGCTTGTGTGCTAGTTCTACTTGGTGTTTCTCATTTAACCAGGAGTTAATTTGGGAACAGGAGTTTAAAAGGGAAAGACTGTGCTCTGGGAGGTGTTTTTCCCTGAACTGCTCATAAGCAAAGCTTTTGTCTTTAACTATGGCTTACCATTGATGGTGGTTTTCTGGGAAAGAGTTAATGATACCATTTCTGTACTTCTAGTTTAAAAGTGAAAATACCCAAGCATTCCCATGCCATAATTCCCACGTGCTGCCGTGGTGATGCCAGTGGCTGGCAGCTCTAACTGTGCCTGTCTGTTTGCCCTTACAGGAGCACGGAAGTCATGAGTACTGTCTCAGGTACACGAAGTACAACAATCACTTTCACTGTCCGACCCGGAGCCAGCCAGCCGATCTCACTGCAGAGCAGGTCCCCAGACTATGACAGCAGGACCTCAGGAGCAAGGCACGCTCCCAGCCCTGTGGTTTCACCAACAGAGATTAATAAAGACATCATGCCTGCTCCTCTGACTGCTTCTGCTTCAGCCTCATCTCCTTCTCCAACTCTGTCCGATGTATTTAGCCTACCCAGCCAGCCCCCTTCTGGGGACTTATTTGGCTTGACCACAGGGCGCAGCAGGTCTCCTTCTCCCTCAATATTACAACAGCCAATCTCAAATAAACCTTTTACAACTAAGCCTGTCCACCTGTGGACTAAACCAGATGTGGCAGATTGGTTGGAAAGTCTAAACTTAGGTGAACATAAAGAAACATTTATGGACAATGAAATAGATGGCACACATTTACCAAATCTACAGAAGGAAGATCTGATAGACCTTGGAGTGACTAGAGTTGGGCACAGAATGAACATAGAAAGAGCTTTGAAGCAGCTGCTGGACAGATAAGAATAGCTATTTTGCCTCACAAACTTCTGTTGATAACTAGAGATGGGCTGGTACTGACATACCCCAAATGCCTTGTCTGTCTGTGAGTGCCAGCAAAATTGGGGGGGGAGGGGGAAAACTGATGAGTTCCTGGTACTCAGGTGATGCAGACTGTCTGCTACATGCCCAAACACAAACCTAAAGATGCTAAAGAAGTGGGGCCATTTTATTTCAAAGCTGTGGGGAGATGTGTGAGAGAGAGACAATTGTTAACTTCAGAAATGGTATCTCTTGATACTGCCCTTGGCTGGGAGCATCGCGTGACGATTTTCTTTTAAAAATGCAAGCATTTCAGGGCTTCTTTTATTGAAAAAAAAAAAAAAAAGAATTGCATTTTGTTTTATTTCTCTTCTTGACATTCAGTCTCCAAGCAGGCTTCCTTCCCCAACCCTTGGTTCGTTTTAAGAGGTCAGGTTGCTCTGTTACCGCTCAAACCCAGTTTGATCACTAACAGAGGGTACAGGAGATCATATTCCTCTTTTTTTACTGGTTTAGCTCCCCGCTTTGTTGGCAGTGAAGCTGGTTGTTCTGCTGGAGTCAGTCCAAAGGTAACCTTGCTCTGTTTTACCTGGTGTTTCTTTATTTCTGCAGTTGTATTTAGCACTCTTCCAAGGTGGCAGAACAAGTTCAGTGCCTGCTCCGTTGCTGTGCCCGTGGGACACAGGGGCAGACGTTGAGGAAAGGCCGAGGAGGGACACACGTATAGAGCTACAACAGAATGAAGCTGCTTTGAACCCAAGACCCCCCAGTTCTCAACCAGCTCCACTGCTGCTGGGTCAAAATATGAACTCCACAAGGCAGGACAAACTTTAGTGCACGGGCGCGGCTTTGGGATTTGCCAGTCAGACGCTCAGAGAGGCTGCTCCATTCAGTGAGTGGTAAGTGCTTGGCTGCTCGGAGCAGCAGGAGAAGGAGAAGAGAGATGAATGTTCCCATTGAAGTCAGTGGGAAGGGTGCCAGGATTTGAAGTGAGAGAGGGATTTCAGCCTGTTAGGGATGGAAATGCTGCAGCTCGTTACAAGGAGGCAGAGAGGTGATGCCAAGACAGAAGGAGCTGTCGAGTGTCTCGGGGTGTGTGTGTTCCGAGAGCCAGGAGGGCTGGGGAGGGATACAGGCTTTCCTTTTATCACTGCTCGCAGGAATTGGCTCTGCATGAGGACAGAGGGTTGGGCACTGGCCCCTGGCCCATTCCTTGGCACGAGAGGTGGGAGTGCCCTGCCAGAGCCCAGGGCTGGGAGGGGGCAGAGAGAGCTTTCCGGGAGACTTCCGTCAGCAAGGGAGAAACACCCACGGCTTGTTCACATGGCTTTCTTTAATTAAAAAAAAAATTTTTTTTTTTTAAATTTTCAAGTTAACAAGTCTCTCTCTGCATGTTTGAACTCCCCCTTGTAATTAACACCTCTGAATATCTGAGTTTTGTAGGTCTTTCTGGACAGAATATTCAAGATGTTCGAGGTGGATAAATTGGGTGTGGGTGGCTACACTGCCTCCCTACCAAACTTTCAGGTTCCTTTTACATTTTGCAAGGTACCTGAACTTTCTTTCCTTGATATGGTCCTTGATATGGTCCAGCCTATCTCTAATTTTTTTATTATTGTGATTATTTTTTGCTCACAAACAAGTGTCTGATTAGGTCTGCAACAGCCCTAGTATGAGTACATAAAGTTTAGCATTTTAAATATCTTTCTTTACTGCAAGTTTAAATAGTTGTACAGATAGTTTATAAGCACAATATTTTAAGAAAATAAGTGGCTGGTCTACTGGGCAGCCTTTGTGCCACTTCAGTGCTAGGAAGTTAAAAACAAATGAAAAAAAAAACAAAAAAAAAAAAAAAAAGAAAAAATTTTAAAAAGAAAAAAAACTTTTTGTGGTTTACTACTATTTCTGTGGAATAATTATAAAGTCTTGACCTTTTTAAAATCAACCTCATTTGGATGCATCTGAACCAGCAGAGCTGTGTTATATTTTCTATCTTTGCTAGAACTTCTACAGAGGAGGATGAGTATTTCTTCAAAAGTGGTTACAGTTACCAACTGCATTGGAAACTCATAAAAATCAACTTATTTAAGCCTCCTGCCCCCTTTATGGAACAGCAAATATTTTGACTTAACATCTGTTACTGTGCTCTGTTTGTATTTGGGGAGTTCCAGGGAACCTTGTAATAAAAACGAAGCACCTGAGGCATTTTCCTTTCAGGGAGTGCTGAGTTTTTTCCATGGGAGGTGTAGAAAATGGCAGTTCCACTCAAGATAGGTCGATGCAGGCAACTTGAGGCCATCACATACTTTTAAGAAGTGAAAAAAAAAAAAAAGGTAATTTAGCCATCGTTTGTCTTCCATTTGGTGATACAACAGAATTCAGTAAATAAACCACTGATGCCATGCTCTTTATTTTTTTTTTTTGTTTCTTTGGGTACAGTTGCTATTACCTCTATAACACGTGCCAGAAATACGTTAGGAAATAAATACAGTAGTAAAAGAGAAATGTAGAAGTTGACTTTTAAAGCTGCTTTTTTGGATCACAACCTTCCTGTCGGTCGGACTTGCGTTGAGCAAGCGCTGACACACCCAGCAAACCCCAGGTGAGAGTCATCCCTTCCTCACACAGGATGGTTCCTGCTCGTGCAGCTTTTCAGGTACTCCCAGAGCAGGCACAGAACGAGGAGAAAAGAGCAGATTAAAGAGCTGAAAGGGATTCGTTTTATTTTTCACATTGTGTCCTTCGAAGCAAAAAGGTAAGGAGAGCTGAGGGGACCTGCTTGGACCACCAGAATGCTCCTGTGCCGAGCTGGGTCTCCAGCTCTGAGGGGAGGTTTGAAACAAAAAAAGAAAGCAATAGTAACAGGTGTCGCCCTGGCCTCCAAGTATTTTCGTCAGTCTGGAAATGTTGGGGGGGGGAGGAGAGAAGACCCATTTCTTTCATGCTACTCTGATAGTGAAAAACAAAGTCGTTAGAGATCTAAGATATTCTGGGTTTTAGGATCAACTTTTGTTTATATACTGTAATTTAAATAAATTGCATTTACATGCCTAGTTTCTGTAATATTTGTGTATACAATACCAAAATCTTACAAGATGTAAATTGTGTATAACTGCACAGACTCCTTGCCCTAGGTGTCTGAGAACATTTTAAGTTTAATTCATATATTATAAAATGACTAGATGTGACTGTTGATTTACAGAATTTACATATCACAAAAAAAGTTAATTATCTGTGGTACTTAAGTTAATAAAAAATAGTGATTTTTTTTTCTTTTCCTTTGAGTTCTTAAAAAGCATTACCCAGTTGATCTGGCGATGATTATGTGTATGAGCCACAAATATTGATAATTTTTCCATTACATCTTTTCTTTTCTAGATATTAATATGTTTCTCGCTATAGTTTGTGTAACAACTTGTGTTCACGTTATCTATGTTGCTGTAATTTTTGTGCTTTAATTCCTCTTATTTCGACTGATTAAAAAAAAAATCAAGCTCCTGTAACTTGCACTTTTCCCCAGTCCTTAATACTCTTGTATGGCAACCAAAATTACTGTAAGAAATAAATATAATATTGCACTAAGGGTGTGGTTCTGATTGCAAACAGAGAACACTGTCTGGATTTTTATTAAAAAAAAAAGTTGCCAAAAAAAGTTGCAATTTGTTATTGAAAATGCATAAAATGCTTTAACAAAATGTAGATAGAGGGAAAATGATTCTTTATTGTTGGGAAAAGCATTCCCTGTTTATTCCTTCTGGTTTTTTGGTTAAAGCATTCCTTACGCCGAAAGTTCCATTCATTTACTGAATTTCAGGGGTCACGCTTGAAATCTGGAAAAGCAGGAAATTTCTGAAGGGAACAGGTAGAAAACCGCATTATCTGATTTTTTGCCTTAAGGTGGAATTCCCAAATCTGTGGAATGTCTTTTGTCCCGGCCGAGTGTTTGTGGGGATGCGTGCCCTGAGCTTTAGCGCTGCTGCTGCTCGCACGGCTTTGGGGCTGCTCTGCCATTTCATGAGGCTCTGAAAAGTGGGGTTTTGGTGGTTTTTTTTAGTGGGGGGCTGAGTTTTTTTCTAGGGCAGAGCAGCTTTGCAGAGGGGAGAAGGGAACAGTGCTCCGTGTCCGACTTTGTGCATCTTGTGACTCTGAAATTGTACCAGCGGGGTCTGTTTGTACTGTGAATAAACAAGGCTGTGAATGGAAAAAAAAAAAAACAAAAAACGAGGAAACAATTCACATCTTCTTTTGGCTTAAGTTAAAGATTTGTTTTTCTGTCTTTAAATGGTGATTCAATGAAGAATATTTTTTATTTTTATTTTCTAAGATATTGGAATAAATGCCTAGAACTGTTGCCATTTGGTTTCATATGTTCCTTAACTATGATTCTCTTCTCAGCTGTCATTCTAGTTCATCATTTTTGTAGCTCCCTATTATTATTTCTCTCATGATTTCCCAACAACAATTACTTGGCAGCTTTGTTTTGTTGAAAACATAGTTGAGAACCAGCCTGTTTGGGGTTTTTTTGTTTACTGACTTCAGGTATTGTGGCAATCCAGTGCTAAACACCTGTGTATCCAAATAAAATCAGGTATTTCCAGTGCAAAACAAAGAATGCTTTGCAATTGTCACTGTTTGTTGGCCAAAGAAATGAGAAGAGTTGATCATTGCTGTGGTTGTGAGCATTGTATCAATGTGTTCTGCTTTATTCTTTGGTTTCTGTATTTTTCTGTATTTTTTTCTATATTTTCCTGCATCTCGTGGACTTTTCATCCCCTCTGTCCTTGGCTGGGCCACCCACAGTAGCACAGTTGTAACAATGCGAATGTGTGGTTTTAAAAAAAAAAAAAATCAAAACACAGACGTTGTATGTGCCTTATAATTTTCCACCTGGATCAGCTACTGTATTTCACATAAAAAGCTTTATCTTCAAGGCGTTCAGCACCTGACAAACAGAGTGCTGGGGGTTGGAGGGGGCTTCATGTCTCTGCTTTAGGAAAAACTGAGATACTGCAGTGATCCAGACCTTATCTCGCCACATTCTTGGCATTGTGAGCCTGATTTCAAGTCTTCTATTCAAATCAAGCACACAAGAGGGGGGAAGAAAATGAGATGAGACTGTTATTTGGGGTTCAGGTCACTGCCGTAAATCATGGGTTGTTGGTACAGCTGACGTGGGCTGTGCTTCACAGACGAGGTGACGATGGTGAATAAATAAACCAAGTGGACTTAATGGCATTAAGTCAGCCACAAACGGGTTCTGTGCCACTGACATCTAGTGGAACCTGGTGGATGCTGTCTCAGAGCAATAGCAGACCTTTTCAAATATTGGTTTCTTTATTTTCCACAACTGTCATGCTTTCTATAAGTAGCCGTTTTAGAAAAGTTTGTATTGTTACTATTTCGGTTGGCCTGAATACGTAAGTCACAGAAAGGCTGGCTGTATAATTACACAAATTATACACGAATGGGAAGTCCTTAATGTGTCCTCTGGTCTCTCTCTGCTTTGTTTTCTCAGTTTTCTGTTTCGAATGTCAGCATCTCCATGTGATACTTCATCTGCATCCAGCATGGTTTTAATGGGAATATGGTTTTTGTCTCCAGTACTGTAAACCTTGGACTGTTTTGAACCATTTCTGACCCTATGACCCGATGAACAACAGCTTGTTCAGCTGCAAATCACAAAAGAGAGCGAGTTTTGAGGTTAGAAGGCAGTTCACAACAGCCAGGGGGATTTCCCAGATGCACTGGCAGAGCTGAAGTTTGGTTTCTCCTATAAAATTTCAGTTGTTTTTCCTCAGGACTGATGCCAGGAGGAATCCATGCACGTGTGTGTGAGTTCTTGTGTGCTTTCCATGTAAAGGTTCTTGGGAGCCGTAGAGATCAATGTACAGATAGGACACCAGTGTTGCATGTGCTTCAAACTGTACCGGAATCAATGTCGCCGTGTGCCTGTTTGCTTTGGAACTCTGAAGAGAATACAATATACAGAAACCTCAAAATCTACCTCATGTTTTCATGGGTTCTTTTCCACTGATGTTTTCCCATTGTCTCTGAGCATTTCCTGCTGGGCTCAGGGAATGGCCAAGCCTAGCTTTCCCCACCCCTAGAAAATCCTGAGTGAGGAACTGCTGGGGGTCTGTCCCTCCTTTGTCCTTTTGGTGTGGCTTCTCCTTTGGGATCAGACCTGGCGAGGGCAAGGTGAGATCTCCAAGAGATCAGACAGAAAGGGGGCTGAGACAGAACTCATCATTTCCTTATTTTTGCAATTGATATATTTATTACTTATCATTTACTTGTCGCCATGCCAACAAGTGAGCAACAATCACTCCATTTTTATCTGGGCATAGTCAAATAGTGCAAAATTGTGCAGAGAAATACTATTATGTTTAGATTTTTGTTTTTTGCTTCAAGCTGAGCTGCATCCCCTGCTCTCCATTTGCTCTGTCTCAGCAATTTCCTTTCTTTGCAAAGCGCAGGGTGTCAGCTTTAGTGTGTGCAGCATCCTGCAGGTTCAGGTGCCTCCCTTCTGAGACCCTCAGTGCCCCAGCAACAGATGTTTGCAGCTATACATTTCACCTGAGGCCATTGGAAATCTCCAAAAATGTGCATTTGCTGCATCACAGAGAAGACACAAAGCAAGGGTGGGTGACTTCCTGAAGCTGCTTCGCACTTTTTAGGAAAGGAGTTTTCTTCCAGAGGCCAATACCTCAGCTCTCTGTGCATTCAGAGCAGATCGTGGGCACCCCTTGGACTCTGTCCTGTGGGCACATCCCCGCTCCAGCGGGGGCTGTTCGTGCTGGGGGCCAGGCTGCTTTGTCCCGGGAAAGATCAGCCGGAAAGCCCAGAGCCATGGGAGCGGGGTAAATCTGCCTGTGCCACACTCACCTAGCGGAGAATCCCGCCGGGAATTCCACGGATCTGCTCTGTCGGAGGGGTCAGGGGAAGAAGAGAAATTTGGCTTGGTAAAGACGTGTACAGTCCCCAGCCACAATAAAGGCAAGGAAGTTTGAGCAAGGAATAAATGCCTCTCAGTGTGAGTGGGCATTGCCAGGGAGCAGCGGGATCAGGGTGGGAATGCCGTGCTGGGAGTGGGGGCTCGGAGCAGGGCTGGGAATGACTGGCTCTGCTTAGCCAGGATTTAGCCAATTTAGCCAGGATTTAGCCAATTCCTGGCTGTTTCCCCCACTGGAGGCTGCAAGGAGGTGTCTGATGTCCCCCCGCACACTGGGGGCTGACAGAAGGCAATGGTGGCGCTGGAAGGACTCGTCACCAGCTCGGGATGGATTCAGATTGGAAACAGGGAGGGAACCCAAATGGGGGGAGGAATGGGGTGTCCTGCAAGGAAGAGCCTGGGCTTTATTTCTCCGGGCACACAGTTTATCCTGGGGCACCTTCTGAATTCTTCCGCCACAGCTGTGGGCTGGGAAAAGTGGGATGGAGGGATCCCAGCCCCGTTTCCTGGAGCAGCCTGGTCCCACGGCAGGGAAGGGGAATGAGGTGAGTTTTAAGGTCCCTCCCAACCCAAACCATTCCGGGGCTCTGTGATTCTATTGAAAACTAACAATTAGATTAATACTGAGGCACCAGATGAAGCTCTGGAGCAGAGAACCTGGGATATGCATCTAAAAGGTGCCGAACCTACAGCTTGGCTGCAGCATTGATAAACTCCAGGGAAAAGGGGCAACAGTTTGCTCAGGAAAGATAAAATTTCCACCTCTGCACAGCTCTGCGTCCTCTTGTCAGCACAAAATAGGTGCAATAAAATAAAACAGTGATCTGCAATTCCTGAGAGATGAAATTCAAGATTACACAAGCCCCAATGTTCCTGTGAACAAGGGACATTTATTCCTCACCTTCAGGTTCTGTTTGTTTTCATGGCTTGTTTTGTTCGTCTTTTTTTTTT
>VZRL01002562.1:145833-226409 GCA_013397895.1 Origma solitaria | reverse complement strand
TTAAAAAAAAAAAAAAAAAAAAAGCTAAAGATCATTGGGGGATTTATTCAGCTTGTCTGCAAAAACAGCAGAAAATTTATAGCAGTTTCTATAAAGCCTAAAAGCTTTGGCAAAACACATTAATTGGGGGGGGTGGTGTTTTTTTTATTTTGGTTTTCTTCTTTACATTATTAGATAACAGATAAAGGAAATGTTCTAACCAAAGGATGCTCCATCAGACTGGAAAAATACTGCCTAATTAACCCCAGTCAGAAATCCTGTGAGGAATTTCAGAGCTTTGAAAGGCAAAACCAATATTCATTTAAAAAACCCCGAAACGAATATGGGCTTATGGATGATTCCCTGTCCCTTAAAGGGCAACAGGGTCACCTGTAAGGACACCAATAATTCATTTTATTGTTCACTTGCAGTACTGAAAACACAAGTTGTATCTCATTATTTGAAGTTCTTGGTTTATTGCAAGACTCAGTTTTATCCCTGCACTGTAAATGGAGGCTCAAATAAAACCTCCCACAGAAATAAATCCAGTTCATTCTGGCTTGTGCGGGGTTTAAGTCTAAGAATTGTTGAATATTTTTGTTGTACCACTGCCCATTCGTTTTTGGTGGGGTTTCTTTGTTTTGTTTGGTTGGGGTTTTTTAATACTCAGGACAGCTTCTTTTTCCTGACTGATCTCTTGTTCTTCCTGGAAAGATGAAATTGCGTATTTCTCCTTGTAATATCCAATCTAAACACAAGAACACTTGGATTTGTCTGTAGTTATCAGCTACAAAAGCCAAAGGCCAAGACTGGTATCTGGGCTTTACAAAAGGAAAAGGTGGTTCCCGTGCAAATTAGTAGCAATGCAATTTTAAAAGCAGCAGATCTCAGGCACAGTGAACTCACTGGAGGATCTGTTTCCAGATTGCACTGGAAATAAAACCCAATATTTAGCAGGGAAATCTTGTTATCCAACTTGCAATACTCCCAGGCTGTGATTGAGATTTCAATGGCCTTTATTTTTATCAGTGCTTTGTTGACCAGGTTAAGGTTTCCTGCACTGTTGTGCCAACACAAGGGAGGCAGAGCCCTAAGAGGCTTGGTTAATGAGGAATTTTAAATTTTTTTTGTAGCTGCCATACAGATGAATTCAGGGTAAGATGGTACCTTATATTTTTCCAGAAATTGTAGTAGCACTCTGTGTACCTGGGAATAATCAGAAAATTATTTAGGTTGGGAAAGTCCTCTCTAAGATCGTCCATTACCCCGAGCACTGCCAAGACCCTCCACCAAACCACGTCCCCAAGTGCCACTTCTATGTGGGTTTTCAATAATTCTAAAGAATTTAAATAATAACTGATCTCAAACTTGAGCTACTCCCCAGGCTGTGATGTGCCAATGTCCAGGGCTGTGTGGCACAGACGAGCAGCGATGTTGGACTAAAACCAACATTATTTACAGTGAGAGAAGCAGGACAAGTGTAAATGAGCCCGGGATGAAATGAACACACACTGCTGAGGGGAATGAGCAAGGAGAGGATGGGCAGCGCCTGGGAAGGGACACCTGGCTGCAGAACTGAGCCCTCCTGCCATTTCTCACTTGGCTGGCCTTGCCCATAAAGGCACTTCCCCGGTTTTATTTGGAGTGACTTGGCTGTCCCTGGCTCTGGTGAAATACCAAAGCTCTATGAGCAGTGCTTGGGAAGGATGAACCCACCCATGGAACAAAGAGCTGCTCCCAGCTCTGGATCTGGCAAGGAACGGCTCCCTCCCTTCCAAAGTTTCAGCAAATCTTGATCCCTGTCCAAGATCCAACAAAAGGTCTCAGGGTGTTTTGGGAATGTCTTTGTGCTCCTGCTGACCTACCCGTGGCCAGTCTGTCTGCACTTTGCTTTCAAAGAAAGGCCAGTAATTACTGGTGGCAATAATTACCGCACCGGGGAGGCAGAAAGCAAATTGCAGAGCTTCTCTAAAGCTTCTCTAGGCCTTCCAACCCTCCTAAAAGAAAATCCAGTTAAATGAGATTCTCAGCAATGCCCAATTCATCAGTTCCTGATGCTTATTCCTCACTTAGGACTGCTCCTCCTCCCGCAGTGGAGTTTGCAGTTCAGGGAATTAACAAATCTTGTTCAGCTTTAAATGTCGGTAGCTCTGACACGGTGCATTTCGGCTTCACTGCCTGAAACTTTTCCAGATGCCAAAATCTGGCATTGGGAACTGAAGACGCTGGCCTGGGAAGTCCCATGAGCCCAACTCTTTGAGGATCATTTGCTTTTTTTATAGTGGGAATTCTGCTAGAAATAGCTGAAACAGATGATTTACATTTTTGGCTGTTTAAAAGTAATTGTTTAATCAATTTTGCCAGACTCCATATGACCACTGGGCCCTGATTTAGGGGAATTTGTACCAGAGCACCACACTCCTCTTTTCAGGATTCCCTTGTTGCGTGTGAGGCACTTCCCAGGCAGTGGAAGATGTAGTGCCTCTTCTGTCCCAGCTTCCCGGATCCTGGGACAAATCCATCAAGTCAGGCTACTTGGATCAGTCCAAATTCCCTTTTTGGAAGCCATCCAGGGCAGTACTCTGTATGCTTGGCCTTGAGATTGATGGATCCTTGCTGTTTTCCTCTTCCCATGGATTAATCTCTCTTTCACCAAGGAGCTTTACAGCAGCTCCTCTAGAAATGTGCTCAACACCAGGGGAATTGGAAGCAGCTTCTTCAAATTTTGTACCAATCCAGCCCTGTGCCATGAGCATCCCAGTAATAGACATGGATCATTACTGCAGCCTGTGTTTTGGAGGCTCCACATCCCTTTGGAACAAGGAAAAGCCTGCAGCAAGGTGAAGAGTGCTCGAACTTCACACCGGCAGGAGTTGACTTAGAGTATTAAACATCCCTGGGCTGCACTGGGAAAGCTCCTGTTAGAGACTGGAGTGTCTCAGGAAATCACAGGTGGCTGCAAGTCTACATTTGGAAAGCCAAACCACCACCTGAGGATGCTCCCTGTGCTCCCGTTGGTGATTTCCCCTGATTCCTGCTCCTCTTTGTCAGTTGTAAGTAAAAAAAGAGATCCAGTTTGGTTAATACTTGCTATTGAAAATCTCATTAAATTAAAAATCAACAGCCATGACTGAGAATTCCTCCACTCCACGATGTCTAATTCATGAGACAATCCATGAATAAGTAGCATTAATAATCAGTAGCATTAAAGAATTTTAAAAATGCTGTTTGGATTTTGTTCCTTAGCATTTCCAGCGGCACATCGAGCACCACATTCCCAGAGAAGTTCAGGGTTGGAAATGGTAAAATCTGGACAGCAAGGCAGGACTGAGATGAACAAAGCCTTGGGAAGGACCCACCCTGCCATGAACAAGAGCAGAACAGCTTTCAAGAGATCTAAAAGTTTGTGTTTGCAAGAGCACTCAGTGCCCTGCTGTCCCCAGCATTCCCAAAATCCCGGAGCAGTCACAAACTCCACAGCTCACTGGTGTTTGCAGCACATCAAACAAAAGACACAGCTGAGCCTGATGCTGAGGTTTTTCAAAAGAAAATTTTTTTTAAAAGAAAAATATTCCATGCAAATGGTTCAAAAAGTTTATTGAATACTTAATTTACAAAAATCATATCCCTATGGTGTTCTATGCAAAATTGGATAAAATAAACTGCATATAAAACCCAACCCTAGTAATGCAAATACAACACAGAAATGAGACCATGGAAAGGAGAAAAAAATAGCAATAATAATCATGACACACATGTGACATTAAAGAGGATTGTCCCAACCATCCAAGAACTGGTTCAACATGATGCCTCCTTCCTTGACACATCGTACACTTTGTCATTTTGTACAGGTCTTTTATATTCCATTGGTCCAAATTTAGAGTTGGTAAGAATCCTTTGCATTCTTTCTTGGCTGCTACACCAGATTTGCAATTTTCCTTTTGATCAGAAGATGGAAACGGACAGTACAAACATTGAACATGTGCACTACTGGATGCAACTTGCTATCTTTGGTAGGGACCCTAAATCTGCAGTGGTCAGCTTTCTAGAGCGACAGTAATTTCAGTTTTGGAAAAAAAAAAAAAAAGAAAAAAAAAAAAAGAAGGAAAATAAAAAGGTTTAATTGTGTTGTTTAGTAGAACATTACTGGCAGTTTCTGTTGAACATACCAAAAAAAGTCTCTTGCCTGGTTTAAAAATGGAGACCATTTGTGTGGGTTTCAAATCCAGTGATTACCATTCCTTGACTCAAAAACAGTTCCATAAAATGTCACTGCTGCACAGCAGGCCATTCCTGGTGTGAGCAGGGATGCACTGCACACACAACACAACTGCAATCCCACCTATCCTGCCTTTTCTTCCCATTTAAAGCAATGAGAATATTCCTGCAGATCTGGATGCCAGTTTCCTTCTGAACAAGCAGGAATCTTGCTGGGTGACTTAACACTTGCACAGTAACTTTTCCAAGTTTTCCTGGGAGGGAGGAGTGCAAAGCAAGAACAAAAAGTAAAGGAATTTGGGACAATCAGTGCTAGAGTTTGCAGCCCTCCTCTGGGATAACATGAGCAGGAGGAGCAGGACCAAGAAAAAAAATTTTAAAAGAGGAAAAAAAAATTAATGTAAGAGCCAAGGAACTTCATTTTAAAAGAGAAGGAAAAAGTACCAGACTGTTTCCTTCGTAACATTTATATTCCATAAATACTGGACAGTATTTGATTAACTGCCATTAGCTGCAACTTTCAAACATTTTCTTTGTTTTTTCAAGCACTATCTGGGAAAGAAAAGAAAAAAAGAAAAAACCAACTCTGCACCTCCCCAGTCCTCCCCACTTGGTGGAACTGCAAACAACCTGCATAGCCATGACTTTCTCAGCTGCACATGCTTAGTGGAAGACTAACTAGACTTGAACACTTGAGTAAATCTGCTCACTTAGGAGTAAAACATGCAATATTACAACAGACAGCTACCTGTTCTCCAAAAGGCTTGGCTAATTTGGCAGAGAAGAAACGTTTCCCGATGAAAACAATCCCAAGAGCCTCGGTGACAGACGGAGTAGTTACAATATATTAGCGATTTCTGTGGCATAAACATTTTAAAAAGCATCAGCGAAGTATTAAATATAAAAGCCATATGTATACCCCCCCCTCCATCCTCAGGAAAGCCTCGTGGTCTGTAGTGTGTGGACTGGGGAATTAAGGCATCACCAGCAGTGGGAGTCCCTACTGCCTGAGCTCCACGTAGTTGGCAGGGAAGAGGCCGTAGCGGCCCTTGCAGACGCCCCTCCACCAGCCGTCGTCGATCATCTCGATGTTGGTGATGATGTCGTCGGGGTCGAAGGAGATCTCATCGTCCCCCGCTGCAGGGAGAGCCCAAACAGCGTCAGTGCTCACACAGCCAAGGTCTGACAGCAATCCCAGTGCTCGGCTACAAGAGCTTTTTGGAAACTCCCACCGTTCCCACAAACAGCACCCAGCAGTTGTCAAAAGTGTCTCAGCACTATTGTTAAACCCCAAATTCCAAACTTTTCATACATTCATTTCATGTGCCACTACAACAGGCATAAAAACACAAAGGAAAAATCCAGATTTATCTTGTGTAGAACAGGGTTTTCAAAGCCAAAAGTTGAAAAAAAAAGCTTTACTCACCAGCTTGGTAATCATAAAGGGCTATGGCTGTGATCCCAAGTTCATTTTCATACTCATCATAAGCATTTTCTTCTAAAGTGAGGAGAGGAGAACAATTAAGTCACGGAGCACTGTCACCCTTCTTTTCTAAGATGCTTCTCATTTAATTGCACTGTGAACCCACAAAGGAAGCACGGGACAACCCATGCCAGGTTTCAGCAGTGCTGACATTCCTTCTGGATGCACTTTTTCTCTAAATCACACGTAACTGAAGCATGAAAAAAACATTTACAAGAAACATTTAGTACAGCACTAAATGCAAACAATCAGCCCCGTAAAGCTTCTGTAAAATGTGACAGAACAGCTGAGCCCAAGATCACTGTGTAAGAGGATAATTAACACAAGTTGTGCATGTTGGGGAGGGATAAAGGGACATATTTAAAATTCCCATGTTTTTGTACCAGAGCAGGTTCCTTCTTCACACCTCATTTAGAAACTAGAAGAGGTGAGAAAAGAACAGGAATTCAAAAGAACCTTATTCTTGCAGTTTCATAGATCCCTACTCCACTCCCTCAACGCAACACATCAATTTCAAACTCCAAAAATTGTTAATAGAATTTTTTTGCTGCCTCAACACACGTTTAATCTCCAGCTCTGTGCTTTCTTCTTATGTTCCATGGGGTGGGAATGGTTTCCCCTAAATTTCTTTTTTGAACTGAGACCCTGGAGAGCACTGTAATTACTCCAACAATAATCTCACAAAAGTTAAGTAATTTCAACACCTTGCTGAAGCCATATATTAATTTCCTAATTAAAGTTTGTTGGTGGCAAATGCAGAAAGTCCCATCAGACTGAGAGTTTAGAAAACTAGGGCAGCGTACTATCAGCACAGCTGCTCTCTAAGCTATTGCACAAGGAAATAATCCTTATCTTACAGGGTTTGCTATCAGAAACCAACCTGCTTGGTAGTGTTCTGCTGCTCCTGCCACCTCATAGACAGTCTCAGGCTCATACTCTGCCTCCCGCTGGCTCACTGCTTCCTGGTAGTCCTGCTCCGGCGCCTTGTAGCCACCCTCTGGCTCCCGGGCAGCCGGGTAGGATGGGCTGGAATTCTTGTAGGCTGACCCTGCTTCGTAGGAAACTGCATCCTGTAGGAAGACAGGTGAGTTCTGTCAGGGTTTTGTTACGAGGTTCCCATGCTCAGGATCAAAACCCACATCCCAAAGGTGATCCCAACGAACCTCGTAGACCAGGCTGGAGGGCGCCTTCTGCTCTGCCACCTGTGTGACAGGAGATGCTGGTGGGGTCTGCTTTTTGGCTTTAGCCTGCTCCTAAATCCAGGAGAAAGGAAAAGTTCAGTGCAGTTCAGTCGCTGATGTGATGAGCAATAGACAGCCTTCCAGGCAGCACATCCTGCAATAAACTGCAGTGCTCACCAGAGGACTGGACTGGCTGGAGCCGCGCACAGCACCGGAAATGCAGCAAAGCAGAAGAGCAAAAAGGGAAGAAACAAAACCCCCATGGCACATATGCATGCCTGTGTTTAAAAACAATCTCAGTGTCATTTGGCACATCTCCATAGGAGCTGCAGGGTTTTGGTGCTCTGTTCATTCTGTTCATCAGTTGGCTGCACCTCATGCCCCATTTCAGCCTGAGTTCAAAGAACCTGAAGCCCACACATGTTCTGAGTGCACAACTGATGTATTACCTTTGATGAGAAATGGTCCTGCAAGCTCTGGCAGGTCTGTAAAACATGCTGCCAAAGCAAAGGACTGAACAGCTCAGACAAAAGTGGGTCCTATACACTGACAGTGAGGGATTCAAATGTTCAGAAGAGGTAAGAGATGTGGCAGAAATAAAAGCAGATTGCTATTGTGTTCTGTGACACGAAGAACATGGATCTGAATCAACTGTTCTGGCACTCAAGTGCTTCATGCTGTGCCATCCCACCTGTGAGCCACAGGGCAATCCCACAATCACTGGAAAGCCACTCCTTAGGGAGCCAGGACACCCAAGTGCAAGAAAGGCTATGCTGCTCACATGACATAGAAAAGGTAACTATTTCAACAGATAACTCTTTCATTTTGCCTCTCTTTACCACAGGGGAAAAGAAAACCATGAATTCAGGGCCCAACTGTCTTCTTCATAGTAAAAAAGGAGAGAGAATGTGTGCAATGGGAATCTGTGCACTCCAGTAGTTTAGGCCCATCCACCCCAGAGGAATCTCAGGAGAAATGGCAGGACAAAGATGAAGTGATAGGACTCTGTTCCAAAAAATTCTTCCTTTCCTTTCCTTGTCACAGCTCAGAAAAAAAATACATCTAACAAAGAAAGCAAAGTGTGTCTTGAGAGCAGAGCCAGCTTTGAAGACAATTCAAAGCTTAGTGCTGTGCTTTCTGGAAAAAGTCTCTCCTGAGACAAACCCTCCCCCACTTTTAACTCCTGTGCAACAGATAAAAAAGAGAAAAAGGCACAAGCCTTTTTATTAGATTATAAGAAGTCAAACCCAAGTCTGGGGACAAATTAAGTAGTATCAATCCATTAATGATGTCAAACATGAGAACGGTTTGACTAATTTGTCCTAGGAAATGGGTCTGCAATCCAGATTAGAGTTTTGGATAGATACACCATAATTCCTATAAAACATTTAAGTTGCATGGTCCTCCTCAGGCTGGGTTTTGTTCCACAGTAAAATGCTCCATGTGAAAGAGCATCCTGCCTTTTCTTCCAAGGCAGCAGAGCACAGGGAAATCATGAGGCAGTGTCACCTCAACCCAACCATGGAGGAAGAGCTCCCTGAGCACTCTGTGACTGTGTGACATTTGTGAAAAGCAAACCAGAAGGTGGATTACCAGTAAACAGGGCTCTGGAAGGAATGCAGTCCATATGTACATTCCCATTGTGGGAGTGTGTATGCCCACATAGCCTCTGAAAGTGAGACTTTCTTCCTCTTGTGAGAACAAGTTCACCGAAAGAAACAAAGTTCACTCCAGTCAAAGTCCGTCCCCAGCTTCTGCACTATCTGGGGATAGTGTGGATCACATCCCTGCTCTTTCCATGCTCAGCTTGGGAGCAAGGGGAAGTGCCAGCAGTGCCATTTCAGTTCCCCTTAACCTCATCCTTCTCTGTGTGTCTGCAGAATCCCACAATTAACCATGGAGACGTTCAGGCTGGAAGAACATTAATCATCTGGTTACGGGGAAATTTAAATACCAGCTTTGGGGGAAAAACTTCAACTGTGTCCAGGCAACAGAAGCTTCAATAAAGCACAAGAAAAATCCAGCATAATGGCTTGGATTTAACCCACACTTAGAGCAAAAATACCAGGAGAGAAATAATGTAATTTCTGAGATAACAAAGGAATTTTTTAAAAAGACATAACAGTTAGGGTCCCTTCCAACCCAAACCATCCCAAGACCTCTCCTTTCCCAGCTTTTCTCCAGCACAGTAAAGGAACCCCAGGAGTGCTTGGGGGAAGGTATTAGAAGTCCACGTGGAGGAAAGGCAGCATTAGACTGAGGCTCAAAGATGAGCTCCCATTCAGCTTGTGATAAATTTCTGCAGTGAACATATGTTCACACTGCACATCTTGATACCATAAGGCAAAATAGGTGATAAGCTGAGAGAAAAAGGGAAAATAAGAAAAAATGAAAAATAAAACAAAAAAGCCCCCAAACACTTTAGAGGAAGAGAGCCTACCAGGCACTTTTTCATACTCTTAAAACAAATTAATTGCATCAAACTTAAACTGTGAAGGAATCAGACCATGCTGATGGAATGGCATGGACATCACACCCTGACATCCTGCAGCAGCATCCACATAAGGGGGAACATCCACCACATCTGAAGAGCCAGCCCTGGGTCTGCCCCCTGTGCTGCTACTCACAGACAAAGGGATCTGCATTCCAGATGTCTCTCAGAGCATGCTGAGACCACTGCAAGTGCCAGAGTGTTTATTAGTGGGGCTGCAGCTGCTGCCACTCATTGGCTCTAACAATGACAGACACAGAATGGCAGAAAATAAAAACAAAAGAGAGGCAAGAGAGAGCAGAAAGAAAAAGAAGTAGCAAAACTCCCCCCTAGCCAAACAGGAGAAAAGTGATGAGGGGCTCAAACAAACATTCCCCTCTGGAAGGGTCTTTTCAGCTGGTGAGAAAGGACATTTTTCCTGGGCATCTCTTTGAGCACTGCACACTTTTCATCAGGACCTGCTCCATCTCCCTGCTGGTTATTCCAGCTTGGGATACCATCAGCACCAGCTGGAGCTTCTTATTTGGGCCTCAGTGTCACATATGGGTTGGCTGTGAAGTCTCAGTGCACATGTGTGGCTAAGGAGCATTTACTCAGAATTTTAAAACTATCTTTTTGTGTCCTAAGATTAGTCTCCTCTAATATAAACTAATATAAACAAATACGCAAATTCCATAAAGCAGATCAGATGCAGTTTCTGACTAAACACATCCTGGAATTATCTTGCTTATGAATAACACAAAAATCACTAAGCTTTTAGCCATGCCAATGCTAAGTCAATGTTTTTAATTCCCTAAGATTCAATTAACATTTGGAAGATTATCTTCCCCTAATCTCCTGGCTGTGTGCTATACCACCTCCATCTCCCACAAACACTGATCCCAAAGGAACAGCATTACCAGCTGTCACCATGGGGTTAAACTTCTTGAACATGCAGGGCCTTTTGGGGACCACAGAGCTCTCCTCTCATGAGCTCCTCCATGCCCATAGAGAATCTGGGACTGCCAAAAGGCAGAAGTGCATGAGGAAAAGGTCAGCCTGCAGTCACACACAGCTAAAGCATAGGCAGAGGCACACACTTCGAGCTTTAAAGATCCCAGCTGGAAAGAAGGAAAATACCTTTTCTCAAAGATTTCCTTTTCTCTCAGCATTGCATCGAAACCAAGCTGCTCCAATGGGATTTGAGCCTTACTGACCTCCAGTTTCCTTCGAGCCTCCTCCTGTTCTTGCTTCTCCCTGGCCATTCTTTGTGCTCTCTCAGCCTCTGCCTTTCTTCGGTCTTCCTGCTCCTTCTCCTTGGCCAGATTCTCAAAGTTAGCTCGGATGCTGCTTGTTTTATTAGCAACTGTAACACGGAAAATAATTCAAGTCAAACAATCTTTCAGGTTCTATATAAATGTAGCCTGGAATGAGTTTTTCCTACAAATTTCTGCTTTTCAGCCCTCTGAGCTCATAGTCCTGTCAGGGAAGTCCTTCTATCCTTCTTTCTCCCTCCCCCTTCCCAGCCCAAACCTCTCGTGTACCACATTTCTCTCACAAAAAAACCCTCTGTAACACTTCTCCCTCCCCTCCATGATACAGCCTCCACCACTCCCCTACACCGTTTATGCTCCCTTATTCCCATGCTTTTTATTCTCCCTTCCTTAACTCTGATGACCCTCAAGAGAAAAAAAACAAACTAGAAAAATGCAAAACAAGCTCTAATGGAGGGAGGGAGAACATTTGAGGGTGCTAAAGAGCTGCAAATATAGCAGTTCCATCTGGATGATCCTTACACAGCACTGCTACATCCATATCCCAGGATTTTGACACTATCACCTCCAAAGAAAGGATTTGGGGCCAGTGCCTTACCAGCTTCTACTGGCTTGGTCTTCTGGTAAGTTGATGCTGGTTTCTCAATATCTTCAAAAGTTGCTGCATTCTATTGGTAAGGACAAAAAGGATACATGTTAAAACCCCCACAAATTCATGAAGACATTCAGACAGCCTCAGTCTGTGATATTTTACTGCGATACTGTGCCTAAAGCTTTTTTCAGAACATCAAAACCAAATCAGGAAGAATCAAAACTTGACAAACACAATAATCCTTTTTGCAAGTCAAACTAGAGAGAATTAATCTTCAGGGGCAGTTCTAAACACATCAAAATCCTATTAATTAAAAAAACCCCTGGTTTATGAATAGATGACTCATCAGAACTGAAAACAAGGCAATACCCCAAACAGCTCTTGTGTATAGCTGTTGCTGTTCTAATCCACATAAACTGGCATCAGCTCTGTGTGTATAAACTTGCTTTACAAAGGTTCAGAAAGGCACAAACCTCTACTCTTAGACTAGAGAAATGTCCAGAAACAGAGAGCTGAGCACTGCAGATCTAACCAGGCTGTTCTGCATCCCCACAAACTACTGAAGTCATGGCTCTTTGAAGCAACTTACCTTGTCCATCCGATCTTTCTGGACACCGTACTTCCCTCCAAATCCTTTGGAATAATCTAAAAGCAGGACAAGCAAGGTCAGAGCAGGGAGTTTGGTGCCACTCCCGCCTTGCTGCCAAATGCAAACAGCCACCTCCAGTGCGAAGAGCCATCTCAGCTGCATGCAGAGCCACAGTGACAGCCACCAGAGAAAATGCAACTCAGCTTGGATGCAGAGAGGACACAGAAGCCCAGGAGCCCTCAGGGACACCAGCAGACAATAGACTGTGGGCCACATGCATTCCCTGAGTACACATGAAGCTGAGGATTGATCAGGTATCAAGCAAGGAGTAAGGGAGGCGCCCTTCTGATGCATCACTTCTGTAACACAGCCTTTGACAGCACCAATTCTGAGCCCTCTGCAGTAATCATGGAGCCTGAGACATTTTGCTTTGCTCAAAGGAGTCTTCGGTGACCACAGAAGTGTTTTGGGTTTTTTTCCTGTAACTTGTTAAATTCTATGAATGGCAGGAAAATGTAAAAAAATTTCTCATTCCAGTGGATTTGGTTGTGATACTCAGCTGGTGAACACTAAAGCCACTGGTGGTAACTCCTGCTCTACACATGGAAAGGGGCAGTTCCACAGGCCAGCTTTAGTTGCCTAAAGCAACTCACCAGCACACAGTTGGGGTGGCTGTGTTGTTCCATACCAGCCCTGAGCTGCACACTGTTCCTCCCAGCTGGTGCTGACTCCAGCACTTGTCACACTCCCAAATCAGATTAACTCAGTAGTGACACTGATAAAAACAAACCAGCCCAAACAGGAGTGGGTTTCTGCTCCCAGAGGAATGTCTAAGGAGCACCAGAGCAGCACAACAGCAGCAGAAAGAGTGTACGGCGGGGAAAACACCTCCTTCTGGTGGCAGTGAGCCACCAGACTCTCTACGTGGACAGGCCTTCCTATCCATCCCCTGGAATACAACCCCTTCTCCTCTCAGCCCCCAAACCACTGTCTCTCCCTGCCAGCCATTTCAGTGTTTGCACTCAGGCTCTTAAAGTCTGAATATGTGTCCATGTAGCACAGGAAAATATCAGCTATCAATGAACAACTTCATTTTCTTCAGCTTTGTATGTATTTTCAGCCAGAATAAATATACTACACTTACATTTTCCTGCTCCAGACTCCTCACTTTAAGATAACGGAAAACCAGGAATTCATGGGTTGTACCCCAACTATTTCACAATGAATAAAGAAAGCATTATGACAGTATTTGCTCACCCAAGAACCACAAACAACCCCTACTTCTTTCAAAGACTACAATAATTTTAAAATTATTTGCCATAGCCCATTGCTTGTTAATGGTTATGTGCATGGTCGTTATCTGAATATTTTCCCAGCAATTTATCCAGGCAAAACTTTATATTTAGTCTCTAAAACTGACTTCATTAACATCATACTAACAGTAATGTTATTATCACACTATATGCACAGCCATTAACTAATTCATGATTTTGTGGAGCTGTTGACTAAACATTGGGTGTTTCCTGAACACAGGCCTCCTTTAGGTCATATTTTAAGGATAAAATGAAGGAAACTGCTGGATCATGGACGACTAGAAGCGCAAGAAAGTGTCTGCACATTCCTGGCATTGATCTACTCAGAGAACTATTTCAGACTGCGTGAGAAGTGGCTGCACTGGTAAGAAAGTAACAAGTGAAAACGGTGCCTTGTTGAGATTCATGCTTGGCTAGTTTCTCCTTGTAATCAAACCCAACAGCAGATGGGTCCTGCCTTTCTGTCTGTACACCAAATTTCCCTCCGAAACCACTCTTATAGTCTGAAAAAGCCACATGGGATACATTAAAACCAAGGCAGGAAAATAAAGAAGATTAGTCAGAGACACTCAAAATAATTTTTGCAATATTTTCAATTATCAGCAATTTTAGATGGTGAAAAAAAATCTTAAGACACTTCCGTAAAAGTAAGTTCAAAAACGGTCTCAACTTGAGATGATTTATCAGATATAAGAACACCATTCTGAAGTCACAGAAAAAAAAGCATTTCTCAACATTTTTCATCCATACTGAATAATGCACTTGCATTTGATCAAATGGAGGAACACAGACACACAGGTAATTTGTTCACCCAAACAAAACAACAAAAGATACAAGACAATAAACAAAATTAACAACAAAACATACAAGAGAATAAAATGAGCTTCCTTCATCAGTGTGGTTAACATTTGTACAGAGAGCTGACTTTTAAAGAGCTGTGAAGATGGGCTCCACAGAGACCACCCTCCAGATATTCCTACACAGGAATTGCTTAAAGGAAGGAGGAATATTCCTGCTGCCACACAGCTTGCGGGAGAAAAGGTTTCAGCTAAAATCTGATCATTCCCTACTGCTGCCTAGGGAACAGCCATTTACATTATATATATTTATACATATATTTTTATGTATGTGTGTTATAAAATGAGGGAGGGCACAGAAAAAAAGGGCTTCAGGTAATCCTATCACAACAAATCTGCTGGAGCACCCAACAGAATAATATTCTGAAGATCAGTTTTAATTTCATTACTTAAAAAAAATATTAATTTCTTTAAGTTAAGAGCGGTGACAGGGAGAGGGCTGGGGAGCAATAGTTGTATTTTACAACCTTCCTTCTGGCCACCAAGTATTTCATAGGAATAGGTACCCCACAGGCCAGGAAAAAGGACAAGCATGTGGTAGACTGTCCCTGCATGAAAATAGGATATACACAGCAGAATCCAGAAGGGAAAAATTATCTGTGGAAAGTACAAAGGAATCCCTAACCTGTGTTTTGCACAACTCAACTGAAAAAGGAAAATAATCCAGGCTACTTTTAGACTCCTAAAGGGAGAATTTAGCCCTGAGCCTGGGCTTTGAGGGGCTGGGTGCCAGCTGTGCCAAAGCTGCTTTGCAGACACCAGTACAACCAGTGACAGCAAAACCCAGACACAGAAAAGGGGACTCATGTCAGCTTCTGTGAGGCTGTGCCCAAAGACACCAGGGCAGGGGGCTCGCACAGGGAACAGGGAAATCAAAATGAGGGAAGGCAGAAAGAGCAGCAGGGAATTGAGAACTGACGTACCTTTCTGGGACTCGTGCAGCTGCACTTTCTCCTGGTGGTCCCAGCCAAGGGCACATTTGTCTTGTCTGTCTGTCTGCACACCAAACTTGCCTCCAAAGCCCTTTACATAATCTGTGAAGTTTCAGAAAACGTAACTGAAATTCATGGCCGTAAGCAGCATTTATTAAAAAAACCAGGGAGATGCTATGGGATAAGATGCCCTGTTAATCATACACTCGCTCATTTCAGGGAATCCAAAATCTGCACACACACGGGGCAAATGCACATTTACCACAAAAAAAAAAAAAATCTAAAACACCCCACAAACAAAATATTTTTCCCAGGTTTAAAAGGGTTTGAGCTCCTATTTTGAAAGAAGATAACAAAAACCTTTCTGTGATTCATGTTTTTCCGTTTTGCCTTGATATTCAAAGCCAACAGCACTCTTATCCACTTTGTCCTTGTCGACACCGTATTTACCACCAAAGCCCTTGGAATAATCTAGAGATAAGAGGGAAGAGTTTTGTTTGGAAGTGCTCAATAACAAAACCATTACCTTGAGCAATTGTGATATTCAGGGCTGCTAACATTACATCATATTTTAAAAGAAGCTCTGACATCCTCAGTTAAACTTGATCTCAGATACTGAAGTCAGAAATCCTTCAGAATACATTCTCTAGCATGGAAAATAAAATGGCATTTAGCTGGGTAATACCAGCAGTTCAGCTGCTCTACTCCTTGGTAAAATTCTGAAGACATTTACAGCAAAGTGAACTTCAAAACCCATGTCAGTAACAGCCTGGATGCTTTTAAACACCCCCGGCTCCTCATTAGCATTTCTGGACTGCAAACATTTCTTTGGGATAAACAGAAAACAAACAGCAAAAATGCCACCATTTTTCAATAAAATGGTTGATTTTTTATCAGATATGCCTGGAAACCTGATCAGCAACATAGTATTAACTCTAAATGTTGCTAACTGATGTTTTAATCCACAAACAGCTGATTCTCTTAGGAGCACTTCTCTGTGGTGGTCAAACCACTCACAGTCTGAGTACTTTGATTTACAGCTTTTCAAAAGGAGCTGGAAAAAAACTCCCAGCCAAACCTACGTGCCCTGGAACATCCCTTAAAACCAGGCAGAAGTGCCGGTTTTTAGGTTTCTTTTTTCAGAATTCACAGTTTGCAGCAACGTAAATTTGACTCAGCGTTACCTTTCAGCAGGTTAGGAGTGCAAGAGGTGTAAAACATGAGTATTTTACAACATGGCCTATGGGCAGTGCCTATAGCATCAGGGAAGGAGCCTGCTAACACATGTGTGTCTATTCACCCTTCTGGGAGTCGTGTTTCTCAGTTTTCCCCTGGTAATCAAACCCCACTGCACTCTTGTCCACTCTGTCAGCCTGTACTCCGTATTTTCCACCAAAACCACTTGAGTAGTCTGCATTGAGAGTAAAGCACAATAAAAACAGCATGAAGGCACTTGTCATGGATACAGCATAGCCTAGCAATTGAGGGGAAAAACAAGTTATTTCACAACTGAAGTATTAATGCTTTAGCACATAAAATTATGTTTAACTTTAAACACAAGATAAGCAAGTCCTATAGCTTATGATGGTTCCTATTAAATTTATCCCCTACTTCCAACAGGGTGCAATACAGCAAACTCCCAGTCTTCCTGACATGCCCTTGAACCTCACTTCTGAAAGTAAGACTCTTGAAAACCCACTACTTTCTTGTCTTAAAACCTCATCAACTCATGAAACTGCTCTGTCATTGATTTTTTTTCTCTTTAGTTCCAGCAAACCCAACATTTGATTCATTGAGAATGTCATGCAGAGGTCTCACTAAACAAGGTACTTCCCATACAGTGAAAGAACCTACTCTAATATTTATAGCAAATGTCTCCACAGAGATGACCACCTCCCCACTTTACCTTTTTGGGAGGGATGCTTCTCAGTTTTGCCCTGATATTCAAACCCAACAGCTGACTGGAAGAGAAATAAAATGACATGTGTGACAGAGTTAGGCATTCGGAGAAAAACTGCCTGTACTTGAGTGGACAAAGACCATGACAAGTTCCTGTGTCTTTCCATACTGCTCTAACCTTCTGGATGGGGAGCATAAATACCACTTATGGCCCATACTCATTTCCATGGTAATTTAGTGCATGTGTTCATGGACAGGGATTCTGTCTTCCCTTGCAAAGGCAAATTGTACCAGCAGCATACTCTGGTCTATTCTTGCAAGGTCCAGCAATTCAGTATGACAGAAATCCAGCATTTCCAGGCAGGGATTGTTACAGAGTCTTGGAAAAGGACATCAATTATCCTGCCCAGTAGCCCATGTTGTGAATATTTCAACATCTCTTTTCAGCTTTCTTTTCAACTCATCTCAATTTCCCACAAGGACTTTTTTCTATTCTGCTTTAAACAGTAATTTATCTCCGTATCAGTCAGTGGTCAGTGTTAGCTTGCTGCTAAACTTCAAAAAGAGCAGGAAGAGCAGCCCCCACCATAATCCTAAGGCATTGGCATTTTGCAGTTTGATGTACAAAAGGAGAACGTAAACCACTGCGGATGGCTGCAGGAAGAGAAGAAATCACTCACCTGGTCAACTCTATCGGTTTGTACTCCAAACTTGCCACCAAAGCCTTTCACCGAATCCACTTGGGAGCAATGCTTGGAAAGTTTGGATTGGTATTCATGTCCAACAGCTGACTGGAAGAAATTGATTAAGTTCAGAGACAGCAGTTCTACACAGGTCTGCATGGAAGAGAAAACACTGCACCATGCAACCTGAGGATGAGTTTTGCTACCAACACGCATCACTGCAGCTCCTGCTGCTGAAACCAACTTCCCTGGAAATTCCTACTCACTTAGGAAGTCTCCACAAGGATGCTGCCATGCTGCCAATCCAGCCTAGGCAAGGGAAGTGACTGCATTTTATGAGGACTATTTTATGCCCTGCATTTGCACTTCAAAAGCACAGGTTTGAAAACATAACAGGTAGAGAGGGAGTCTTGACAGCGTTCATGCAGAATTTGAAGTGAGCTCTAGGTGAAATACACAGCCTTGTGCTGAGGCACAGAGCTACGGATCCATTTTCCACGGCATGGGACTGCAAAAATACAACTACAGCCAGCTGTCAGCGGTTTAGGGAGGCACCCATGTCTCCTGCATAAATCAGAATGAGGCATCTTTCGTCTCTACTTTCTCACTTGCAAAACAGTATTGCACATGAAGAGATGCATTGACACCAAGGCAGAGCTCCCTGTGCCAAGGGTATCCCAGCCCTGGAAGTGGAGCGGAGCAGAGGCTCAACTCCATCCATCCCATCATGACTGGCAGGACACAGGGATATGTAATTAGACACCAGGAAGTGCCTCCACACAGCCTTCGCTAGTGTTACACTGACCTAGTGCTAGGGAGCCCTTCCAGCCCCTGGAATTGATGCTTTAGCCTCACACCTCAAGCAAAAATGCTTTTTCCTTGTACAGTGCCAACACTGGGCATTGGCCAGAGCAACCTGCAATTCACCAGTTTAATCCAGCATTGGATAACCTCGTGCCAGGCAGCTGGACCAAGGTGCATTAATCTGAGGACACAAGGTGTCTGCACACCAAAGTAACTTGGATTTTAGAGTGTTAGCTCTTTTTCTTCTACACAGGTGCTGGAGGGAACATTCCCAGCAGAAGGGAAGCAAAGCATTACTGGCTGAAGTAACTGCCAGGTAACAGAACAAGGATATCAATAATAGGACACCACTCTAACTCATAAGCATTACAATAGCTCCTTTCTTTTCCTGACTGAAACAGTCACACTCTTGTTCATTTTGCAGGTGATCTGTAATAGAATATCTGCTAAATGTGACAGAAAAGGCTCCCACCTCCCTTTATCCTTCCCATTACATTTATGGAAAACATGAAGCTCTCAAAATTTTAGAATTTATGTGGTTTTACATGATCTCCCTTTTGTTATGCCAAGTGAGGTGGGTAAGGTTTAAGCGTGCTGTTTTCTTTGTGGTACCAGAACTTCCTGCATTTCACCAAATACCAAACATTACAACAAAACCCCTCTTCTAAAATACCTGGAAAAATATTTTCCTTGGAAATCTGTATTTCAGAGCAAAACACCCTCATATTTTTTCCGTACATTTTATATCAGCCCTGGAGGTAAGGCATAAAGAATGATGTAACAGTTCATTTCAACTCAGCACCAAGGTTTTGCCCTAAATCCAGCAAACCCCCGCACCATGACAGGGTGACACTGCTCCTGCAGTGACCCTGATTTAATAATCAAGCTTTAAAGCCAAGCTTGAAGAGGAGCACACCTGCACAGATACCTGCAAAGGAGACCTCTCCACCACAAGGCTTCAGAACTACAGTTACAAGGGAGAAAGATTTATTACACACATAAATCATGAACACCTCCTGCCACCAACATCACTCAGATGGGGACGACCAGACTGTTTTTCCCTATGATTAATTCTGGCCTATGGGAAACACTGCTGACTTCTGTTTCTTTCTTTTTCCCCATGGATACAGGTGAAGGATAAACTGCTGACACTAAAGAGCAGCAGCAGAACAGGCCTGCTGGTTGAATCTGCTCAGCAATTCCTTTTCCCACATTCAAAGGTTAGCCTATTTCAACGGCCCACTGAGAACCAGACAGCAGTTAACCCTGGCATACGGGAATCCAACAAAGATTTAAGGCTGTCAACTTACCAAGAACACAGAAAGCAAATAAAGTAAGAAAACTTTCTTATTCAGGAATATTTTGATTCTTATTCTAACAGAGTTAATGAAAGAAAGTAGCCAGAAGTTGACATGCCTATTTATCACATGGCTAAAGGAGAATTCTAATTCTATTAAGAATTATAATTTAAGTGTAACCTAAGCAGCCATCAACTCCTTATACAAAAAACTACCATGTGATTGAAGTACAATGATATTTTAAATATTTGCATTATTTGTCACTGTTCACAGTTTGTCACTGTTCACAAGAGCTGCTCTCTGATTTTAATGCAGCAGCACACCCTTTTGTTCACTTTTTGGCAATGTCTATATGCATCGAAGAGCTGGCACAGCACTGAAATAAAAAGATCATACCGGATGCATGAACTGCTTTCTTAATTTAGAAATATAAATTAAAAAACTTGAATCCTGACCCCAGGGGAATCCTCTGAATACTTGCCATCAATTAAAACCATGCGGGGCGACTGCACACCCCAGAGCAAAACTGGAACATACCCAGCTCACAGAGAGTGGTGCTGGCCACAGGCAAGGCAAGGCTTATCACTTCCCTTATCACTTCATCCCAGGGAAACCCCATTCACACTTACTTTATCCATTCGATCTTGTTCCACGCCAAACTTCCCTCCATAGCCATGGGAAGCTTTTGGTCCTGTTTGAAGCTCCCTCTCTTTGAGGTTCTGGTGTTCTTGGAATACATTCTCCCTCAGCTGATGAATACTTTAGAAGACAAATAACGAAGCAGCAAGTGTTACTAAGGAAGTTTCAGCAAGCAACTTCAAAAAGATGCAAAATATAAAGCTGACAAAAATATAATCTTAATTAGAACTTGGACAACTTGTATTTTTCAAGTCCTTCCCATTTTTTTCAGGGCACAAAACATTTCCTCATATTCTGAGACACTGGATTTGTCTCACTGCAAAATGTTGTTTAAAAAAATAAAAGAAACTTCTGTTTTTAAGACTAATGTGGAAGGCAACTTTGCTATTTTAACAATCCATTAAGCAGAACTGATTTGTGCCGGAAACAGTTTTTTTCCGCGCATGTCCTAATTTAAATTCTTCCCAACACTTTTTATTTAGATGGCAACTTTTCAGAACAGGGATCATCTCTTATCACACAGTCCCTATGGTAACAGGGCTAATTCTAACAGCATTCTGGACACCACTGTACTGCAAAATAAAGATGCAAGGAAACTTGCACCTCCTCTTCCCAAAGTGATCCCTTAAAGTATGTGGGAATTGAACGTATGAGGGCAACGCAGGCTATGCACAAGAAGGGTAAAACAAGGTGTAATCTCTACTTTAAACTCTTCCCACATGAGTTTTAAGCTTCCTCGGGTGTAATTCATCCAGCAAGAATCCTCACTGACCTCAGAATAGAGCAGAGTAATGCTGATCCCTGAAGTAACCAGTGTTTGCAGCATCACACATTTTCTAAAATGGCTTTAAAGTTCAGTCTTAGGCACTTTTTGTAAGAAATACAAGATTCGGGAGATGAATCATTTCTGTTTCGCATATCTCTCCATGACGCACTCATTTGCTTTTCTATCAGAGAGCTCAGTTTGCTGCTTTGCCAGAGTTTTTATGAGTTTGGTAGCAGCTTTCTAAACAAAATGTAAGAATTAAGGGACTATACATTTCCTCAAAGCGCCAAACTGGAGCTGCTCAGATCCCTCAGCTTCTCCCCTGGATGACAGAGCAGCCTGGAAGGAGGGTATAATAGCTCTTGCAACAAAACAGAACAAGGAACCTTTCCAGACACAGATGCAGGAAAAATAGCATTTCCGGTGACAAAAAAATATTTAAGAAGGCCTACACCACATTCTGATCTTAATTTCAGGTCTGAAAACACTGATGGATTTGAAAGGTCAGCAATCTGGCAAATAATCAATCTTCTACAGGGATTCTTGTTTTAATTATGAAGACACAAGTAACTGAGCACATGAGTTCATTAAAAGTCGCCTGGGACTATGCCTATTAATACATTTCACAAGAGAGCTGCTTTACTTGATGTGCTCTTGGTGGCCAGATCCATTCACAGTTTTAGCTCCCCAGCGCTGTTCTTTCTCACTCACGTCATTCTGTGAAGGACACACATAAAAAAGAGAGTTAAAAACCCAAAGAAATCACGAGTTACGCACATTTCAGAGTTTACAGCGAAAGCTTCCAGCAGTCACTGAGATCACAAGAGTTAGAAAAGCAGCTTCACACCCACTTCACTTCTAGGGACATACTCCTGTCGGTTTATTTTGCCAAGACACAGCCCCCACCCTGCGGAGTTCCTCTGGAAGTGTCTGAGAACCCACTCCTGGTGGATCAGTAAACTCCAAAAGCCATACCACAAAGTCTGGATCCGTCTCCCAGTCATCAGCTCCGTCATCCTGGCTGACAGACACGGTGTGGCCTGCAGTAGCCTTCCACATCTGCAACATCAGCAGGAGATGCAGGGTCATGCTCCACTCACGTACTACGTCATTTTACTCACGCAGGAGCTGACAGAGGAGATGCAATCCAAAATTCCCAAAAAGTATGTTATTTAACCACAGCACCGAAAGCTGTACTTGCAGTGGAAATAGCTTTGACCATCGGTGCCCAGGCTGTCTCCTCAAGCTGTCTTGAAAAACCCTTTAACTTTCCCATTTGCACTTAAAAAGGTTAGGAGCAATCGCTGTTTCAAAGAAAACAATGTCACCTTTCTTTGCTCAAATGAACACGTGTCTTTTGTGCAGTCACTGCACTCAAAGACATCTCCTCACACAGGTTTCCAAGCCAACACGCACTTCCAAAGACTGCTGCTAATTCTGGAGCCTGTGCATACAGTTAAGGTGTAGGAATAGGTGTTTTCCCCCCAGCCATTAAAAATGGTGAGCACAATATTGCTCTTCACCTACATTACACCTGCACAAGCTCCTCTGCTGTGTAGTGAGTTTCAGCACGGTGAGAGAAATCCAAACAACTCTAAGAATTTGCACACAACGCAGACATTGCTCCAACAACAGAGAACAGGAGTGTCTGTGTTCCTCAGGTAATCCCTTGTGAGACATCACGTACACAAACCCAGCACCTCGTCTGGCTTGCAGGAGAAACAGAGGGTGACTGCTGGAGCACTGACAGCAGGAAGCAAGGCTCAGAAAAAAGGCAAACAATGACTTCTAGAAACAACACCCAACACTGTCAAGAGGTTAATGATTTGGGACCTCTCACTTTCTGGAAACCTCATCCCCTGTGGAGTATCAAGTTGGATGCTTTTAATTAACACTTCTGAATGCAGCTAGTTAGCAGAATTCCTGACCTTCCTGGGTACTAGTGGTTGGATTTTACACCCTTTATTCTAGGTAAATCGAAACAAATAAATTCTAGAAAGCAAAACTAAAGCATCAAAAACCAAGTTTCCCATTCTCCCAGCTTTTTCAGAATGCACGTCAGAGAAAGGATTTAATTTTCCTTTGCTGTCCTATCAGAGTTCAGTTTTTTAACATACTATCATTCTGTCCACTTACCTTTATCCTTCTAATTAAGAATAGACTACAAGGATAATTATCACTGGCTATTTAATTCACACAAGCATAATTCAATGGGTGGTATGAAAACTCCCTCTTAAATGCGTAACTAATAATCCCTGGGTAAAGTCCACAGCTCGATCTGTCAGGCTTGTTCTCCAGCCTGGCAGAACAAGCTGATGAGCCAGTTTTATGGAGCATTTCAGAAATTTCAGGACTGGTAACATGAGTGAGAACAACTCAAAAACTGACAGCCAAACACCAGGGTAGCAAGTGATGGAGCAGCCTGGAAGGAGGGTGTAAAAGCAGAGCAGGTGACATTCTTAACACAGCATTCGTATGTCTCCCCTCATGTTTTGTCAGGTCTCCCATCTCCAAAGCTATGAGTTTATAGGCCAAACCTTTAGAACACGGGTATTTTATCACTGCCCTTAAAATATCCTGTCTAAAGCCTTCTCTCACATGATTGTGTCTGACCGTCCTAGTCTTTCCTACTAAAATCCAATCTCTCACCAAAAAAAAACCCCGAAATCCTTGGAAAGCAGAACCGAAGCAGTTCAATAACTAAAATCAATCTCAGGCCAAGTCATTTCTAACTTCTCCTAAGAGGGATGTTTTGTATCCGTCCTGTGCTCCACACATGTGCAAGATGTCTAGAAATGAAATTCAGATGACAAGAGCTTAAGCAGAGATGCATCTGTGAACAGCGAATTTCTATAAACTTTGTGCAAAACACAACTTCTTACCCCCCAAGTACCTGCGTCATATGTTCACTTGACTGATGTATTTTGTTCGTTCAGCTGTGCTTGGAGATTTCAAAGAACAAAAGTTGGATCCTTCAGTCTGGATTTCATTGCTTCCTCCTCAAGCTCTCACAAACAATAGCGCAGGGAAGAAGGATTTCACACGCACCCCTATGCAAAACCCAGAATCCACCGCGATTCTCTGTAAATTGTGCCCCTAAACGCCAACATTTCCCCACAGCTCAACCCTGCACTGTGTGAATTGCACAAGGAGCAAAGCAGCCGCAGTGACCAGGGATCCCACCCCAGAGCTAGCAGGAATAAGCCTGGTTTCCGCCTGCTATTCCAGCACCGATTCCAGGGCAGAACGGGGAGAAACACGATCTATTCATGACTCACTGGCTCACGTGGTCATGATTCCTGAAGGAAGAAGCAAACGCTACGGTTCGAACACAAACCCAGGCTAAATATATGCCTCGAATGTATGCGCTCCCCAGCGCCGCTATGACTAATCAGCACCACATCATCCTACCCAGCACCTTTAGCGGCACCCTCGGCAACTCCCCCCTGCCCGGGGCCTAGGGCCCGGCTCGGGCCGGCCGGGGGATGCCGAGGCTCGGGGCGCAGGTGAGGAGAAGCAGGCAGAGCTGCCAGGCCGGCTGGAGCACGGCCGGAGCCCGGCAGCCAGGGGAGCGCGGCTCTGCCCTCAGCGGGGGCGCCCACGGCAGCGGCGCCACCGCGGGGCTGCCGCTCCGAGCCCCGCTCCAGAAGCTTTCCCTCAAGTTCCCAGCTCTGCACTGCTTCAGAGTTTAAATAAAAATAAAAAAAGACACCGAGTCGCGTCCCCCCGCCTCTGCCTTGCGCTCCCCGGCCGTGCGCGGTGCCCCCGTCAGCGCCGTTGCCCCTCAACCCCGGCCCCGCCGCACTCACTGTGCCTCTGCCGCCGCCTCCTCCGCCTCGGCGCTGGCTCCCCGCCGGTGCTTCCCGGGCTGGCGGCGGCTGCTGCTGCAATTTCCGCTTTTCCCGAGCTCCCACTTCCTCTTCCCGGCTCCAGGTGGGAGCGGGACCCGCCGCGCTCCGCCCCGCCGGGAGGGGCCGCGCCAGCCGGGCCCGGGAACGCCGCCTACCCCGGCAGCCTGCGGGGCTCCCGAGTCGCTTTAACAATGAAAAATATTTGTTTCTGGAGCTGCAGTGGAGCTGCAACTTCCCCTGCTTCTTTCAGCCGCTGCAAAAATGCACCATCAGGAGTTTTTAAATGGCCACAGGGGACTTGGTGCAGTTTTGAGCGTACTTTTTAAAAAATACTCACTTCTGCACCGTCATGTTTTGCAGATCGCAACTACTCCGTCCCCGAGGGTTTCCATCGCTTTTTATTAGTGGGGAAAAGGTTCCCCCGTGGCTGTTCCCAGGAGGTCCAAATGAAACGGATGCCAAAATGGAAACAACGGGGCTTTTAAAACACTGTAGTAGGGAGTTACTGGTTTGCGCGCTGTTTGCGTTTTCTAGAGGAGGGAAAGACCCCAAGGAACGCCATTTCTGGCGACAAACATTGCAAATAAACACACAAATTCAAGCTGTAATAAAGGGCAAGGTAAATAAAAAGTCCAGGTGAACACAATTCCAAATGTAGCCAGTTCACTTTATAAATAAGCTCAGATACCTTTTCCTGGATTAAATACAGGGCAATTTACCCTATAAACTGAGTAATATTTAAAAAACTGGGCTAAACTTACTCTCAAAAAGCTGTCTGCTAGAGGAGAACAGAGGTGCAGAGAACCTTGAGCCCTTGCACTGAAACATAGGGTTTTCTTTTAGATACTTATATGTAGAGATTTTAGATGAAAGTTAGTTTTGTTAACATTAATTAGAATAGAAAAAGACGCAGAATTTAGCTAGAAAGAAATTAATGATTAAATGCAGAGTAGCCCTTTGATTATTTGATATTTACTCAGCTGTGCTTAGAACAGACAATTAATAATCTTAAGAAGAGGTTCAAAGGAGAGCCTAGACAGTTACAAATTTTGCCCAGAAACAACCTACTCAGAAGCAATAGAAGTGAGCATTGGGAGTTTTCTAGGGTCAAATGTATTGTCAAAAATCAACGAAGAAGGTCACACTGAGGAAGACTCATATTACTTCCTCTAAAGCAGCCCTCAGACCCAAATTAATGACCACCGACCCAATTCCATTGCAGGAACTGCGCACGCTTAATGACTTTTTGTTGATTTCCATACGAAGCGGGGAATGGGAGGCATTTATGCTATGAATATGTATCTGTATTTTAAATATGCATTATTGTTATAGATAAATAAGTTCTGTGTTGCATTGTTACTTTGGAGCTGTACATTTGGGAGCTATCCCTGCAGCTCTCCGGCGCTGAAATAAACATCCACTTTCTAACCGTAACAATTTAGAGAGTCTTTGTCCGTCTCGGGTGGATATTGATATTAGATCTATATCTGCGTTTTAATAACTCAGCACATTCTGTTCTATGTCCTTTTGGAGTCTTCACCTGCTCCTCCACGTACAGGAAGAGCACCAACTTTTATATATCCCTTTTCACCCAACTGTTCCAGTATCCCATATAACACCACAAGATACTACTACCTCAGTTAACTCCAATTGCCCTTTCCCCCACAACTCCCCTACTATTAACAAAAAATGAAGTTAACAAAATGTAGAATAACTTTTGCACCAAAGCTACAACCCTGACAAATGGGAAGTGAAAAACTTTCCTTTTAAAGGCAAAGTCACTCTTTAGTTTCTTTGAAAAGTACCACTCCCACACATATAGTATCAATTTTTATCTACCTGAAAATTAATTTTGCTGCTCCTCTCTCTCAATCTTTAGCATACTAAGTTCCAAAAATAAATTCTGCTTTGAACTACTTTACCTGTTATCCAAATCTTGGCATGATAAATCACTGCCATCCACAAGACACTGCTGAAGCCACTTCCTGTCCTTTAATTCTACAGCAGTTTGAAAGACAAACCATCTGTTTTGAGATTCCCTGTCCTTTAAACATGCAAAAATTTCAAGTTTAAAGTTCACCCAGATAATTCTGAAGAATGCAGACAAGTTTGATTTTCACAGTCCTTTTTCCAACTAAAGCCTTTAAAGACATCTGGCAATTTGCAAAACGTATTTAATCAAGTGTTATCTAAAGATCACTGAAACAAACCTAGGTGCCTTTTCCTTGCGCATGGTTTTCTTCCAGCAGTGTGCGTGGGAGTTGTTAAAATTGAGCAAGACACGTTTTTCTGGATTTCTCCAGCCCAGATTTGCTGTGTAACTCAGACGGAAGTCACCACACAGTTTAGCCAGTTCGTGAAAGCTTTCGCCATTTCACTCATTTATTCTACCTCTCAGGTCAGTTCCATTGTTCCATAACAGTTAAGGTTTTACAGCCTCAAAATAATAAGCGCATTTTCTGTTCACATTTTACAAGTCTATCCCGCATTGGTTTCACTTTTGAGAAGCAACAATACATGACTTTGAACACCTACTACCACATCAGTGACCAGCAACGCCTATGCAAGGTTTCTCTAAACAGCAAAGTTTAGCTGAGCAGTGAGTCAGGATTTCCTTCTGCAGTTCCATTTTAGTTTTTTCTAGAAAGATAAATTCTCTGAGAATATAAAAGAGACTGCAAATGAACAGACAGCAATTCCTATAGACAAGCCGGACAAACAGAGATGCATTACTGAACACGGTTTAGAGCATCCATGGCAGTGTTTCTCCAGGCTTTCCAAATCCTGTTGTTGATCTAGAGGAACATGCTTCACTACTGCTTCATTATTCTGCAATTTTATCCTTCAGTCATCTACTCAAAGAAATGGTTTACAAATATATTAAAATTGACATGAATAGCCCTATTGTGGCCCTGTTTTGCATTGTTTCCCTCAACTCCTATGCTTCTCCCCAAATATCACTATGGCCGTAATCTCATTTTATTACCAAAACAGCTGTTGCTGCTGTCTAGAACAGCACTTCCACCTTCACCATGTGGACCAGAACACACTGAAGTTGTGTGACAGGTTTGGTTTACTATTTTAGAAAGCAAATCATAGCTCTAACTATGAGTAGAAGTAGGCAATAAAGCAGTTTTTTTCCAGAAAACTGATTAATGCATGTGAACTTGAACAATTCCAAACAAAAGGTCACATCTAACGGAATATTTCTCCTACTAGTGAAAGGTCATCATTTGAAACCAGATCTACAGGGCAGCAAACAATCATTAAGATGCTTTATTGACAATATCCACTCACTGCAAAAGTTTCTGCCTGCATACAATTAGATCTTAGCTTTTCCATAGTGTTTTATTGGCAGTGGAGAATGCATCAGTACTTTATTGAAAGAAAGCAATAAATAATACTGTGATAAAAATCGTTCAAAAGTAGACTGTACATATTGTTACATAATCTGAAAATACACAAAAGATTAATAGAAAAACAGAACAGTAACAATGAATTTCAGTTTTACAAGCAAGTTAAAAGTGGAAAACAAAATAAGAAAGAGGACATGCTATATATATTGTTGCATAATAAATAATGCACCATCTGAACAAATTCTTGCTGGCTTTTTAATATGTCATTTACAAGTGTCAGATATATTTTCTACTCATACAGTCCAAAATGGCTACAACCATCAAAACTGAAGTCCAGACAAGTCTTTAGAACAAGTTTACAAAACACATAGGATGACTTACATAAGAAAAGTAAGGCCTTTAATTAGAAGATGCACTGCTGTAGTTTTCAGCCCATTGTACCTTCATCTTTCACTACTCATTTGACAGGAGGCTGCAGTGCTTTAGGATTGGTCCATTAAAACTAGTTCCACCAGCATCTTTCCACCAAGTGTTTTCAAGCAAAAAGGTCTAGGACAAAGAAAACCTCTCTGTGGCCTGTGGCTCATGACCAGGAATCATTATGAAGTCTATCTTCCTCAGTTAAGGAAAAGCAAAAATAAAAACAGTCCTTGACTTATGGCTTGTTTTCAGTCACTGTGAAGAGTCGCTATACAAATACAGCAGAGGGTGTTATGACCGAGGCAATCACTCCTACAATGTCTCCCGCAGGGTTAAGAGTTCCTCCCAGCTTTTCAAACAAGTTCTAGTTTAAATAAAGACAAATTGCCACTACTTGACAAATCCTCTGTATGGAAAGGTACAGCTCTGAGAAGAACAACACTCGTGTACCGTCCCTCCTACAACAACAAAGGCTCACCTGAAAAAAAGCTGGACTTGTTTTCAGATCTAAGCTAAGAGCTCCAAAAGACAAAATATATACTGCTCGGTGACATGATACTTTTACAAAGGTATTAAAATCCTTTCCACCATCAGTTTCATTATTAAAAAACAATGATAATTACAGTAACTGTATAATTTACAAAAACCCTATATTGCTCATAGGGACATATACATACAAGCATTACAGTACATTCAGTTGGAAAGACTAAAATTAGAATAAAAAATCAGCAATGATTTGATTTGTAGACTGAATAGAAACAGAAAAAGTAAGTAACTATATAAATGAGAAGTCACATAAATATAAGAAACATTTAGATTCTAAAATATTTTCTCTATAGTACTCATGATTTTATTTGCTAATTAAAAACTCTGTAATAAAATATCTCAAAGTGTCCATTTAAGAAGTTAAGGGTTCCAAATGTTCAAAATGCTGCATATCACCGGTAGAAATAGTGTGGGTAAACTGTAAAAACAACAAACAAAAACAACACACAAAAAGAAAACACAAAAGGTTCCATTAGCAGTTTTTAAGCAACATTTCATTGTCAGATTCTCACAAATAGCTCAGCAGTGAACGCATGCACTGCATTACTACCATGCCATGTTGGATATAATTGCATTGCCTTCTGCAATCTCCAGCTGTAATGCAAAGTAAAGCAATCAGGGCAAATATTTCTGCCTCAAGGATTTCCATCCCAGGTCATCTGACTACAGAAAATCCTGAACCAGGGTTGAGGGGAGAATCTGGGGGAGGGGAGACTTAAAACTTCAGTTTCTCGCAACTAAAACTACTTTAAGAGAGCCCCTGAGATTATGGACTGACACACTCACATGGTCTGAGCTGCTACGTGCAAGAGTTTCCTCTCTCAGCATTTCATATCTAAGAATTCCTTAGAACTCAACTCATACATACAAAAAGGTTCTGAATTTGAAGAAGAAAATCCATGAGTTGGAAGGGATGCTACCAGTAAGAAGAAAGAAGCTGCAAGCGGCGAAGACAGACAATTTACAGTCCATGAAAAATATCAGTGAAGGGGAATGATTCATGGAATTGATTTTTAAAAATCCACTATCATTTTTTAAAAAAAAATCACTTTTTGACGTGCAAAATGAGAGAAGTATTGTGCCGTAAGAAAATACAGCAGAGGCTGCTGCAGAAACATTCCAGATCCTGGAGAAAGACAGGGCTACAGATCTTTAACAAGCCAGAATACATGCATTTTGTGTTACAATGCATCACACTGCCTTTTATCACCAGCACTGCTCCCAGCCCCCCAAATTTAGGCTGCAGGTAGCTAAATCCAACTAACCAGCCTAAACAATCACAGTGGTACGGAGTGTCCAGGAACTGGAAAACTGCAGTTATCCCTGTAACAATTCAATACCGAAGTATGTTTTAGTGGCATAACTGTGACCAAGCAGACTCTGAAAGATCAGTAATCTGAGCTGCACTGTCACACACTGGATTGTTTTCTTTCCTTTCCATCCCTAATTTATTCTCTTCCCCTCCTCCCCACTTCCATTAGCTGTGTTTCATCCAACCTTTGTTTTCAGCACTTTCTACAGAGCTGTTTAGCACAGGTCCTTTTTGAAGTTGTTTAAAAACCCTCACAAGAATACAATACTGACAAACCTAATATTTAAACACTAAGTCTTCGTTGAAGAAATAAGCTCTAGATTTTTCAATATAACAACCTACCCTGAAAACCTGGACAGTTTTCTAAGAGGGTAAAACCATTGTAGTAAAATCCCTGCTGTTTTATTTCATAAATAGCTGCTTTTAGTGTTATTCCTCTCAGCTTTACTCACCAGGAGAAGGCTTTAACAGGAGTAGGTCCTTACTGTAGCAGAATCCAATCTTTGTGTTCCTGATACACTGCCTATTCCAAGAAGCACGGGAAGACATGCAGAACACAGCATGCAAGTTAGTTTTCAAAACAAAAAAACACCCCATCACAGCAACGGTGATTACAGTTTTGGTACTCACCAACTCTAAGGTTACAAGTTAGAAAAGCAGAATTTATTTTACAGTTTGTATATTAATAGTTTCTTGTTCCAGGGGTTAACAAAAAGAATGCTAAAAAAAATCTGCATGCCAACTAGCACACAGAAATTGGCAAAGGTAATTTAATACAGTATTTACTATATTATGTAGTTTGTAAACATTTAGTATCTCAAAAAAAAGTCGTTTCACGTGGTAAAGAACAAACGTACTTTCATTTATAGAATTTTCCACATGAATTCTGGAAAATATTTTGTACTAGTGACAATATCTAAAATTTAGAAGAGCTCACTGAAAGTAGCATCAGATGCAAAAATTGCTTCTTTGAGCTTTATGAATAAATAAGAGTTTTCAGAACCTGAGGCAACTCTGACACATTGTATTCTCACCCTGTCTGTTCCAATAAAGAACATTTTATATTTGTTTTTCCTTGTCTTTTGTAAACCAAATTCAAGTCAGTTTATTCTTATGGTGCTACAGAGACTGGTTTTTAACAGGCAAGATCCCTCATGTGACAGGTGATCAACTTCCACTTCCAGATGGGGTTTCTGGGGTCTGCTTTTGTTGGTTTGGATTTTTTAAATTCATATCTGTGTGCGCACACATATACACAAAGATCATTAAGTACACACCAATGAATGAAACAGTTATTTCAAGTATGGTCAAAATTGAAGTGACCACTGTAGCGGGGGTAATGCACAGGTTACTCAAGTTTTACTAATCTCAAAATTATCTGAGGGGTTTTATTCACATCATTTTTGAATGCATTTCATTGCATTTCAGAAGTGGGGCTTATATTAGTCCAATTGCTGTGAATTAGAAATTATGTACCCTGTGATTTTGTATCCTGTATGGATATGGAATATGTATCCTGTCATTTTGTTTTCTTAGTTTAAAATACATTTATTTCTAACTATAATTCTCATTTTGTTACTCCAGTGATGTAAAAAAGAAACTCCACCTCTAGCACAGCTTCCTGAAATGATAAAGCACCCTACAGTTAAACACAGTGTTATAAATACAACCATGCACAAGGCAGATGCTTTTATGCAGCAAAAAGGTCATTTGAACTTAATTCCCCTGGAATCTCAGGCAAAAAGAACACATCATGCTTAAAATTATACAAAATCAATACCATCAATCTGCATCTTCTTTGGCTGCATAGAGGGTGAAGACATTGAGGTTGTAACTCTGAAATTTGCAGGAAGAGTCTCTGCTGATCCAGCAGCTAAACCTCTTATGTCCTTTGGTCTAAACTTCTTTCTCCACGAAGGTGCTCTCCTAAAGCTCTTATCATCATCCTGTCATATTGACGAACAACGTTAGCAGTGCAAAAAGTGGGCAATTGTTATTGACATTAAAAGGATTACTGACAAACTCAAGTAAGTGTCTCACCACTGAATGAGGTAATTGTGAGGAAATAAAAAATAAGTGCATTAAATACTGCATTGCCTTTTCCTTAAGCACTTGGGTTAATGTAACTTAATTACACAAGTGCGTTTTACTTCCCCCATTAATACATCTGCATCTTCCAAGCAATATTCCCACCTCAGAAATATAATGCTGCACTTAGTAAGTACAGTTGAAGTCCCACTCCCAGAAACATCTTTGGCAGCGCAGGTATTGTGTCAATGCAAATATACCCACTGGGCAGCTCCATTTGCCAACTTTCCATTTAGAAACAGTTCCATCCTATGAATGCTATCCTTACCTCAGATTTATTCCCTTGTACAATTAGGAGATAAAAGTCTACATTATTTGAAGAGATCTTCATTATCAAACTGCCCCATGCCACTAGAACAGAGCAAACACCTGTTCCCTCCAAGCTCCTTTTGCAGTTTAAAATCTCCAAGGAAAAATACTGTAAAAAACCATCAAGCTGCTTTCTGATGTGTTATTAAAACCTTGGTAGAGATGCAGATGGGAACAGAGCAATCAGGAGCTTCCCCTTTCCCTGTCCTCTTCCTCATACCAGCACCAATGTTTTTGAGACTGGTTTCCTGAGCTGGTTAGCCACAGAAGGGTTTTGCTATTTCAGCCTTAATCTCGACCACTTTTGCCTCTGTGTGCTACCGCATCAACTCCCATTCGCACCAAAGACGAGGCAGCAGAGGGTTCATTAAGACTCCCCTGGGGAGGTTAACACCAGCTTGAATCTGTTCACTGAGCAACTTAAAAGTTTAAAGATGGAACAGTCTCTCATTTATGCTGTGGGTGCACAAAACAGCCTCACATTTAAAGAGTTTTATACTCATTTCAGTGCAGTTTACACAATAAGATCACAGACTGCCCAACAGACATTACCCTGATGTGTAAACACACCTGGTGGTCTTCTACATCAGTATAAATTGAAATTAACAGGATATTTCTCTATCTAATTTTCCCATATTTTAGATAGAGAGGATTCAGCCCAAAGATATTAACCACGAGCTACAAAACCAAACTTGCAAATCTTCTCGGTATTTTCAAATGCAGTCATCTTACCAAAATACACAAACCCTGCTGTATTTAGCAACCCTCAGAGACAAAGAGTTTCACATTAAGGTTTCTGTCACTATTCTGTCAAAAGCTTAAAGAGGTTCAAGCTAAATTCTTTCACTGAGCAGTTCTGATAAAGTTTCCAGGACCACAAAACGGGTCATCAACTCAAGTAACTTACTTCATCAAGTCTTCTGTCAGTGCCCATAGCAAGCAGGTTATTGAATTCCCTTTCCAGAACAGCACGAGCCTGAAGTTTGTGGTACAAAAGAAATGCAAGTTAATTCCAAAAGATTAATAATTAGTTATAATTAGTAACCTATAATGATTTTTAAAACTTACAGGAACCAAATTTGTTTATACTTTCTTATCAGCTTCATAAACATATTTCATACTTGAAAAGCCAGTACTTGAAAAGTTACAGTTTCATTTGTAACTTATTAAAAATTTAAGGAAGACTTAACAGCTCCCCTTTAGTTATGACATGAAAGTTCATGATTCTGCCTCAAACTTAATTATTTCAGAGTAAAAACTTGTCAACAACAAAAATGATGAGTTTCACACTAGTGCTGTGAAGATGAGCCATGAGGAAAATATTCAAATTATTTTTTTCTCAAGGAAATTTACCAATGAGAATTATTATTAACAATGAGAAAACTATTATAAAGGCATGATTTTAAGTTTTTCTCTTGTGTGACAATGGACAGCTTCCCATTGCTGAAGTTTCTAGATGCTCTTAACCTCCGAAGAAAAGCAAGCAGGTCCATTTTTAACCTCCCCAGAGGGGAGAACATTCCTAGCAGGATAAAGTGCCTCCTCGTTGCTTACCTGTGTGTTTTGAGTGGGGATTTGCAGCAGGAGAGCTAATGCATTGTAATCAAAGGATTCATCTAAGGCCACAAGTGCACCATGAACTCCACTCTCGATCAGGTTATTCGCGTATTCCTTCAGGCCGATGGACACGACCCAGTGGATCATCCTTTCATTGCTCCACACCAGCACATCTAGGGAGGAAAAAGCACCTTGCCAGCTTCATTACAGTCCCACTTCTCTGAACCAATCAGCCACAGTCGTGAATTGGAAGTGGCAATGTTAGAAGTTTGCTGGGAGACATTTCACACCCTAACAGTTGAAATATTCCAAGGTGCAATTCCCTGTGAGGAATAGATGTGCCCAATCCATTTAGGAGGCTAAAAAGCTACCAGCCACAACGCTGGCTTGTTTGCTGCCAGCTAGTTGGGACTCCTGGCAATGATCTCAGGCACAATTAGCAAATTAACCACCAAAAGGTATCAATGCTTTAAAAGGAAAGTGAAGGAGCAGGCACAGAGCCTTCTAAGCAAGTCTTTAGACTCATCTATCAGAAAATATTTCTGATATTAGATGGGGAACAACATTTCCATGGGAAATCTTGGAAAACCAAGAATTCCCCACCTTGCTTTCTCTTATTTCTTCTCTCTTGTTCAAAAATCAACATGAATCTGGAAGGTATAAATACCTAGTCACTTGGTTATTTTTTCGTCAACTGCTAGGTAATAAAAACAGCCACAAGCAACAGTAAAATCATGCAGATGTAAAGTTAGGTCAAAACAGTGGGAAAAGAAGAAAATAAGGAAAAAACCCCCACATTCTTAACTCTCATTCTCCTACAACATTTAGTTCCAAACTTCAGAGTAGTATGAGTTTCAAGAATGTTCAAGAATGCTACATTTGTAGCATAAGTAAATGATTTAATGATGTGTTTTATTATTCAGTGTTCACGGCCTACATCCAGACACACCTGATGCATTTAACACTTGACATTTTATAAATCATTCCTTCCTCTAAAGCCTCTTCTTTGTTAATGAATTTTTGAGGCTGATCCGTGAAAACATGCCAGAATCAGAATGAGGTAAAGACAACACACTAACCTTTAATTTCATTCTGGCTTTCTTCTCTTTTTCTTTCCAATTCTTTCCGATCATAATTCAGTCTTCTGAGGCACATAATTCCACACTGAAAACTGTTCCTGTTTAGACGAGAGAAAAGAAATTGAAAAAAATATGTAGAGATAATGGAAACACTTAGTACGGGTGAGGTTTCCAACTTCAACCTCTTTACCTGTGAAAGCTGTCCACCATTTTCAGCTGCCCACGCAGGTCTTTTTTAGTTAAATGATCCAGCATTCGAGCATCCACCAGACATTCCATGAAGTAGCTGCGGTACTGAGGGAGCCCCAGGCTGGGGAGCCACTCATTGCCAATCCACTCGTGGTTCATGTCACCATAGGCTAATGTCTGGTTCGAAAAAAATTAAAGAACAAGCTTATTAAAATGAGAAAATGAAAAAAGAAAAGCTATTTCAGACAGCATATTTTTTTTAAAAATTGCTTATTTAATTCTTAGCCTGTAAAGACAAGCACAGCAAAATACTGAATACTACATGCATATTTTCCAAAGAAGTCATCCTCATGGAAAAAAGCAAGTTCAGATATTCAGATCAGCAAGTAAAACTGCTTCCATTTATATCAAGAAATAGCACGAAAAAATATGCAAGAGCTAACAAAATTTTAAAAATACTAATCTACATGGTTTGATAGCAAAAGCCACAGAATTTCATTGTGTTGAGATGTTGTAAATACTCCCTCACTTGAAAACTGGGGGGGGGAAATCTTATTTTTCATGTGACTTTATAAAGTAAAGACATAAAAAAAAACCTTGCAGGCCTTTTAAAATACAGTTAGCTATTTTTAGAAACTGATAAAACCCTGCTACTGAAAAACAAGCCATTCTAAATGCTAGTCCTTATCCTAAAAGAGACTTTTCTCATTATAGTTTTGATCTGCAAATCGTCAGGCATTTTTTCAGAGAAAACATCTATATAAAGATGAGAGATGGTAACTGTATATCTAATCATTCTTTGGGCAACAAAACCCAGAAGCTCCTTTTTTCAGAAGCATATTAATTCATATTTTTCTGTTAAAAGTCAAAAGCTTTATTTCTCCTCCAGAGGAAGTGCCTTCCAGAAAGGAGCAAGGCCACAGGGAAATGCAGCTCTCCAAGCCATCAGAAGGTAGAAGAGTGAGAGCTCCTTACTCTGGGGTTGTTATCACTGACAATCAACAAATCAGTATCTGAGACATAGTTAATGGGACTTAAAACAGGTTTAAGCTGGAGGGCAGCCAAGCAAGAAGAGACTGTACTGTCCAAAGATATGGACCACGGGTAAATCCCAAGTTTTGTTTATATCCCTGTATAAATACTCAGCTACATCAATGCCTGAAAATACAATTAGGATTTGCCACCACTTTAAAGCAAAACAATTAATCAAGGGGGATTACAGAATTAGTGCATAGAAATCTACTTAACTATCCAGGCCCAGGGTGTCTTGTGGCACACCTGGGATGGTTGGCTGGGTTGGACAGGGACTTCCTGCACAGAGCAGACATTCCTCCTGGAATTCTGGCTCCCCAGAGAGCCAACCCCAACCAAAACACTAAAATATTTAAATCACATGTATTTTCCAAGTGTGCAGTGTACGGAGATAAGCCTGTAGTTTCCCAGTCTCCCAGTCCCCAGGTCACACCCAGAATCACTAAAAAGTGCTTTTATAAAGGAAAAACAGATTCTTTCATGCTCTAATGATTGTGGCAGTTTACATACAGTCTATAGTATTAGATAAAGTTTCCAACCTGAGCCCAGCTTCCCTCCTCATCCTCCTGTTAGGTGGTTAGGAAAGCAAAAGAATACACACATATTAGTGGTTAAGTTTAGTAAGGAGGTCAAAGGTAATGGTGCACTGCAAGACTACATCTACTGCATACCGAAAAGTCTAGATAAAGCAAGCATCATGCAATGTCAAAATTTATACACAAGGCACTTATAGTCATTTGAGAAGTTGTAAACCCGATCTACTGATGAAGTTTTCTTGAGAGAAGAAATTTCCGCACCAATAATTCAATTTGTCTATTTGTCAATCAAGTCAGAGCTCCATTTTACAGATCAGACTTTTGTTTACAAGCTTATCAATGCTGATTTTTTTTTCTCCCTTCTGGCAAAAAAGCTATCAAGATGCAAATTAAAAGGTTAATAATTAGAAGAAGCAATGATCCAGAATTTTAGTGCGTTAATTTGGGAAAAAAAAAAAAAAAGGAAAGAAAGAAAAAAAAAAGACCAAAAGATACTTGATTCAAATGTTCAAGAAGTGGGAAAAGCACTCTAAGGAAGAGAAGTGGCAACACTGTAAACTAACCGTTTGTTGTGTGGCTGTAAGATTTTCCATCTCTTCATGTGTTACCCAGACATTTCCCGTGGTCTAATATGAGCCCACAGGGAATCAATCCCATCCAGTGAAAGGAAAGCAGTAACAAAGAGGAGAGGTTGCAGAACAGATAAGCAATCGGTACATGTAGGGAGCAGGCATGGGCAAAGCAATGGTCTCTAGGTCAGGTACAGCTACTGAGAGTCATGGCATGCAATAAAAGCCTACTCACAGGGATCAACTTTCTTCACAGATAGTAACAAAACTGAGCATCATAAACAGCTGACATGATTTAATTAATGGGTAAACACTCAACTCTGCTCTAATCTCAAAAATACATTTGCAGTCTAGTACATAAGCCCAGCAATAACTTTAGACTGCAGGGCAGACAGACTCATGAGAGGAAATTCCCACGAAGTGTCTATCTTTACTACAGAGAGACAGGTGACTCCTAGTTTATGTAGTCTGAATTATTTGGAGTTAATGGCCTTATATCTGCATTAAAAGAGCCTCCAACTATTCTGCAAATTTTTGTGCACCCATGTGTACTTCATCTGTATTTTAAACTCTCTGGAGGCCAGAAGATTAGGTGAATAACACATACACTAAAATACTCTGGATTACATACTTAGACTGAAATAAACTTTTCCTCAAGAAAGAAAATTGCAGTTATTCCTTTATTTCCATGAAAGGAACAGCCTATATTTAAATCATGTGTTCCTTTCCAGAAATTCTTAGAAGATCAGCTCCTTTCAGTTATAAGTTTCCAGTCAAATGCTGGGGAATTCTAGGTGCTTAATGCTGGATGAGTTTCCTTACCGTCCTAGAGGTGGGAGGGGCAGAGGGGCTGGTTAGTGACATGATTTCCTGGATGGCCAGCCTGAGCTTGAGCCTGTGCAGGGGATTGCTGATCCCGATTTCCCGCTGGATTTCCGTGTCAGACAGGGCTGACATGATAGCACCGCTTTTCACATTGGCTCGGCACGCAGCCACGTACCAGGCTGGCATCCCCACCCACAGCTGGAACACAGAGAAAAGGAGGTAAACAGGATATGGGAAACATTCCCGCCTCCAAACTCTCACATTCCTTACAAGTCTGTGTATTGAAGGGGCTTTTTATTTCTTTTGGGAGGACCACTCACCTCCAGCCACACCACCACAGTGGGCCCATCCCACTGTGCAAAAGGCAAACCTTGTCTTCTGGCTTCCTCCAGCAACTCGTGCCTACAATTACAGAAACAGTCTTTAGTTATAATGGGTGCTACAATTTCAGCACTCACTGCACTATCTTCTTTCCAGTAATTAACTTGTTCTTTTCCCAGCCTTATATGATACACCCACTCAGGTAGGTACAGCACGCATATAGGGACTGTGTAGGGATGAAAGCTGAACTGGGCAGGAAATCTGAGAGCAGAAGAGATATGGATCTTGCCTTTCAGAACTTGGTGTCTGAAGCCATTACCAACACCCCACCCAACACTCCCAGCCCAATGTGGAGACGTCAGGCTGATTTGGCAATCAGACTCTCAGTTGCTGCTATTTCTGTTCAGAAAAGCTGAACCAAAGCAGTCATTATTCCTCAGCATGTGCAGATTTGAAACCTGTGGCAACACATGAGCACATCAGACACCCACGTCCATCAGGCTGTCAGCGCTGGAAACTGGGACAGTGACCATTTCACTGGCAGAATGTCAGGCACAGCTTCACACAACCATTATGTTCAGAGAGCTGTGTTTGGTAATTATATCCTGAAAGGCTGTGCACTGAAATTCAGCTTTCATCTCTCATCATGACACCATTTCCTTTGTTGTTCTGAAACAGAAGCGCCTGAAGTTTAATATTGACAATTCAGCTTCCAGAGACAATGGAAGCTCACAAGGTCCCTATAAATAGCTGCCAAAAGTGTTTGATAAACCAAAGGACAAAAACTAGCACTGTGGGTACAAGCATGCAATGCCGCTTGGATATGTCTGGCTGAAAAAGAAATGGAGAAAACCTAAAAAAAGCGTATTTACACTGCCTTTGAAAGTCAGTTGTATACAGCTAAATCTCCACTCATTCTCCTTAGAAATTCTGAAGAAACAGCTTCACCTAATTAGACTGGTTTTACTGTTCTTTATTCATGCCTGCATGTGTCAAATTAAGAAGATATGCAGCAACACTACAGATTCAAGGTCCTACATTATGTATTTACAATTTTCTCACTATTTAAATCAAGTAAGATCTCCTTGCCTTCTGAACTGTCTCACTGGACGTATCTAAGATGATAATATTTTTAGAAGCTATAGGTATTAAAATACACAAGGCACCTTGAAGACTGATTACTGACAGACAAGGAGCTTTTTTGCTACTCCTACAAAATGGAAATGCAGCATTCAGCTATTTTAAACATATCTGGGGTCCTCATGTTATATTGGTAGATAATATTAAAAAGCAATCAATATACCAGCAACTGCTTTATCAATAGATAGCACTTCTCCACCTGCACGCCAATAAATTCCTATTGCTCTGGAAGACATCCCAGTCATTTATCCTAATTAACTGTGCTTCCCAGGAAGGGGGAAAGGGGAGGAAGGAAGGGACTGCCAGACAACTGGTTACAAGTAATCATTCTAGGTGCCATTTTAGGATCCATCAATTAAGGTGGAACAGTGTTCAGCAGTCAGCAGCTCAACAGCTGAATTTTACTAACAAAGAAGACTGTAAAAGCTAATACATATTTGTACACTTTGAAAAGATACAGGTATTTCTTAAACTGGGAATAAAGCATCAGCTATTTCCCTGCTACTGCGAGCATTACTTTCATTCCATAAATAATTAGCCCTGAACACATTCAGTTTTACTTCACTTTGTTGTTTAAAGATTTAAAAATTAGAAAAATAAATTAATAAGATACTATGAAACACTGCTTGGTAAGAACAGAATACAATGCTTAATACTGTATTTGCCAGAAAGGAATACAACATTTTTTCCAAGTACTTTAACTTCCAAATTGGTGTCTTTGCCTTCATTTTTGGTGGTTGTATTATGTGGAGTTCAGAGAATATCAGTGTCATTTCTGGTTGTTTTGTAAGTCTCACTGTATACTTCATGGCAACTATGAAACAGTGAATCCTTTGGAGCAGAATACAAGGAATATATCAAAAATGTAAGGAGAGATTATGCAAACTTGAAACTTGTGGTGGTGTTGTAGGCAGAAAATAATTGTGTGATGGAAGAAATCACACAGAAACAAACAAAACAAATGTTTACAAGATGACTTTAGGCAGAAATTATTCTATGGATCCAAAGAGGAAAGCAACCATGAAGTGGAAATTTAATTGCAGAATTTGTTCATATGCAGTAAGAGATAAAAACCTTGCTTGCACAGGGAAACTTTAACCCTAAAGCTCAAGATGTAGGACAGGCACAAAACATCTCATAAGAAGAATTCAGAAGCAGCTGCTGTTTCATCTGCAAATGATGCATCAATGTTCGGGGTTTTTTCCTATAGCAGAGAACTTCCCTTTTCCAACTCTTCCCTCAAACTCCACACCAAGGCACTTGCTGCATTCCAGTAAGATGTGATCAGATCCCTGACCGATCACAACTGCCAGGCCAACTTTGTTCCACAGCCCATCCAATTATACCAGTGAGGAAATGGGTGCAAAATCCAGCCCTGCATCTTTGTGAGGAAAAAAATATTGCAGTGGTGTCAGCAGTGTTAACAGATGGTATAAACCTGGCCCTGTGAAGGATAAAAGAATGCCAAAGGAGTAGCTGGCTACTGGAGTAACTCCTAAGTGACAAAACCAAGGGATAGACGTCTGGAGACTTAATAAAAACCTGGCTGAGCTTCCCTTGGAATGGGAGCCCAAACACACTGCTTATTGTGAGACACATTGCAGAGACGTCTCACACCAGCTGGGGAGAACAAAAGCTGTGGTCACAGGAGGTGAGAAATGATGTCAAACTGCAGGTGCCTTGCACGAGACCTTGCACAGACCCTGTGAGGTATCTGCGTTCAGAAGCGCTCCTGGCAGGCGAACACACGCTCAACCCACACGCAAAATAAAGCGGCTGGGAGCAACCTCACTTTGTCACTGGATGAAGACAGCATGGGAAGGGATTCATCCAGAGCTCATAGCCAGAGGGGAATGCTGTATCCCAGATTTCTTGGGCGCAACTGAAGAGGACTGATTTGGAAGAAGTTCAGAACACAGTAAACACTGCAGTGTGGGGAAGAGAGTGACACTGATGGAAGTGACAGAGCTTCAGGGTGTAAAAACTGAGAAGCAACGGTTGCAAAATGAGATGGAAATAGGGGGAAAAGTTAATATCCTTATTATAGATTGAGTTCAGGGATGTAGTAAGTCTTTTGTGTGTGAGTTACCTTAAATTTAGGTTTGCCTTCCTTTTTGATGAATACAGTACTGAATTTGTTGCATTGTACACAGAAGAGCACAAACACTGTCAATACTACAGCTCACACAGAAGATGAACACAGCTCTAAAAACGATTTAGGTTTAATAAACACCAAACAATAGTTTTACAGAAGTACACCTACCTTGGAAACACAAATACCTACTGTTGCTAAACAACATTCAAATCCCAGATTACAAAACTAATGTAATCCAAGACGGTTTAATATTTGCACTATAAAACTTACACCATGCAAATTAAGACAAGACACCGAACTAGCTTTCACAGTGAACTAGGTAACTGTGGATTTATTTCAGCAGCACATTTTCATAATATATTCTTTTGAATCTAGTATTTCCTCTCATAATGAGACTTTTTTGAAGAAAGGGTAGAGGTTTTAATATATTGCTAAAAAATCCAAACGAGATTTATCATACTTTCACAACAATCCTAATAAAATAAACACAAACTTACCCTGATTTTGCACTACCACATCAAATGGTAAACAAAAGGAAAATAAAATAATGAAGGACAAATATAAAACTAGGATTAAACTGAACTCAAAGGCATACAAAAGCAGACAAATAATGCGTACTGTAATTTAATTCTGTAACTATAAATAGGGTTTTGTAAGCAGACACTGAACAGCCTGTTTGTGCACATGCATGCAGAAATCAGAAAGATAAGTGAGCAAATAGGGATTAGAGACAGCTATAAATAGAACAAGCTGTCATTGTACCAAGCATTCAGGTAGCTGGAATTCTTTTTGCTGAATACAAGATTTTGTAAGCAAACAGTCAGAATCTGTTTAAACCCACCCTCCTCTAATATCAAAGTGAAAAGCAATTCAGAGCAGCTTTATCACTTTTTCTTTTTGATAATGAGCATCTCAAGAAGGCAGCAAGGGATCTTTGACCCCTTGTTGATAATATTGCTTCCCATGTTCAGAACAGCCCTCAGGATTTTGAAACAGCTGCATGAATGCATCTTGCTGGGATTTTTCATATGACAGATTTCAATTGTATTAACTTAAATGAGTGATAGAGAACAAAAGGCTCCAGGGGGACCTTAGAGTCCCTTCCAGTACCTAAAGGGGCTCTGGAAGAGATGGAAAGGGGCTTTGGAATAGCTAAGGAAGGCAATTCCAAAACTAAAAGTTTTCATTTGTTTAATATAGACAGCTGCCTTTTTAGCAATCTACAACATGCAGCCATAAATTGAACTTTAAGTAATACCAGTAAATTTTTGAAAAGCAGAATGTTTACAAGAAAAGCCATGATTTATCTGCAACTGCACTTTTTGCATTTCTTAAAACAAGACAGTATGGATTGTTTTACTTGAGAATGAAACTTGTGGCTGGTATTGAGAAATACCTATACTGCTCAAAGAACAGACCTACCACCATTTAGATATGACCAGATTAAAACTATTTATTCAACCAAGATGTGGTATGACTTTAAAGCACTGCAGAAAAGGGAAAATACCAGATCATAATAATCTATGATTGCCTTCAGTGTAGCAGTCTGAAGAAAAACAGCTGAGCCTTCTGTTATCCAAACAAAACCACATTCCATTCTGACTTTTCAAACCAACACACTGCTGGTTTTCATTGGCAGCCACCAGGCATTATTCTTATTAGTTAATAGAACTTAGGTACTGCAAGAAATCCCTCTCAAAGGGAAAATCAGCACCCTTTCTTTTCAACATTGACTGTCTGTCTTCAGAAGGCAAGGAAAGTCTGATTTTCATCCGTTTTTTGACAGCTGAACAGAACAGAAGCAACAAAAGTTTAAGGTATATGGCTCACCATTGGGGGAAAAAATGCAAGGAATGCCTGATCCTACTTATATGAGTGTTTCCATATATGGTATTACCATATAAGGATCAAGTCAGGATTTCTACTAGCAGCAATATCTATTTTTCACCTATGATTAGTCTTTGCTTCATATGTTCCAAGCCTGAGAACAACAAAGCATGCAAACAGACACTCAAAAGGTGAGCAGTAAACGAAAGATTTTCTGGAATAGAGTGAAAAAACTCTCATGACTAGGAAAAGGTAACAACATACAAGGTGCCATAAAAAAATGGAATAGTCACAATTGATTAAAAACCAGAAGAAATCAGGGCTATATGGTGCAAGGAAAAAGATTTCTGCAGACAATCTTAAACAGAAGTGAAAAAATGAGTGAAGAGAGAAACTGTCAGCAGCTGCAACACAAAGGGACAGAGAAAGGAGCCAGAAATTCATACACATGGATGTCTGCACACAGCATTTCATGCTTCCATTCTGTCAACTCCTTCACACTCTGGAGCAAAGAACAGCCAAGGGCAACTTTGGGAAATCTCCCATTTGAATTAGACCCAAAGCAGGCATTAAATATAATAAATTTAGGGGGGGATTTGATAGCAGTCCACTTTTATCTCCAAATTTCTTTTTTACAGCAGTCCAATAATAAGTTTTCAGCTCAAATTCTTTTCAAACTTACCATGACCTATGCTGCTATTAATGTTCTGAAAAAATAGTTTTTAAAAAAAAAATCTACAGAGGCTTATTAGCCATAGCACCATACGAGGCAAAAATACCCCAAAACTGAACTAAAAAATAAAACCACAGCATTTTTAAACAAAGCAATACTTGAATAAGACAGGATTAAAAACATTTGATAACTTACTTTTTCTGCATTTTCCTGTTTTTCTCTGCCTGACCTCCAAGTTTGCTGAGACCTAATGCATCCTGAGAGGAACCATCTGCTTCTCCCATGCCACCTACAAAAAAACCCAAACTCAAGTCAATCTCAATTTAATCCTTTGTAATATTACTGATCAGAAGTGTATAAAACCAAACCCCCAAGCCCAACTCTCTCACTGTGTGAGAAAAAGCAAACCAACCTTGTCCTAGAGCTTCCTTGCTTGTTTGTCCAGGTCGCCCCTTTTCCTTCTTGCCAAACAGGCGGCCAATCGAGGATTTGATCCCCTTCTTTTTGGGGGCTTTGTGAAGGGAATCTTGGCTGCTGTTACTGCTACTAGGATTGCTTGTTTGCCCATCTTGTGACCCTGTTGAGCTGTACCAAAAAAAAAAAGTCATAAAGGAGCCCATGCACAACAAATTCACCAGAGATAAGTTCAGGGTCCTGTGCAAGTTAATCGAAGTTTACTAACTCACTAATGACATCTGATTTCAGCTTCTACGAGTTATGAAAAGAAATGTTGACAACACAAGTTCCTGACTGAATGGGGCAGAGCAGAATTCATCTCAGCACTTAAGTACTTTCAATCAAAGTGATGGCAATTTTGCAAGTTACTCCTCAATTTATAGCTAAATTACAACTTAAAGAGTTGAAAATTGCATTTTTCATTTCCTAAACATGAAGCAAACTTAATGCAGGCTTTGAGCACCAAAAGAATTTCCACAAAGCCATTTCTAAGCATTAGCAAAATCTATATTCTTGTTTATGTAACACAGTCATCCATTTATGAGTTCACACTCCTGCCTTTTGAGAAACCCTTCAACACTCAAACTAAAATCCTACAGGCCAAACAGCTCTGCAGTTTGGGGATTTTACTCTGCTGCTGAGGAATACTGAATTCCTGGTAGGTCTGAGTAATTCCCAGCTACTTACTTCCTAATGTCCCTGATATCTTCATGGCTCACTGTATGAAGAGCTCCTTTCTGGACTCTGTCCAGACGCAAAGACCGAGGTGAAGAAGGTGGTGATGTCTCACATTTTATGGTGGTTTTGTCATCTCGTACCTCTTCTCTGGAAGCTGGAGACTAATGGAAAAGGAATGAAAACTTCAGGGGAAATGCCAAAACATGAAGGCAGTCCCAACACTACACAAAATATTGAAAGCAAGAATCAATTATTTCAGTGTTAAAGGATCACTCTTAGGCTTACCATTCTGCAGTTGCCTATTTTTGACTTGATTTCTTTCTGAATTTCTTGTTACCTTCAGTGACAAACTACTAAATTCAGTCTTAGCTACTGAAACTAGAAAGTAGCACTTATCTTTTATTCATTTATAGGGCTAAGAATGAAAGTCATGTCTTCAGCACCATAAAATGAATGTACCTGTCCCCAGTTTAAGCAAGTGCAAAGACAGAAAAACTAAGAGACCTGTGAAAAGAATTAACAAGATCACTGACTCTGTGAAGTCAGTTTCTACATGCATGTGGCTACAAAAATTTGAGTAACAGAAAGACTAACTTATTTGTGTGTGCATTGGCAGCTTCTAAAATTAAACACGGATGCATGAAGTCTGCAAAGCAGTGGTTGCAAACAGACAGCAGCACAGCAGTCCTCCACACCAGCAAAAACAGGCAAACAAACACAAAAACCCACAAAACAAACCCACACTTGGGCTAAAATGATAAATCATAGTCTCGTTTTATTAGGGAGTTACCCTGCAAATGCTTTATGTTCCTGTTATCCACTAATGAGTTTGGAGTCAGGGAGGGAGATGAAGGGGCACACCATGAAATAAGCTAAAGATTTTTACCTTTCTACGGTGTTTCCTTAAATCACTAGGCTGACAGATGCATGCAAAGAAAAGAAATTTGGAAAAGCTGTGTTTATTGTAAACTGTAGCACAGACTGAGACAACTAGTACAGACAAAACATCTCAGGGAGAATATAAATAACAATTACAACAATGGCACAGAGAGGTACTGGGTATGAAGTACTCCTTAAATCACAGATTACTTAAATGTATCCCTGAAGTGAGGAAAAGGAAGCAAAAAATAAAGACAGTTGGTTATCTACCAAAGTACCACAGATGTTTGAGTGTATTGGGACCATAGGCCAATTAGCACAAAATATGGGCGGCAAAAAAACTCTGATAAAGTGTTTTGGGGGTGCAAGGTGTTGCTCTGAAAAGGTGAGGACCTGCCTTGATCAGCCTCCAGATCAGCCAGAGCAGGCTTAATAAATCATCTGCACGAGGCCCTCCTCACAACCTAGGGATTCCTGCAGCTGCTTCCTACACTGCACAAAAAGCACCCAATACTTTATTAATGTGAAAGAATGCCAACAATAGCTCATTTCTACAGAGTAACAAGATTCTATTCTTTTTACAAGTTTCAAGGGCTGGAATGTTTGAGCAGGAATTCACCACAACTTTTATTCTATCCTCCACCTACTGTACCTCACTCCCCACGGAGTGCTCACCTCTGCCAGTGCACAGAGCAAGGCAGTAACCCTGAGTTACATAAACAGCTTATTCAGACTGATGCTGACAAAAGTTAAATTTAGGTGATTTGTTTAGTAGCTCTCATTATTTAAAAAGGCTACAACCAAAAATAAAGTCAGTCCCCTTTGAAGTGGGACAGGAGGGAGGGATGTTGTTTCCCTCCCACAAAGGACAACTTTTAATTGTTTTTGATTTAGAATACATGCAAATTTTGCAGCATTAATATGGAAAGTTTTGTTCAATCTGATTGTAGCGTACTACATTAATAAATCAGAAGCTCCCTGAATCATAGAAGGGAGATTTAAAGATGATCTAGTTCCTCCTCAAGTTCTTGACAAAGCACTGCAGACTCATTTAACCCTGACTGGATTTTTCATCCATTAAATCTGATGAGCATAAAAATGAAAATGTTCACTACATGGAATGAACTGTCCACAAGAACTGCTCAAGAGAGCTGTAGGCTTCACCATTTATCATGTTGATGCTTTTTAATCATGAGAGGCTTTCAACTGACTGAGCTGCATACTGGCATTAAGCTAATTTGCCTCCATGATCATAAACTAATGCAACTCTCTATTAAAACATTGGAAGACACAGCAGAACTCAGTCTAATAATTCATGATAGCTCCTGCAAAAGTTTCTGGAAAGCTCTTATTCTATAATTCTTGATTTCAAGCTTTCACAAATCAGTTGCCAGGTATAAGCCCCATCAAATATAACTGCAAACACCAGATAAAGTGATTTTGATGCACAATTATGATCTAAAGGGAACTTAATTACAGTTCACTTTTCTTCAATTGCATTGGATTTCAGACAAGATACATTCTCCTGCTCAAGTTTTAGGGAAAAGAGATACTTAAATTTCTGCATGAGAAGTATTTAGCTTAACTAATTATTGTGAAATGTTAGAAGATAAAGCACTCCACAGTCTGAATTTTGATAGCTTTTTTTAGAAGAAGACTGATTGACCTTGGATATATGGCTAGAGCTACTACAATGATTTTTATTTTGTTAAATTCAAAGAAGGCAAAATTATTCCCTCTTAAGAAAAAAACAGATTTTTTGGTATATGTACACATTAATTTTTAAAAGCCAGAAAAATTAGTTAGCTGAAATACTTGGTTTTATTTAACATTTATATAAAAACAAGAAAGGGGAAAATTTGTATCTTATTTTTACAGATGTGTTTACATGCATGAAGCAGCTCCACAAAGGATTAATCTTCCGAAGCAGTCACAGGAATGTCAAAAGAATGAAAACATCTTTCTTTACTCGCTGAACTCCTAAGACTAAACTACTTTATCACCTACAAGCTCTGACAGGTATTTCTTTTACCTATCAGGCTTTAATAGCCTAGAACAGGACACTAGCACTCGTTAATATTCGAACAGCAGTGATACCATCCCAATCTTCAATATGCAAATCACTTTTTAGCTGAGTGTTTAGCAGAACAGTGGACTGCTAAAAATAAAGTTTAAAGCAGAGGGAGAAAGTGGTTGAAAAGAAAACATTATTTCTTCTAGAGAGAGGAGTCTGAAGAAGGACCATAACAACAGAAGGAATAAATACTTAGGCACGAGATGTTGACCAAATAATAGACTCGAGCTCTGAACGTTTTTCCTAATCATTATGTATCTTACACTTTTTACAGAAGTTGAAAGGAAGCAGTAGAAAAACCTAGAGAAAGGAAAAATACAGCTGAGTAAGCAGGAGAGGAAGGGGCAATCAAACAACCCATTTCCTAGAGAAAAGGAACACTCTTCCAAGAAAACTGAAGGCCGTGGATACTCACCAGAGTCATGATGCCCAGCCTGTCCACCTCGCGAGCCGGGCTGTGCGGGACCCGCCGGGGCGTGGAGCGGCCGCTGCCGGGGGGAGAGGAGCCGGCCAGGGCCCCGGCGGCGTAGGAGGGAGGGATGGAGCCCATGGAGCGGAAGCGGCCGTGCGCCTCCAGGCTGCCGCTGCCCACCCTGCTCTCGATCTCCTCCGCGCGCTGCTCCGTGTTCTCCTTCTCCTCCTGGATCAGCCTGAGGCAAAAAGAGTTTCCGGGGAAGGTGGCATCCAAACAGAATGGGGCACGAAAAGAAGCAGCGCTTAGCGGAAAAACGGAAAAGTTACCATTTTCCAAGTTTTTATCAAAAGCTCGACAGCAGACAGGCGGTACCTGATCTCTTTGTTGATGGCATCCAGCTGTTCCTGCAGCATTATGGCCAAAGTCTGAGCATCAGCCTGACCGCTCGGTGACAGCAGATCAACTGAGCTGAAGATGGTCTCCCTGTCATCCTCCACATCAGACACATCCACGTCACTCTCAAATGCTTGTGCCACATTTGCTAACACACTGGCTTGCTGGGCCCGCTCCCAGTCCTGCTCGTTCAGGGTCTGAACCTAAAAGAATCCATAAAAAAATGAATCCAGACTCAAATGGGAAAAACATGACATGTCTACTGCTTATCATGATGTTTAAAATAATTTATGTAAGTCCGCTTACATGCTGAAAGCATCCATCAAGACAGCAATGTTTAGAGAAATGTAAAAAAAAAAAGCTATAATGTAGGAAACTTCTAAATTTCATTTAACTGGAAGATGCAAAACAGGCTCACTGAATAAATTGAAACATCACATATTTTGACTACACACACTTAAAATTACAGTAGAATTTTGCTATCAATTTCATGGAATCAGTTTTATGTAATGAGTACTTAGGTGTCTTGAAAGGAAATAAAAATTGCTTGCAGTACAGTAATGTATTAGATTAGTGTACAGACACAAAAGTAGGACTGTTTGAAGTTGTATTTTACAGGCTTATCAAAATCAAAAAACAAAACCAAAAATTGAAAACCCCCACAAAATTGGAGTTCAAAACTATAATATTCCAACTATTTGCTAACAATTAAAAAGATAAGCAGTGCATGAGATGGTAAAACAGGATCTCTAAAATCCAGTAGTTTATTGCTAAGTACTCCCAGTTCTAAAACCTCCTTGTCCCTGATGAGCCTCATGCATTGACTGTTTTGTTGTCACAGCCTTATTTGTAATTTCATTCATTCATTACCTTTGACGGTTCATCTCTGAGAGCAGCCAGACGGCCCTTCTGGGGCCGTCTGAGCACAGAGGAGGTGCCGTAGGAGTCTGTGTGACTGTCCCCAACCGAGGAAGATGGCACAGGGAATCTGAAATCTGCTCTGCTGCAACACAGAACAAACATTTCATCCTTACAAAGGGAGAAAGAAACCACAAAAGGCACCCAAATGATTCCGCTTGTGCCACCAGTGCCAGTTGGCTTTGAGCAGTATAAAAACTGCTTCATATGGTCTATAAAAATTAATTTTATAGCTATGACTATGGTATTTTCACTTATAATAGACAAAATTGTATTTAGCATAATGACTTTAAAGAAAATAGGAAGAAAAACTACTGCTGGTACCTATGATGAAGTGATGTGGCTCTGAGTCTCACTTGGTCATTTTCAGCCCTTAATGCATCAACATTTAAAACAAGTTGATCCTGGAAAAATAAATAGAAAAAACATATAACACACTTTAAAAAAAACCAGTGTCAAATACAAGTTTATAAATTAACATTTAGGTTTTTTATCTCATTTCTATGAAACTTGGGAATAACAGATTTTAAGATATACCCTTCAACAATGTAAACATTGTTTTTGCTACACACAATATAGCACTGTCACAAAAGGGCATCCCAGAATAATTCTGTTGCCTCTCTACCCTGACTCTAGTAATGACAGTACGTATTTTAAAAATAGCTATGAAATAAAGTTCACATGCTACTAAATTTATTATAATTAAGTCATGATAATAAGAAACAAGAAGATTTGTTCAAGCTCTCTGCACAAAAGGATCTACAAGTATCCACTTTTAACTTGGGCATTTCTACATGCTCTAGAAATTCTGAATTTAAAAGCAGAGAAATCCCATGAATGAGAAAGCAATGAAAGGCTAAATAAAATAAAAAGTAGTTGATGATGAACATCTGTAAGAAGGGACCTTGTAATTTCCAGGACAAACAGAACACCAGGCAGCTGCTATAGCTAAGGAGCAGCCAAGTCTAATAAATAATTCTACCCCTGCTCCCCAGTTCTTGAAACTTACAGAAAAATGCTAACAGTTGCACAAGCATTTCATGATTTTCAATGCTCTGAGAAAACCTTATGGGAAATACCCAACATTAAAAGTATTTCTCTTTTGGTTTTGCTGTTCAAGGTCACATGTACAACAGCATAAAAATTCTACACAACCTCCAAAGTTTGGCTAATTGCCAAGATATCCAGGCACTGCATATTCAAAAGTGTGTTTTGTTAAGTCTTGGAGTAAAAGATTATTTATTACCAATAAAATCCTCCTAAAACTGTGGCACACAATACCATAAAATAAGCAGTAACAGCTCCTTTCTCTTAAACAGAGCAGGAAATATTAAATTTTACAGGGAATTAAAATCTGATCCTGCTATGTAGCAAGGCAGCAATTAAGTTCCAAGGTAATATTTCAGAAATGCAGAGTGTACCTTTTCATGCTGAAGTTCTTCTATTTGTTTTTTTGCATTTTCAATTTCTCGAAGAAGTGAATTCTGAAACAAAAGGCATCATAAATTAAGTCACTCATAAGAAACTTTACACTTTTAAACTATAACCATGATGAGTATAAAAAAAAATTCAGTCAACACTACACAAATGCATCGTAAGTTACAGCTCCTTCATTGCTTCCATCATTTCACTTTGATTACAGCTGAAGGTTTATCCTTCCAGGTGTACAGCCCTCTAAATAATGGATTTAGTAACAGTGCTGGTTCCATAAATTTTTAATAGCAATAGCAGCCTTTTAAAGCTCCATTTGACAAAGTCTGACTAGTGAAAAAGGGGAATAATTATGGAATAATTCAAAGTAATTCAAAAGAGGCCATGTGATCAGAACAAAGTCTTTAAAATGTTACCTGAGTGTTTTTTTCCCAAGTTAGCACAAAAGAATGAGCTGGAAGCCTCAATAAGAACACTTTTCTAGAAGCTGTTAACTACAGTAAAGGACAAGCAGATTTTCCTCATTATTCACAAACATAGTCACAGTTTGGAAGATACGAGAGGTTTATGGCCAACCCTAAAACATGATGTATTATTCAAGCATGAATGCAAGAGGAAGCAAACATTAGTGAGAGTCTGGAAACATCATTTACATTCCAAAGCATTTTACTGGCATGACTTCAAAATTAAAGACACTCAGCTTTTACTGAAACAATTCCCCAAAAGGTCATTTCACCCCCTACTAAAGGAAACCAAGTATTTTTTTTAATCCAAGACCAAGCAATTCAAAGTCAGCATCAAGCAAAGTGCCACTTTAGCAGACACTGCTTTGCTGGATGCAGAATTAAGGACATCTAACTTCAAGGTGTGCATGGAAGAAAAATCCATAAGAACCTAGACCCAAATGCAGAAGGGAAGAAAAGGAGTAAAAAGTGTATCAAAAGTTAAAGAGATTAACTGAGTGCAGGGGAAAGCTGCAAGATGTGCTTTGACAATGCAGGAACAGCCCATTTACACTCCTATAACAAGTCTCAAAACGATCTACCTGGGAAGAAAAGGCAAACTGCAAGAATCCCACAATGACCCAAGGGAACTGGTACAGCCAAAAGCAGTGGGAAACAAAGGAAACTGAACTGGAAAGGTCAAAGTTCCAATGCTTTAGGCTTCCTGTATTACACTGGATGAGCCTATTTATGCAGTCTGCACCAGTCAAGTAATAAAGGATAAAGCTTTTTAAAAGCTGCCTCCTCAACATTGCAGTGCAAAGCCCAGGGACAACCTCAAAAAATGATTAAGAGCGTATTTTCCAAATCCACACTAAAAACGAGCCTTAACAGAAACTGCTTATTAATAAGGGGTTTGTGTTTATTTGCTGAAGTTACAGACATTGCAAAATGCACAAATCATTACAGAATTACACACTCATGACTGTAATGTGACTTCTTGTTACCTTATCTTCCAGGGCAGCCATCCTCTCCTTGAGATGAAGCTGGAGCCTTTCATTGGATTCCGACAGGAGCTTATCAACAGTTTCTGACAAACGCTTATTATGCTCTTCATTCATCTTCTCTCTCTGTCTAGCCTAAGATACAAAAAAGCTACTGAAATAACTTCAAATTTGCAATATTTCTAACAATTTCCAGGTTATAACGGCAGCAAGCTTTCTTTAATCCAAACGCATTTTCTTTAGCAGCAATATTTTTCCAAAGAGGAACACTGCATGTGCCTCCAGGGCTCTGTGAAGGGAGTCTAAGGGACACTTCAGACTTTAATAGGCGATACAAGATCAGAAGTTTAAATATCTAAGCCTACATTAAAAATTAAAAAAAAGGGCAACATTTAAAATGGATTTCATTATTTATAGCCCAGAAACCAATTTTTACACAGTCATTTAATTCAGAAAGATTTTCAAACTTCCATTGGAGACTTTCAGCAGATCTTCCTTGAGATTTAAGGTTAGCCACAGTACAGGGACTCAAATCTCACAGGTATCAGCCAGCCTAAACCCTGGCTTTATTTTAAAGATGAGAAATAAAACCAGGTTTGCTGAAGAGGATCAGGTTGTTTCTTTCAGCTTTTTATCTTTGTCAAAATTCCACGCAGTACCCTTTGCAGTTCTTGGTTCTTCTCTTCAAGCTGTGCCTCCATCTGTCTCAGTCGCTCCTCGATATTGCCGTGTCTCTCCTCAGCCTGTCAATTCGAGAGCAAAATTAGAATTTGGGTGGGTTTTTTTAGGCTTCAAAAGCACAGAAACACCAAGGCACAGGAATATTTCCAACATGCTTTGCACAACTGCCATTTATGGTAAAGGACAATGCAGAACAGATGCTTTTCTGTCATCAAAAGGACCTTGCAGGAGTTCAGATGGGAAATAGCAAAATGATAACACCTCTCACCCTTAAGTACCAACTACTATTTGCAAGCGAGCTTGCAACAGCAAAATTCATTCACATTCCCAAAAAGTAAAATAAAAAAATAAATAAAAGTAAAGACTAAGTGCATTTTCAGCATCTCCTCACTAGCCTGGACGATGGGACCCCTTTGTTAGTAATCATGACAAAGCAGAAAGCAGCAAGCAGAGACAAGGACTAATATACAAATTCTACCTTCCTAAGCTTGGTGGCAAGTTCCAAAACTTTAGCATCTTTAGCAGCAGAGCTCCCAGCAGACAAAAGGTCAGACTACAGAGCCAGTTAGGGACAGGAAAGATAACAGGGAAAGAAATGAAACTAAGGCTTTGAAGGAAAACATACATACACACTTGAAAAGGCTATTTGCAGTTAACTAAATGCAATTCTTCAGACTTCATTACTCCCCTCTAAAAATCATGATATTTGGTAGTATCACAACTTTTCTCTTGCTCCCCACTTTCTTCACTTAGCTAGCAGTGGAAGAAATCTGGGTTTCCCTTCCAGAAACAGTTCATGTTTAGAAGACTTTATGCCTATTATTGAATCAATTTTAGTAGAAAGCGCCAAAAAAATAATTCAGAGCGATATCTTCATGATGGAGGAGAGTTAACAGAAAACCCAGCTCAAGTTCCAAAGAGCAGAAACTACAAAAAAATTATTACACAGTTTAAGGAAAATAAAGAGGAAAAAAAAGGAAAAAAAAAGAAAAAAGAGAAAAAAAGAAAAAAAAGAAAAAAGAAAAAAGAAAAAAGAAAAAAGAAAAAAGAAAAAAGAAAAAAGAAAAAAGAAAAAAGAAAAAAGAAAAAAGAAAAAAGAAAAAAGAAAAAAGAAAAAAGAAAAAAGAAAAAAGAAAAAAGAAAAAAGAAAAAAGAAAAAAGAAAAAAGAAAAAAGAAAAAAGAAAAAAGAAAAAAGAAAAAAGAAAAAAGAAAAAAGAAAAAAGAAAAAAGAAAAAAGAAAAAAGAAAAAAGAAAAAAGAAAAAAAAGAAAAAAAAATCAGAATATCTTCAGAGAGATGAATGGAAAAAAAGTAGGAAACAAACATAAATACTTTCTGAATTACTTATGGGAAAATGGGAAACCAAATGTAACCAGACCAACACTAGGAGCAGATTTCCTGCAGTGGGACACCAGTGGAGAAGGGAATCTGGAGAACACTGTGCCATCACCTCACCTTAGTAAGTGCTGCAACTCTCTGTGCCAGCTCAGCCTCCACCTCTGGCAAAGTCTCAGCTTTTCTCAGGGTCTGCTGCAGCTTTTGCTCAGCCAGTTCCAGTCGTTCCTGCAGTTGCCTGTTCTTATCTTCACTCTGCACAGGGTTATGGCCAGCAAATGTTGAGGGTTAAAGAAGTGATTAGTTAGAAAGTGATTGGCTGAACAACCATTTCTGGCTTATAAAATGGAACTATTTCATGCCAAATTTCCGCTCTCAATAAGGAATTATCTACCTCTATTATAGTCACTACACACTATGCAAATATTAGAAGTTTATCTCAGAATGAGTAATTCTCACCTGCAGAACTAAAGATGCTTGGACACACATACAGTAACTTAAAAATCCACAATTAATAGGGACAACAGCCCTGCTGCACCATGATGCACTACATTTCTCAAAACCATTTTCCCTTCCCAGTAAAACTGTCTCATCTTTATTCCCACAGTAAAGCTCTGCACAATGTACCACTCCAGCTCCTGAAAAACAATCACTAATAACAGCACATTGCAAATAATATTTATCTTCCTAGAAGCAAAATGCTTCAGTGTAGCATCAACATTAGTTATCTCCATTAGCTTTATGCTGAGCAAAAGGTACTTCAGCTCATTTGAAACCACAACCTGTCGGTGCATGGATTCTTTAGTGGCAATTTCATTTTCAAGTTTATCATTGAGGTCATGCACAGATGTAGCTTCACGTTGTGCAGCGAGGTAGCGTTTCTCCAGAGTGGTGATTCTCTCCTCCATGTCCTCCTTCTGGGCCAGAGTCTGGGAAAGATATGGGACACAATTCACAACTTGAGAAATAATTACTTAGTGATCAAATAAAAATTTAAAAAAAAATCAGGTGTTTCCGTTATTTCTCTCAGCAGAAAATGAAATAGAAAGAAATGGCTTTTTAAAAGCAGTGAATGATTAAAAAACACTGGTCTTTATTATCTTACACCACAGATCTGCCAATTGCCTTTGCAATGGTACACACACAACAAATCTTTACTTTCTGGGGATGGTCACACAGTGTTCTCAGATTTAACTAAGCTCCCTTTCCATCTAATAAGGATACAAGGGACTGTGAAGATTAGGGATTCAGCAGTGACAGGAACTGCCAACCACACCACTGAAATTAAAGGGATTCCTCAACCAATTGCATCTTCTAAAAATGGACACATGCTAAGGTTATTCCTGATGTATGACAAGATCAAGCATCTCTTCCAAAACATGCTGAAGTGGGCAATGCTCATCTCCAACACAGTAACGAAATATCTAGTTAGTCACAGATTTATCCTGAAGACAAACTTTCTTAAGTGACTGGTTTTTTAAACAAAAAACAGAGAACCATCACACCCTAACAAAACATTTTCTTCTCATCTATCAAACCAAAGACATTCAAAAAGCATAAATGTTCAACTGAACACCAATGAGACTAGAAATTTATAAAGCACTGTCATTTGTGACTACCCAAATTCTGACAGTTCCTCACCTCTCGTACATCTCTCTGTAACTTGGTATTCATCTCTTCAGATTTTATTAAGTCTTTTCTTGCTGTGTCAAGATCTTCTTCCAGCTCTGTTACTCTGCTGGACAAGGCAGTGAGGCGTTCTTTCATTTGTGTCTGCTCTTTGTTTTGCTTATCTATGATGTCTTGGAGTTCAATCATTTTAGCGAGGTTTTCGTCGTGGCACAATGAACCATCGGAGGATCTCTGTTAAACGGGGGGGAAAAAGTGTATTTGCATGACACAAATATGATTGAAAAACAAACTGCTACTCACCTGTAAACATCCCTCCCAGAAGATATTTTTATTATTGGATAGACTGCAAAAACTGAAATTTTGATAACTAAGACTTTTAATTAGATGATCACTCAAAAATATTTTATTATGGTTTAAAATGAAAATGTTATAGTTAAGGATTAAAAATCAGATGTCAGCTAAGCAAAGTAAATAGCTGTACCTTCCCATTTGTAGTTGGTGTATTTTCTTGTTCATGATTTATATCCAGCATTCCATCTGGAAGTGTTTTCTTCTGATTATTTTGCTCTTTCAGAATCATTAACTAAAAGAAAAGTTTACAGACACATGTTTCAAGTCAATTCCTTTCTCACTAATAATATAAGGAACAGCTGCAAAAGCAAAGGAGCAAAACAACAATTACTGATTCTACTGCCAGGTATGTATTCATAAAATTTGGCATATGCACTCAAAAACCTTATGCCACTGCAACCCAAAGAGCCTTATTTTAAAGGCACAGGAATGCTTTTTGTTACTTTGGTTTGGTTGGGGTTTTTTGGGGGCAGAGTGGGTGTCAGGAGATTGAGGTTTGGTTTTTTCCTCTCCTCCTCTTTAAAAGCAGCTAAATTAAAAACTAACAATTATTCCATTTGGCAAGAAATCAAATGCAAGAAGTGAAAGTGAAACTTAATAAATTACTCTGTACAAATATTGACTGAAACACCCACAACAGACACATGAAGCCTTCTTTTAAGACAGAAACCTACCTCTTTGTGTGTAGTACCTAGTTCTTCTTCCAATAAGCTACATCTTTCAAGTGCTACTCGTAACCTCTCCCTTACCTGAAAGGGTAATTTCAAATTATTGAAATAATTCAAATCAAAAAGAAATCAATTTCACTTGCTGCTGCGCCTTTACAGATAATAAATGACACTATTTCCATTACAGTTAGAAACCTTCATCAGGATTCAGTACTAATTACAACACAGGCTACCAAAAAGAAAGCCAAATAATGTGTATCTTATAATCTAGCTTTTCCTTTTTTGTCGTAAGCAACATGACCTGTACATTTAGGCATTTAATTAAAGAATTAAACCTACCCAGAATCAGCTTGGCCTTGTGCAAGGCACAGACTGTTTGCTTTTGCTCTCTTACAACACAGAAGAACAGGCAAAATTCTGCTTAAAATAGTTTGCCAGATTTTATATACAAGGGTCACAAAGTTAGGTAAACTGCAAATTGGCAAAAAAATTCACTGTGAACTTTAGCAGTTGCATATCCTGCTGCTGATACCAGGCCCAACTGAAGGGAGGAGTTCCTTTAATTCAGCCTTCTATCCCAGTGTAAGCAGATTCCCCTTCTCCTCTTCTCTCCAGTCCATTTCTTGTATTACCCACTTCTTGTATAACCAAAAGGCTAGATCCTGATATTGTACAGGTAAGCAGCTGTGTGCGTTCCTAGAGCAAATATATTGCTCCTGAACCATCCTGAGCTTACATTAACACAGCTAATGAGGTACTTGAATAAACTACAGCACCTTGCTTTAGTTAAGTGCAGCATCTGAATTTAGGATATGTAGTTACAGTTCAGAGATTTCTACAAATTCAGTACAAAAACTGCCTGACCCACACAAAGGAAAAAGGATGAAAAGCTGTAAGGTACAATATTTCATTACCTTTTCATCAAGGGCTTTATGGTGCTCAAATAAAGATTTTAGTGCTTTGAGAACTTCTACTTCACTAGAAACTCCTGCTGGAGACTGAGCTTGCCTCTTCACAACAGTCATCCTGAGGGATCGCTCATGCCTCGAGACAAGACACTCCAAATGTTCCAGTAATAGCTAAAGCAAAAGACAAAAAGAAAAGGAACAATGTTTATTCCTGTTCTGCACAGCTGCAGAAAACTTTGCCTCCTGGAACATCAAGTTTAGAGTCCTAAAGTTCGAATCTCAGGGACAGAGGATATTGTATTGAGTGTAACGACTCGTTTTTAACATTTGAGCTGTATTAGCAGTGTAAGCTGCTCCAACAGATCACCACAACCTGCCCACTCTGCTCCTCTGATCGCAGAGCTGCAGGATTACAAAACTTTAACAAGAAATCCAGAGGGCAGATAGCAATGCAGTCTTACAAGCTTTTCCTGATTCTGCACAGCAGCATTTGGAGCCGTGCACAAGCATCCAAACTTTCTCGAACACACATACAGTGGCACTTCCATGGGGATTCATGTGTAAATACCAGGGAAAAAATACTCTTAGCTTTTCAAATTCAACATTCAGTGTTTTCCTCCATGTAGCTGGATGCTTTAACAACAGTGAGCTTGGAGAAGACAAGGAACTGACCCTCGTATTATTCCTTTCTGCTTTCAGTTCAGCAATTTCTTCTTCCCTTTCAAGCAGCTGCTCCCTGCATACATTCAGCTCTTTCGTAAGCGCTGCAAATTCCTGGAACAAACCAGACAGAAATATAAGCACATTAAATATGAGGACCCAGTGAGAGTGGATTCATATGAACACTTGACAGTTCCTTGAAGCATTCATTTCAGATGTGTAAAGCCAATACAACTGTATAGTCATGCTGAGCTGCAGTTCAAACACTTAAAACCTTTATGATGCCAACTGTAAAAACAAAAGATGTTTGACCAGGACTTTTGAAAACTTGTTTGTCTCTCAAGGCAATTATATGACGTGGGGTTTCCCCGGTAAGCAAAGCGGAAAATGTATTTGTAACACACTTTGTTATGGTTTCAGAGAGTTGTTGGTTTTGCGTGTTTTGGTTTGTTGTTTTTTTTTTTTTAACAACTGCTGAGGGAGACATGAGAAAATAGAGCACTAAGCACAGCAAAATAAAGAAATCAAAAAAGAGGAAAATTTCAAGTCAGTATTTAATTGTGAGCAACAATGCATAATCCTGACATGCACCAGAATACAGTTAAATACAGGAATTTCATTCATGCCTTCCTTAAATCTCACAAAAGGGAACAAAGCAGCCCTTTCCCTACAGTCCTGCTAGAAATCTCCGAGGATTAGAATCAGAATTTTCTGAAAGCTGAGCCCGAGGGCTCAAAGCCCTCACAAGGCTCACCCTTCAAATTCAATAAAGATTTCACCAAACAAAACCCAAGCAAAGCGAAGTGGTACAGAGTGAAGTGTCATCAGGGAGCAGGAACGGAGCTAACTCACGACACTTACTGCATGCTTATTACTACAGTGAACACAGTCAATATGAAAGGATATCTTCCTACATTTTTGGGTTTCTGTCAGGAAATGACTATTCTAGTATCTGCAAGAGCCACTGCATCCTAAACCATTTCCCCTCTCTATCAACAACCTCCCTAAAAATACTTAACATAAAAGACATTTAAATGTCCTATCAATTCAGGGAGCATACTCCCTGAATAGAACAAAACAGAATAGAATAGAACAAAAGGTACAGCTATAGATACACCACATTTAGAAGCAAATAGAAAGCATAACTTTATCTACCCTACTTACCCTGGCAAAATTTAAGTTATAACCTGAACCACACTAGAAATGAGAATTGCCCCTGTGAATGTGGACAAGTCCATCCTTTAGAAAAGAGCCTTGTAAGAAAGCAACCCTCCTGTGTTGCCAATGCAATTTAAGAAAATAAATATGCCTGAGTCACTCCAATGGCCAGTGAATATGTCAGGAGCGCGTGGATAAGAAAAACATTGAAACGGCAGTAAATACGACTCCTTTGTTTCTGTCTAAAATAAGGAAAATATTCATAAACAAGAGACTTGCCTAATAAACAACAGATTTGTACAGCTGAATTGGTGATTAGCAGGACAAGGTGAACACAAATGGCCAACTAAGTGGAGACTCAAATGCTGCTGCTCTACATTTTCCAAACTCTGCAAGACATGCTGCTTATCAGCCAGGAGCCGCATAACAAATGAAAGCTTAAGACGGAGCTGTTTTGCAGCAAAATTTAAAGTGACAGAAAGCACATGCTTTAAAACAAAAGGCCATATCAACCAATAAATTATACTAAGCACATCCGCAAATTCTAACATGCAACTAAAATAAGCACTGTAAAAAGCACTGCATTTTCCAATATTCATTTGGTAAATTTTATTAAAAAATAGACACATGATTGAAAAAACAAAAAATATGCTGCACAATAGACACCTAGAGTGAACGTCATTGGAATTACTAATGTATCAAGCTTTTAAAAGTTGCTATGAAAAAGACAACAATACTACCACCCCAGATGCAGGATCCATCCCTATAACCCCTCTCCCTTAGTAAAAACATGCTCATTGGATAAAAATTTCAGTCCCCCTGCTTCATCAGCTAAAAACTGCAAAAAGTCTTAATTTATTTTCCTTCCTCAGCTGATAAATTATTTGATTTCTCTAACACACTTAATAATTACATTCACATAAATATTTCACTGCAGCATTTCATTCATGTTCTTAAAAAAAAAAAAAAAGAGCCTATAATTTTCAAAATGGCCTGGAAATACTTCCCAAACAACATGGTCTGTAAATACAGATACCAGAATTTTTACACACACATAACAAATTCCAGAAGAGTCCTGAGTGCAAGGCAAACCAAAAGAGGAAAAACCTACCTCAAGCTTCACTGGAGCTGACAGAAAAATTTACTTTATTGACAAGTTTTCCCTGCACAATGTTCCTCCACATCCAAAGTTTTTCCTATACTTTCAACATCCCACCTGTGGGAGCTTCCAAAGCTCCCAGGGAATTGGCAGCACACTCCCCTTTTGCTTTCACACAAGCTCAGGTAAACCAGAAGCCAAAGTTGCCATTTTTCACTGGCAGTCCGCACTTATCTTTACAGATTAGATAATTACGTACTACTGAGAAGAGATTGGTATGAACTTGGTGTGTTTCCCCTTTGAAATTATTAATAAGAAGAGTAATTTTAAAAACCCTAAAAATGCCAACATCAACATTTAGAAATATCAATACTGCACAATTCTCCAAATGACACTGGACTGACATGGGGAGTTTTATATTTTTCCAGCCTCTACCTCATCTTGAGAACAGGATGAAGAGCACAGCAAGGACTACCAGACACAGTCTCATCATCCTTTCTCAACTTAAAATCACTGCATAGCATCAATAAATATATTTTTATCTGTACAAGCTTCCCCACACGAAAACCAGCTGTATATTTGAAAGGAAACCTACTGACTCTTCAGATGACTATAGGACGCAGTTCTATTCCATCGCACATCCCTGTGCAAATATAAACGGTAGCACAAAGAGATCCCAATTGTGACATGAACCATCACACTGTCAGATGACCCAAAGCAAGAGTGCACACAGGAATTTATATTGCTGCTGCATAAACACACTGACAGGCATTTCTGGCATTGCATAACACCTCCACTGCTGTTTGTTTTGACAAAATAGAGTTGCTTCGAGTCCCGTGAGCTGCCTAAGAAAGAACATTTGAACGTTCTTAGTTTCAGCTGACACTGCCAAAAGACATGCCCTTTCTAGTTTTAATACTTACCTTCAGTGGGAGACAATTTGTGATTTCCTTAAGCAGTTCAAAAGCAGAGAAACTATTTGCAGCTTTATCATCTCAAAAATTTCAAGTTGTCTCATGATTTCTTCCTTGGCATTAGATGAATGTACAGAAAGAATTAAAAGAAAAAGGAAAGAATCCTGAGACACTTTCCTACTTGTCCACAAAGCTGTGTTACTTTTCTGTAATTAAGAAGATTGAGAGCAACAGAATGAAGTTCTGCTCTGTTTCTGGCTGCCTTCAAAATAATAAATACACAGCCCTGGGGATTGACAAGAGCGGAACTCACAATAAGCTGAATTTACCAGGGAAATATTCCCTGCTGATTAGAACATTCTGGCAAACACCCATACTCTACACTAAACTGAAATGTTTACTGAAGAAGGCAACTTTCTGACCCAACTGAAGCATTCCCAACACATCACTCTTGCTGCCAGAAATAAATATGCTCAACAAAAAGCCACATTGAGCAAGTAAGTTGGTTCTTGTTCAGTAATATATTTTCTGGGGTTTTTTTTTTGGTTCCCAAGCTCCATGATTTTTTAAAGCAATAGCATTTTGTCTACCTCAACCTTCAGAGCTGACCTTCAACCTTCAGTATTTTAGATGTCACAATATAAACATCCTTCCAAAAGCTGGATCCATTAGTGCTGAGCTGTCAGACACACTCGGGAACTTATATGATCCAAGTCCAAGAACATTACAGCTTTCAGGGACCAGGTTCCCTTCATGTTTATTACAAATGTAATTTATAGATCTCACAGACAGTACATCACAAACTAATAAATGCTACATGACAGGAAGACAGTATTTAACCTAGGGGAAACACTTGAAAGTGTAAACAGAGGTAATTCCTGCAAGTCTGTGAATATAAGTTGTGTATTAGGGATGCTCTACGAATAACTAAATTTGTTTGGAATTTGATAAAGTAAAAAAATATTTCTCCACAAGGCAGTGCAACACCACTGGAGTGCACAAGGAATCACGGAGTACAAGCAACCACACGGCCAGAAAAGTTATATAAATGATGAAAATGTATGTAATAATAAAAGAGAAACATTTCTAAATCCATCAAACAAATATTATTAAATACTGATAAACTAGTAACTTCAGGCAACAGAAAGATGAAGTTGTGACTGTTGCATCTTTAGGAACATCTCTGACCGAAATATATGAGTGAAATTTACCTGTTTCATCTCCAAATGATATTTTGATTTACTGTTATAATTCTGGTCTGTAGCCTGAATATCAAGCAACCCACTCACAAAGCTGAGCAGGAAAAGAACAGCTGGGGTAAGTGCAGGACATCAGGGGTGAAAACCAATGGGATCTGAGGTAAGTTTCCATCATGATGTTTATACTACATATAAACCACAATTATTCCAAATGATGCAGGCATGGAAATGACAAATATACAGTCTTAAACAAAACAAGCAAAGAAAATTTAAATATCTAGGCTTATTTCTAGGGTATTTTACAGGCAGTTAACTTTAAATCTAAGGGGTTTAGGTAGCACACAGTGACCAAGATCCCCAGTATATTTGAAAGTTCCTGGCAAGCAAATTTTTGTACCTATTAAGTCACAGATTTGGTTTGGGTTTTTTTAGGCTAAGAATCAGAACTATTTAAGGGTATGGAGAGTTAAAACTGAAAAGAACTGACTTGTTTTCATCATTAAATCCAGCCTTGGAAGAAAACAGTTACACACAATTTAACAACAAATCCAGAAGAAAACAACCACCAACACAGATTATGCTTTGCCTGTTCCATGTAATAAAACACATTGCTTTCAACCTTTCCATATATCTGGCATGTGTTAATCGGAAAGAGAAAAATCAACCCAGAGGTTGCAATGAAAAATATTTTCCTTTTCACCTCATGAAATTAATTTCCAGTAAGTATCAAGCAGCCTGAATTGACTCAGCTCAAAACATAAAACTTATTTCAAGCATTAATAGAAACAGTTCTAAGAAATCAGTTTATCTTTTGCTCTCAAAACTCCCAACAACTTAAAAGGGAGTGTAAGAGAATCCTTCAAGTAATACTAAAATATGGATATGTCAAATTCTTGTGTTTCAGAACACTGAAAGGCTTTTCATGCTCAAAGTAGCTGTTTTTCCAAGTGGAGCTAACTACCCACCAGAGTGAGAACACACTGGAGCTCATTACATAATTAGTGTATTGACCTCCTTTCCTATTTCTGTGTATGCATAAGATGTTTTATAACTCAAAAGACAACCACCAAAACAGAGGTGCAGATTTCTTTACTGTTAAAAAAAAAAAATTCTTCCCCCTTCCAACTAGTGGCATTGAGATTCAGAAAAGGTTTAATATGACCTTTGGTTAACTCATAAATCTGTGTTTTTCTTGACTCAAAAAACACACCTTTTTCTTCCCCCTCTATCAGAAAGGTACGACACTGCATGAAAACATTCAAGTGAATATTGCTGCCAGCTGACAGTGATCAAAACTAAATCTGAGTCACTTCTCATCATTCCAGCCCTTTTTCTTAGCAGCTCTTCTTCAAGTGTCCCTCTTGGGTTGACCTATCTAGGCTTTGTCATTAACGCTGCTCAATCCTAAACAGGCAATTAAGTTTTAACATGTTTACAGTTGCATAATGTTATTATTGCTCTGGAATGAAACTCTTGCTGTTCCCAGTCCACTTTGGAGCTGGAAGCAGAATCAACTGCTTGGCATTTGACAAGCCAAGAGCCAAAGGACTCCTCACCCACAACCAGCAGGTACCAAACATATGCCCGAGAGCAAAATGGAAAAGCTTATAGCAAGCCCAAGTCTCCATGGCAATAAGTAGGTTTCCAGTTACCATCCTGAGTAAGTTGGTTAAATTTATGCACAGCGTTCCCTGAGCCTGAGCTACAAAGCACTAAATCCAGACTTCAGTGCTGGGAGCCTGCAGAAGTGCAAGGAAATGGAAATGGAGAAAGGTGGGATTTGGCAGCTTGGCTAAAGGAATGCAGGAGCAGCAGGAAAAAGGAGGTAGAAACACATCAGCTCCATGTTCTCCCCCTGTAGCTCCCCTTCCCTGATCTAACACATTTCTGACAGACATGTCCTACTTGGGTTGCAGGGCATAAAACGTAACAGAGCCCAAACCTGGATCCAGCCTCTTGCTCCTCAGAGGATGAGGGGTTTTCTTTTCACCACATGAATCCCTGCTCAGACCTTATACACAGAGCAGCAAAGTCTGGAGAGGGAGCCTGCAAACCCTTGTGCACAGACACACGGGAATCAGTAACAAACCAGGACTAGCAGAGCCCTTAGTGCCTGTCCTCCTACATTTCGTTCGCTCTGAACCCAGCAGAACAGCGCTGTTACGTACACAAGAGCAGAGGCAAAGCCTCGTGCAAAACCACATCTTTGTGCATCACTGGAGAGCCAACATTCCCTGATCACACACTGTGCTTGGGACCGCAAGGGACACCAGCCAACCTTCCAGGCTCTCCCGTTATCACCACACCTCCATCCACCACAAGTGGAGCACAGTCACCCATGCAACACACGGTCGCCACAAGCCTGTTTGCAGGTAATGTACTGCAAGGCCAAACTAAGACACAGCTGCATCCTACAACTTCTTTGTAGTCTGGGAAATTAAGGAAAGTCAGAAAATCTCATCCAGTTGCTCCTATTACAACCTGCATTTTGCTATGCATCTTTTGTAGAGTAACCAGCTTTACGATCATCCAAACATTTAGAACCCCTAATTTCTCCAGACAGTTTGTTAATCTTTTCACCAGCCTTAAAAAATCAACACAGCTTGTTCAAAGTAGGGTAGATCATACAGGGTGATCAATTAACCCAGAGCACACACAACCCACTTTTATCACAGCTTTTTAAATCCCTTTTAAAGCTACAGATGTGTATCAAATCAACCAGTGAAAAACTCTACCAAAGTACCTGTATTGCCCCCTAGGGCTTTCTCCAAACACTCAAATGAGGGGGTAAATCCAGCAAGTTAACAGAATGCACAGAGGATTAACAAGAAATGAACATACTGAGCACTAACTTGAAATACTAGTTTTAAGTTCTTTTCTTTACTTGTCTTTGTAAAATAGTTATGAAATGTTGCCTCTATTCAGGCAACATCGTGGATCTTCTGAGTAAGGAAGTCCAAAAGCTGAAGCATTACAAGAGCTGGAGGGTGTCAGCTGCTTAGCAGCAAGCACAGGAAATGCAGAAGCAGTCTTCAGAACTGCATGAAACTTGGCATCTATTCATATGCAATAGCAGCAGAAAATCTTCCATCACAAGCCTAGAATCACTTCACTGTGGTGTGGCTATGCAGAGTTCCACCTTAGCTGCTCCTCAATGTACAGGAATAGGGCCCCTGAAAGGACAGATAAGGCACAGAAGTATTCACAACCATACCGAGCTTGTTTTACTTGGAAAAATGTCCAAGATCAGCTAAAATATGCATCAGGAAAACTTTAGTCATCATTGAAAAACAGGCTTTTCAACTTGGGATGTGTATGGCTACTGTGTGCCGAGCAGTAACTGTTGAGAATGGTGGATAACAAAACAATCCTTTCCAATACTGCACCACTCCAGGTACCAATATTTCAGAATAACTGCTTAATTTACCACAGAATAAGCCTACAGTACTTGGGGGATGTTAGAAAAACAACTGCCTCTCAGTGACTCTCTGAATCAGTGATTTCTAAGGGTTTCACAATCTGAGTTACCACATTCCTGCACCCCCAGCCTGGTCTATTTTGATTAGGAACTAATACAGTAAAGTAGCAGCACAACTTCTTAGGTGTAGCTTTAGGCATCTCCATTTTTGGAGTCCATGTCAGTCAGTGAAGAAACCTACCCACACCCTTACCCACTATGGCAAAGGGAGAATACACTTGTACTTAATTAAAGAGCAAGAATCTTGCATTACCAGTTTGACAAGGTATGGGACAAAACCAGTCTCCATCTTTAATACGACAGTAAAGAGATTTCACTCAAGTTTTTCCTCTCCTCACACAAAGCTGGTCAAGATTTCTTGGGATTCCATGCTGGATTGAACAGCATGCAATGCTCCTTGGGGATGCCAAACCACAGAACAACTGCAAGATGTGCTGAGAACTTTTAAGAAGCTCTGTAATTTTCCTGGGACCCCACATTCTGGAGACTAAGCAGCTACAGCAAGATCTTTTAAGTTGTAAACAACATTGAACTGTAAGTTTATTTGGGCAAGAAAAAGATATTTTTCTGCACATCAACTCTAAACATACTGCACTCACAAGAAATAGCACAATTCTGGCTCAGCTGGCAATAAATACTAAATTCCTATGACTTTTATGAATTAAAAATTATTTAATCCTACATACTACATTCTAGTCATCTCACATGACGAATACTGCAGAGTTTTTTACAAACAGACCCAGGACAAGACCCATCATGCACAATTATTTCAGTGACAAGACACTCCTGCTTGCAAAAACTGTGAGCAGCAGCTGAGGCCCTGCCCTGTTCTAATCGTTCATCTTGGCCTCTGGTTGCCAGCTTCAGTTCTGTGGCTAGCAGCTGAGAAGTACATTTTTCACACTCTCTTAGGAGGGAATGCTTGGGAATATCCGAATAAGGCTGGCCAAGCCACCCTCATTAAACAAGCACCAGCACGTACTTCCCCCTCAGGGCTCCATTATATATATATATATATATATATGTATATATATATGTATGTATTTATTATTATATTTGCCAAGTGATGAACACTTCAGTCTTATAATTTCAAACTTGTTTAAGCAAGTAATACTCACTGTGGACTGATACATGCCTTCAGCAGGAAATTCGACTTAGCAGCTCTTCACATTTTGTTTTTCTACTTCTCCGTACTCTATGTCCCCAGTTTACAGGCTGAGTGGATCTACTGGGCTAACTGAAGCTAAATATGTCCAAATCTGGGATATTCTGGATAAATGCTACTGGACCATTCCATGGAAAAGTTGCTCCATTTTAACAAATAATCCAAAACAAAGCAATTCCAAAGTCCATACAAAAAAAAAGGACAGTCTCAGGTCCTACAACAGACATATCTGCTATCTAAACACAGAAAAAGCTAGAAAAAAAATCACCAACATAGATTAAGCACTGAAAAGCTTTTTTTAGGGGGAGGGTTAAAGCTTTTTTTAAAGTTCAAAGTAATTTTTTTTTTATCTGACACAAGAAAATATCCATAATGAACAGTTCTAAACTTGGTAACTATCTGAACCCAGACAGCAGAAGGAAACCGGGGAAGAGCAATACTACAATACAGAGTAGAAAATAAATATCAATAAATAAATAAATAATAAATAAATGAATAAAAGACAGTGACAGACTGTCAATACAGTGCTACCACTAACAAATGCTGAAGTGAAAGACAGGTTGGTGGGGAACCTGGGAAGCTTGTATTCCACATGGACTGAAAACAAGGGAAAGATGATGCAACAGGGAAGCCCTGCAGCCTCCCACTCCATTGAGACAAAAGAAATGCTCGGCCCATTTCTCCTCTGCTACTGCCCAGGACGTAATCTTTTATAACCATTGCACAAAATTCAAGAAGAGGGTTATGCAGTCTCCACAAACTACAGCTCCAATGGGATCAGAGTTACAGCAACATCAATATCAGCATAAATGAGACCTTGGGAGGGGAAAAGGACCGCTAAAATCCTAAAAAGCTGTCCCATTTCCACTTCACATGAAGCAAAGTTATTCCAGATTTCTTGAGACAAAGACTCAGCTTTTGGAAGATAATAGTGTGGAACCACACCCTGCAAAGACATTTTAAAAACTCAAGCTGTGTGTTTTAAAAGAAATAAATTACTGGATGCACCTGCCTCGTGCTCTTTAACATAAGGCTGAAAGAATGTTATGACCTTCCAAGCCTTTTCCCCTGAACTACAAAAAGGTAGTCATGCTGCATGAAAAAGACATTACTCAAAAATAACAAAAAGATTCACAGTGGTATCCCAAGGAATCCCTGAAATTATCTAAACCAAACTTTTAGTCATTCCCCCAAATGTAACACAGCAAACAGAGAGAGACTTGAAGGGATAATCTGAAATTAGGAGTTCACCTTGCACAGGCATAAACATGTGGAAACCCCAGTCAGATTCACCCACACATCCAGTATCATCCTCCACACATGCTCTGCTCTTCCAGCCTTGGGTCTCTGGGGTGCAGTCATTCCTTACATCCATAATTAGATTATCTGAAGAACTTTTAACAAGAGAATCCCATTTATTAGTTTTTAATCTGAATCATAAGTTTCTTTTACTTCTGGGTTTCCAAAGCAGCCCATGCCTTAAATCCCAGTAGAATCAAGAGATTCAAGCATGAGACACATCCAGAACTTTAAATACCAAAAAACCAGAACATTAAAGTATATAAAATTACAGAGCCCAGTTCTCCACTGGGAACAGCAAATCCACAAGCACAAGCTACAGTGAAAGGCACAGCTAAGAAGAGAATTTAGGTCTGGTACTATTAGTTCAGCAAGGTTAATAGAGCCTCATGACCCTCAGCTTGCTCAGCTCACAGGTTTCCCAATTATAGATAGGAACGCAAAGAAAATGAAAGTTTTGACTATAACATTCTATTGGCAAAAGTATATATTGCTAAATAATTGTGACAGGCTCACATAGGACCACTGAGAATCCACAACTCAAACCCACAAATCCACAATTTAAACTCTGCCACTGATCAAGGCCGCAGTCCTTTCATGTGGACAAAACTCCCTTTCCCCCAATCTTCTTTTTAAAGGCAATTTGGGGTTGCACAGTGAAGAAGCCTTTGTATCAAGTATACTGTAAAGCAAATGAACAATTCCACTTTCAGATCTCTCTCTCCCTTTTCATGACTGTGCTTAAAAATTCAGAAACAGTTTAATAAAATTGGTCAGTACTTACTGAGATAATCATGGATCCAGTCCTGTGTAAAACAACAGGAATTTATGATCCTCTTTATTGTTTGAGCCCTCTGCAAACTGAAGAATGTTTAGCTTTTACACCAAGGGTTTTGGTGGCCAAAATACCTTTTCAAGTAATTCAAAATAAACCCCATTTCTCAGTACTGGACACTTTCAGTGTTGAAAACAATGATTAACAGACTTCATCAACTGCAAGCTAGTTTCTTTACATGATCATTCACAGATCTTTCAACCCTACATCAAGCCAGTCTCAACTTTGTACAAGCCAACATAAAAATTCTTTGTTTAAACTGCACATCTTAAGGTGGCTGTGTTTTGGTTGGCTTTTTTAACTAGGTAAATTACTCAGCTCCATATGCTTATATAATCAAATCCTTACACTGCGCACTGTTCTGCAAAACTGAGGCAGGAAAAAAAAGAAACCTCACTTCTCTCAACAGCAGAATGTTAAACAATCCATGGTCTCCATGCTTTACTCATTTTTATCAGATAATCTACCCTGCCATTCTATATAAAAGGTAAATATGTCTCAAAAAACAATGTTTTAAGTATATAGAACCAAATTTTATACGCATTTATATGGGAGGTAGGATTAAAAAAAAAAAAAAAATCAAGCACTGTGCTTCAGAATATTTCTCTACAATTGAGTATAAAACTCTACCATATACTAGCAATAGGAGTAAGGCACAACACAGATGGCTCAGAGCATACCCAAAGAGAGATTACAAAAAAGAAAAAGGAAAAAAAATAAAAGAAGAAAAAAAGTTTTAAAAAGTGCCCATTTTCCTACCACAACAAATAAAAATTGCTTATTTTCTAAATGGAACGTCTTTTTTCTCTTTAACAAAGCTCAAAAGGTCACAAACAAAATTTTTCAAGCTTTTTTTCCACATGGCCCTTTAAACAAGTCCTTGTTTAAAATCTGTCCTGAAGATACCTGATTATGCTCAATACTGGTCATGTAAGGATCTTTTCATTAAGGAATCATAGAATCCTAGAATGGTTTGGGTTGGAAGGGACCTTAAAGTTCAGCTCTGGCATGAGCAGGGACAACTTCCACTAGACCAGGTTGCTCAGAGCTCCATCCAGCCTGGCCTTAAATCTTGGTGACCTTCATGGAATTTGTAAAACAAAATACTCATTCTAGATATTTATCTTTCTGAAAACAGAACCATAAGAGATGAATTACAGGAATATGTTGACTGTTCTTATTCATATGTGTGCATCAATAGTCTTGGTATATGTCAGATCCAACCAAAATTACATTCCTCTTAATATCCCCACTGCCATCCACAAAAACCACATTCTCAGAAGGCACGAGCATAAACACATGAGCAAAGTTCAAGGCCCCTGTGGAACAGCAAAAGAGAAGATTAAGCAACAAAGCTTCACTTTTCAAATATGCTGCAGCTCCAGCCACTGCAGGAACAGGCCACAGAGACCTGTCGGGCTGAGCAGAAGAAAAGGAGCTGGTTTTCAGTAGAGCTTACACAAAATCAAAGGTCACGTCTGAAACAGATAAAGGTCATGGGCAAAAAACCAAGTGAACCAACTACTCACATCATCTTAGAGGAAAACAATACATCAAAACGAAAGTGAGCATTAACTTGGACTTGTAATCATACTCCTCCAATTCTAAATTTCCAAACTCCCAGAGCAATCTCCTCAGCTGACCTACAGCCCCCCTACACAATCATCTGGAGTTTCCAAAATTTGGAAACATTATTTCCCTGTGTCTCTGTGAAGAAGTCAAATTGAATAAAAAACTCACTTCATTCAGTAGCAAAATAATAATTCTTCTCTCAGCCCAGAAAATGTGAAAACATTTTTCCTGGCAAGAATTGCATTACATTTACATTTGGGGAACCACCCACAGGAGGCTTGAAAAAAAAAAGACACTTGGAAAGTTATGACCATCCAGGTTATCTGACACGCACAACACTGACTTATCCCTTCTCAGTATCTGTAGCTTGAGATGCATATATGTAAGAGATTATGATATTTTCTAATATATGTCAACAGATACCAGTCAGCCTTACAGACTTTAAGTGACTTAAGCTACCTAAATTGCCACAAGCAGCTTACACAAAGACCTCTGTCATATTCCCTTAAAAATGGAAAACTAAAATATAAATCCCCAAATTCAATTGTGAAGTACATTAATTCCATTTTGAGATGCAATGTTAACTTTGGAAGGAAAAAAAATTGCTACTAGACTGTTAAAATTCAAGATCTCTGACAACACTGTTAACTGTAAGGGGCCTACATATATTAAAACACAATGCGTCCTCTTAACTCTATGATCAAAACCCACTGTGAATAAAACCAACATTCAACATGTTCTCCTAAATAAATTACAGAATTCTCCTAAATAAATTACAGAAAGGATAAACCAAGTCTCAGGCCAGTGGACATTAAAACACTAAGTATTTGTAACAAGGTAGGGAACTGTATTCTTAATCCATAGCTATCTTAAAAAATAAAGCCAAGAGGTTTTTTTTCAATGGAATTGCAATTATGTAGCCACATTGAGTCTTTAAGTCTTGCTCCTAAACATCTTCAAAGCACTTTTTAGTTCCACTTTGAGAAAGAATGGAGAAAAAAAAAGGTAGCAGAGGAAGAAGACTCCAAATACTGAAAGACGCCACTGGGAAGTTAACACTTGAAGAGAGTATATATGTGACGCTCACCTGCTCCTAAATGTGTATTTGTTTAACACCTTGTTTTGATTCTAGCTCTGTTCACTTTATATACAGCCTGCTTGTCAGACTGCAAGTTGGAACTACAGCACACCAAGCATCAATAAACCCACTGTCAGACATCTGTACACAGTAGCATAAGGGTAGGGAAAAATAATCACTAGCTCCTGTTTCAGGGCCTCATCCACTCACAAAAACAAATAAAAAGCATTTCTGGGTAGTCACCAAAGCATTCTTCCCACAAATAAACTAAGGAAAATAAAATCAATAGTTTCAGACTTCATCAAATCTGCTTAATAAGGGGATGGATGGGACATCGTAACAGCACTAAAATTCACCCTCAAATACAAGGAAACTTAAAATAAATTCCAAATTTAATCTAGCTAAAAGGTCTATTTATAATCAAGCAAACCTAAATTAAAAGCACAGTATAAACAGCAAGTTGCTAACAATAGGCAAACAGATGTCTGCTGGGCAGGGGTGGGATGGCTCAATAAACAAACCCAAACATATCTATATGAGAAACCAAGAAGTCAGAACCAATTCTAGAGACTTTGTCTCAATATACTCCACTGTATTATTATAGCATAGCTACTCCTTCATCCCCAAACATACAGCATTCTTTCAGATAACTTCATATTCTGAAGGTCTGGGGCAAAAGGTATCTGTTTCTATACCTTGAAAAGAAGGAAATGTTAGGGAAGCTGAAGTTTATTGATACAGATAGTGAAGCATTCTGAATATTAATTCCTATCTCCATCTGACTTAAACCAGTGTAAAGCCAAATCTATTCAGGAATTTACTAACAGTAAGGGCCAAGGAAGATTTAGCAACTGGAACTCAACAAAGATGTCTGAAAATGCAACAGGAAGAGTCCTGTTCATCTTTGCTGTCAGAATAGGGTGGGAGAAGTGGAGGATGTGTCTGCTCTGACATCCATCTGAAATCCTTGGCACCTCCATGATTCCTGGACACTCTGCTGAGATTAATGGCTGTTATTCAGAAGTCAGCACCAGTTGCTGCCACAGCAAGAAGTACAAGCTATGGCACCTCAGGGCTGAACATCTGGGAATGCTGGAAATGGAGCTGCACTTCAAATACTGAGGGAATTTCAGCTGCTGCAGAGTTTGGCAAGGCCTTGGCTTAATGTGCTTTCTGCCACTGTGTTCTTCATATCATGTACAATCCAAACCCTCATTTCTACATCTATGATATCCTGTATGACTCAAAACTTGTCTAGAGGAAATCCAAATACCACTATTAATAAAATGGCAACCCAATCTTTAAGTCCATCATGCCAAAACAATGCCAGGGTAGTCTTTGGACCAGGTGTTTTGATACTTCTTACGCGTAAGGCATTGAGTATTTCTGACTGTCCAAAGAACATTATTCTATAGGGACATACCTGAACATCACTGAATACAAATATAAACTGACATGCCATTTTTAACTGAAGTGTGAAGTAGTGATAAAATATTTACTGTGGATAGAAAGCGACTTTTTACCTTCTATTTCACTTACCTTGTACAGAAAAAAATAAGGCATGATAAATTTAAGACCAAAAGATCAGAGGTGCAAGATTAAGATGGATTTTAATAAGTGTTGCTGTATTACAGAAGCATATTTGTATTGTATTTATCAGCTTATAAAATTAACATACATATTAGAATTTTCATCCTGATAAAAACTACTGTGAATTCACCAACTGTGCTTTTATTTGTGACAGGTACCAGAGTCACTGGAAATTAAACTCTACTCTTCTCTACGCAAAACAAGCATCATGTTTTCATTTACAGAAAACATCTACAAGAAATTCTATCAGCAAAATGAACCCTGGCCTGCAACACTTTAATAGCAAGAACTGTAGGAACTAGGGCCTCATCTGCCTTAGGTTCAAACTTTTAAATACAGTTTTACTGATTAACTTGTGAATTTTAAACACACAAATCTTAAATTTTGTAGCATGAACTCTAAAAGGCACATAAAGGGCATAATTAAATCCATTAAGACCATAATTAAAATCATAACTTAATGTGTTTATGTTATAAAGCTCAAGTAAAAAGTTAATGTTCATTTTTTTTCTGTGAAAAATTCTAGAAAGAATAAAATTAAGTTCTAGCACAGCAATTTGTTTTCCTCAAGTTCATTTTCCAAGGTCGGAGTAGAGTTTGACTGGAGTAATCTGTAATAGAAGGGAACTCCCAGAAAAGAAGAAGCATTGCCAAGAATCCAGTTATTTTATCAAGGCAGTGGTGACGTATTTCACTTCCAGCTGTCCACACTAAAAACCCAGAAAAAGTCAGCTTTACTTTGAGTAAATGTAATAGATAAAGCATGCCTATATACCATTAAAATGCTCTTCTCTCAGTGAATTAGATATCCACAAAAGCCATCTTACTCTAAATAGCTGTCCCAGGTTTATGGAGCTAGAACTGATGCCTTGAATTCCCAGCTGCCCAGCACACTGTGAGTGTGCTAGGAAAGTCTGCTCTCTGTGCCCACAAAATGTGCACCACTGCTGCAGGAAAAACTGCATTGTCTTTTATAATCTAAGATGTGCAAATACTAATTTGCCATTTTGAAACTAATAACACACACACACACACACACCAGTGTGAGCTTCTTTTTTATAGAAAGAAACTCTGAATGTAAGGAATTAAGCATAGGGATGCCATCAGAAACTGAGTGTCTTCATTGCAAAACCAGAAGAGCAGTTTTGGTATAGAAGAAATCAGTCTGGCATTCCTGCTTTTATACAGGACTTTCCATCAGTCTAACCCTGGCTGATTCAGCAAAAGATATGAAACAGGAAAAATACACACACACACAATTCAATTCAATACTTGTTAAGATAAAGTAGTCTAAAATCAACTACAAAGACTTCTTACAGGCCAAGTCCAAGAAAAAATAATACTTTGGTTACAGAGTGATTTAGTAATTCATGCAATTACACTACTCTTTGTACAATTAGTTAAACTGATCTTGCAGATCTACTAAATTGAAAACAACTACTAAGATAAAGAAATAAAACTCTATACTACTATCCCTTCTTCGCTGAGAAAATATAACACAGCTGCTATTTTATTCAATTTACATATATCCTGATTTTACCCTCCTTGAAATCCATCGTAAAACAACGGGTCACTTGAGGCAGTAGTTCAAAAAATGCTCAGCTTGAAATAGTTAATAAAAGTTTGAATAGTTTCAAACATTAGTCACCATAAAGTTTTGACAGTGAACACATATTAGAATTTTTTTTAAGAATTGTTTCACCTAAGAAATTTACACCCATGACGTAACTGACTCTACCATAATGACAACAAAAACAGAAGCTACTTCCAAGTGTAGCAATAATAATGAAAATATCTCTGATTATTGAAAACACCACAATCACTTGAACTAAGGACCACTAAGGACAAAAGCAGCAGTTCCACAGCATGAAAACAGTATTTTCTAACAGCAATCTGCAAAAATCCATACACTGCTGTATGTTGATATAAAATTGCAGTAAAATTTTCCCCCTCGACTGATTTGCTTTTCCAACAGATTTCGCGTGAAACCATGCAATTATGGCATTCTTGAAAAGGGAAACTGTTTAATCTTCCAGAGGTGTTTTGAAAGAGATGTTTACATCCAAGTAGCCTCTTAGATATAGGAAGAAAAGCTGAGAACTGAAAAGGCAAAAGGGAACAGCAGGGGTGATTCTGCTCAGCCACAAACTCAGGTTCAACAGTTTGCAGGTCAAGCAAGTGGGTAATGGTCTCCATTAATGTAGCCGACCTGACACAGGCTCAGGAGAAGCCGCAATTATTACAATAAAAAACCAAAACACGATCTTTGCCTCCAGCACATGATTTAACACAGGCTGGAAACTTCTTTCTGATTTTCATCATTGTAACAGAACTAGATTAACACATGTAACATTTCAGTTTATATTCCTTAGTAATTACCAGCACCAATTACCATACTGACAGTCATACAGTGATTACATTATAATGAGAGCAGTGAAACAGAAGGATTTAAAGCTACTGTTTTAAAGTATAAGCAGCAACTGCAATATTTAAGGATATGTAAACATTTGTCAAAGTAACAGCATCACTGGGACATGCTTGGGACAACCACCACGACGCTAGAAAGCACAAGGCTGACAACAGTTAACAGACACCTGAAAGCAGCCCCTGCTTTGCCTATAACCAAATGCTCCTCAACATGTTCAAAGTTCAGTTCTGTTATTTTTAACTAGAATGGATAAAACCCAACGAGCTCTGCAGACACCAATCACCTTTCCTAACTGTGTTCCTTACGTAACAAACCTAGCGCAGCAGGCCACGTGCATCCTCCACAAGTCACTAATTAGGAACTCCTGGCAGGACCAAAAAAACCCCACAAAAAACCATATCCAAACTTTCCAAAAGCAATTAAACAAGTTAAACAACCCACTCAAGACTTCTGTATTGCCATGACAACTCAGCATGCATTCACAAGGTAGCAGTCTTCAAATTTTTAAATCAAAGACCATAATGGTGTCAAAATGGTCTGTATGGATCTCATAAAATCCCAGAATAGGTTGGGTTGGGAGGAACCTTAAAGACCATCCAGTTCCAACCCCCTGCCATGGGTCTGGACACCTCCCACTAGACCAGGTATTAATTCTTAAGCACATCAATGAATCAGGAAATTAGACACAGCATTTAAAAAGTACTAGTGAAAGAATAAAGTACATCGAGTCCTTGGTTCTCAAGTCCATCATCCAAACAAAAGGATGTAGATACAATTCTATATTTATGCTAAGCCAAGGAAACTCCAAAAACTGGGAAAGCAGACTGGAGGGAAAGGGCTGCTCTCCCCTGCTTTTCTTGCTTTTGCATCTTTCTCAAAGTGAGCAAGTACCAACGGATCCTTCAGGATAGATTCCTCTTCCCCTAACAAAACCTGACTCTTCTGTAAATTAAACATACAAAAAGCCAACAAAACACCACAAAGAATACAAAAATCATTGAAAAATCCCTTCCTTTCCAAATGTCCATACCTGTGGAAGTGCAGTATTGAGCTGCCTCTGCAAGGAATCCCTCTCATGGCCAACTTCATGCAGCTTGCCCTGGGTGAGCGCGAGTGTCTCCTGAGTTTCTCGGAGTGTTTCCAGCAGGCGATCCCTTTCTTCCAGCATGGACACCATTAACTGCTCAAAGTGGGAATCAGCATCTGACTGCAGCGGGGAACCTGAACCGTGGCCTCCATTTCCCCCAGCGGGAATCTCGGCCTCACTGATGGTTGGCATCACCTCACACATCATCTGGAAACAAAACGAGACAAAACAAAGGCCAGAAATTTCAGTCAAACAAATCTAAACAGGAACTCTGAGTACTGCCCATAATACCCACTTAGCTCTCCCCACGATAGCATCAGCAAAGATTGCCAACACCTTGGTGTTTGCCACTATTTCATTAAGAGTGGAGAAAAGGTACACAGTCAACTTAATCAAGGCTTCACTTCATAATGAGTATCTTGTGACTTCTTGCAAAACCAGATTTTTGCAGCTACATCTCAAACTGTGACCTCATTTTAATGGGTTTATGTTTTTGTGAGGAGTAAACTGCTGCCGAGATCTTTAAAAAAAAACAAAGACAAGGCATGCAGCCTGACACCAAAAATTATACACTTCACCCAGTAACTGATTACACCGCACATTTTGGGAATCATTATCTGCTTCTTTCACCGCTTCAAACGTATAAAGATTGTATCTAAAACAGTACTTTGAGCTTGTGTTGGCTGTAGAAGGTTTATGATGGTGAAAGTGATGTATGCAAATCCAAACACTCCAATTCGGGAGATAGAAACATGTAAAGGAAGATTAAAAGCAAAACATTCATTATGAAGTAGTAGCAGCTGTCAATGTGGATGGCAAAAGTAAAGGTAAGCAAAAATAATTGAAGGCAGAGGATGAATACAGTTAAGAATGCAAATGAAAGCACTGCACTACTGGTAGTGAGCACACTGTAAACTGGGAGCACCTTTAAGAGACCCTAACAGATCCCTACCAGAGCTAAGGCATCAAATTTCTAAAAAGCATGGAAAAAACCCATTGGTCTAATTACTGCACACTGAACCACCAGGGAAGCTCTTCAGACAACCTCTCTCAAAATCACAAACCCACAAGAGTTTAAGGCAAAATACGAAAAAGTAGTTCCCCCAACCTCTCAGGTACCCACAAACTTTGTTCTCAGCATTAAATTTCACATTCGTATCTGAAAATTTTTAAAAACAATTAATTCTGAGTCTTACTGTGGGTCCTCTCAATCCCTTGAAAGACTTGGAACAGTCTGCAGTGCTTTGTAACACTTTTATGCATGATTATGGTAAGCCCTCAATTTTCACCACTACGTTATTTACCTTGCTCAGTAAAACAAAAAGGCTTGGAAAACAGGCCCCAGGTTTCCTGCAGCACCAGTTCTTCTCTGTTTTAGCAGTTTTCTGTTATCCCCCAAAACCTTTTGGATTGTCAAGCATCCATCCAGCTCCAGTTCAATGACTGTTTAATTGAAAGACATGAAAAAAAAAAATAAACCTGCCGAAGAAAGAGCAGATCCAGTAAAAAGCAGCAGCTTCAGCTAACTCGCCAAGTCCACGGCACAGCAGAATGCGAAAATAAACTGTCTCAGCTTCCCATCCCTCTATTACTGGCCCATAGGTCCTGCAACAGCTGGGGTGGAGGAATCATGTGCTGAGAGGAAAAAAAACAAAAATGTAGTCCGATGCAGCGGTGCAACAAACTTCAACAGTTCATCGCTCATAAATTCCACTCAGGTCACAATCGCATTATTAAACAGAGTACGGACAGCAGGGGAAAACAGCACAAGCTTTCTTGTAGAGGATTTGGAAAAGCCTCCCTTCTTTTCTCTTCTATTAATTCCAACGGGAGTCTCTCCTTCCAGTTCCCTGGGTCTTAGTTCAAACATTTATAATCCCAAGAACAAGGCGCTGGCGTCGCTTTCGAAGACAAGCAGGGAGCGAAACCTGTTGTTTCCTCTGCACTAGTCCCGCACCCGCTCTCGCGACGCTCGGTCCCGCAGACGATGCTCCGCAGCCGAGAGCGGGGAAAGAAAGGAACCAGCAGCTCGGGAGGGCACCGGCCC